>CM014274.1:28300838-28320328 GCA_004135705.1 Alloteropsis semialata | reverse complement strand
GAGAGAGAGAGAGAGAGAGAGCATTAGACTTCCTAGAAAATGAGGTAGACTATTTGAACTCTTGTTTGCTTTCTTATGGAAGTGGCGAGTATATGTATAGGAATGTATCCATGTAAGAATTTCGTGACTGCATTTTCCTGCTGCTAACATATATATAGAGAGGAATTCTAATGATTAGAAACATATGGAAATTTAACTTTAACTTCAAAAAACATATGGAAATAGATCTCCAAAAAAAATGCAGCGAAAGTTCTGCATAAAGGGTGCATTGTGCAATATTAAATCGCAGGAATGCAGTAGTAGATCAATAATCGTTTTTATCCTCTGTCAATCAACATTCATAACACAATAACGGATTAATGTCATACTGTTGTGCATTAGTTACGATGGAACAGGAGGTCTTGATGAACAGATCATCTCAAACACATTGTAAGCAAGTCGATGATACTTATGTTGAAAACCTCAAGTCCAAGCTACATAGCGTGGGCGGGAGTTTTTCAACCATTTTTCCAACGATAATCCGATATTCAGACAGTGGTAACACGGGTGCTGGTTCAACGTCCTAAAATCAGACAGCGCTACTGGGCCGCGTGCTGTCCATTTCCCCGTGGTACTACTGGTCGTACGACAAGGGAAAAGAAAAAAAAAACTGCAGCAGGAAGCACACAACCACACACCGGCGGTCACCGATGAGTGAAACATGACCGGACGTAGCAGCATCGGCGGCGGTGCTAATCCGAGTATTTGTTGGATTTATTTGGGCTTGGCCCTTTTATATTCCAATTAAATCTAAAATATTCAAGGCCCACGATTAATGCAAAGGGAGTTAAAAGTGGTTACTACCATATCGGTAGTTAAGAGGATCTCAACCAACTTATTAGGTGGACACGTGGTACACCCAATGTGAAGTTGGCAAAGGGTAACCGGGATGCCACACGCGCGCGCGCTCGCTCACCTCGCCGAGCCGTGGCCGTGTCGCGGTGCTGTGATTGGTTTTGTCAACGGGATTAATGACAGGATCAATTACCTACCTTAAACGCTCACAGGGGACGTTCCTTATTTGCTCCGCGGGATTCTTGCCTTTCCTGCAGAGGCGTCCAGGTGCGTCCCCCCTCCGCCAGGCAACGCCTATAAAAGGAGGCCCTCCTACCCAGGAGAGATACACAAACACAACCTCAGGTATTCCTGTTTAGGAGACCTCTCCCTTCTCCCTCATTGTTTCTGCTGCATCGCTTGCCTCCCCATCGCTAGTACTGCGCGCACGGTTCTAGCGAGAGCAGAGCCTCCGGAACCTCGACTGGCGTGAGATACTGCTCGGGATAGCCAGGCGATAAGGTTTTTGGGGAGCGTCTTCACGCGACTGCTCAAGTTCGTCTGCATCGTCTTCTTCCTAGTGGCCTGTACAACTACATCCACTACTTCCCGGTGCCGTTCGAGGGACTGCACTGCATCAGCTCGTCACTGCATCGAATTCGTACGGCTACACCGAACAAGGTCAACCGATTAGTATGACTAATCCAGTTGATAACGGCGCAGCCAATGCCTCCGGCAGCGGCCCCGTCTCAGGGTACATTCTGAACCTTCTGTGGTTCTTTATTTTGTTCTTGTTTAATATGAGATTGAACTTGAACACATGCATATATCATGTTCTCACTGGATCACTAATTGTAATCATGATTTACATGCTTTTATTCGGAATTAAAATATGTCGAATGCTGCCTATATTTCTAACAGTATTATTAGCAGTAAGCATCACTCAACCTGTGTGTTACTGTGCTAAAAGCGTGTGTCATGTCGGAGGAGTAAAGATCAAATTAGGTGCCGAGTAGCATCACGGCGCACAACGCCATGGGTGTGGTCATCCATCCGTCCATGCTTTAATAATGACAACGAACAGTTCTGGCTTAAGCTAGGCTTCTTCAAGGGACGTGACCTTCAGTCGTTAGAAAGATCGGTCTCTGTTTAAATTATTTATTAAGTGAACAGCAGGAGTTAGCCCCCACTGGTTAGATATATATTTAAAAGAAAAAAGTGACATATTACATCTAGAAACATTAGGACACAAAAAACGACACAAAGAAAAGCAAAACATCTACAAAAAATTTTCGATCCATAACTGAATTAGAGATGGATGGTTCTTCTTGGCTCTGATGACAACCAGCACCAACTCTTTCAAGAATAAACTCTTACAGCTTGAAACACTTGGTTGAATTCCTCTAAAGATCAGATCATTGCGATACATCCATATACTCCAGCACATGAGTACGATGACATATCCATGAAAAAAGGACTTGTATGTTTGCAAGCTTCAAAAATCGAGTAGGTTTAGAGGAACATAAAACCAAGGATGTGCCAACACAACTGAGCAAAACTCAGGTTAAATTATTCAGGCCCCCTTTTTTTTTTGTGCAACGAACGAAAACTGAAGAACTTAGTGGATTTCAATTTCAGTGTTGCAGAGATAATATTCTTATTGTATTATTCATGTATTATATAGAACGTACGGGTACCTATGCCAGTACTACCTAGCACACCGATTATTAATCTTTTAGCTTAAGTGCATGTGCATGGGACGTCTCGAGCTCGGATTAGAATTGGATTAGTATACGATCCGAGTTGAAAGAGCGGGCACCGTGGCGCGCGTATCTCTGCTGGCCTGGCCTGACAGCAAGATGCGTACTTGCTGGTGCCGCTGCTCCCTGACGCCTTTTTCCCTCTGCTTTCAGGTAGAGATGTCGATGCAGATTCTCCGGCCGAGATTGCCATTGGCGATCGCCTTATTGACCGCCCTGAAGACCCGTGCAGAATAATCGCCACCTGACTGTACGTGTACCTTGACGAGGCGCAGGGCATATAATAATCTCAGCTTCAGGGACGCTGGACTGACCGAGCCGGCAATCCATATTCCGTGGCGCGGCGCGCCTGTTGCGTAGCGGGTGGTGCCGCGCGACGCGCTGCAGCGTGTCCCAAGCCCTGTTGGGGTCGGCCCTGCGTGTATATGTACCCGCCCTCTGAGAAATCACGCAATAAACTGCTCCACTCCGCTCCCAATTGAAGCTTTTCTTGGCCAAATACAAATTTGTATACATGCAGATGCAGCATGCCTGGACTAGGACGGCAAGGATCGATCAGACGGCGAGTTGTTGAGGCGCCTAAAAAGCACACGTTGCATATGCAGTGTGTGTTCAGTACTTCAGTGGCTATCCGTTTGGGGGTGGGACAAGCTTTCAGCTTACAGGCGGCGAGGTCGCCGGTCAAGTCCCGCGCCACGTCTGCACTGTGCTCTTCGTCTCCGATCGGCCCGGTTCGGTGTGGTGCGGGCGTGGCTGCGTCTCAGCGTCTGCGTACGTGGCGTCAGTCGTACTCAGTAGTGTGCGGCCATTGGCGCCCCCGTGAACGCACTGGGACGGGACCCTAGCACTGGCAGAGGATGAGAGCCGTACGCGTCACAGGCCACATGCAGGGAAAGCGCTCGACGTGCAGTGCAGTGCAATGCACCCGTGGTATGTAGACGCCGTGCTTCAGAGCTCATCAGAGCTGAGAGAGCGGGGACAGCTGCCGCCCGGCATCTAGGGCCTGTTTCTGTTTAGTTCCATAAGTTTTCCCTGTTCATCACTATTCATCAAATGTTAGGACACTAATTAAAGGTATTAAATATGGATTACTGACGGATTAATTAGGCTTAATAGATTCGTCTCGCGATTTCCTGTCCATCCGTGTAATTAGTTTTATAATTAGATCATGTTTAGCCCTCCTAATCTTCAATTTAGTTTTGCTACAGTAAATTTCCTAAACTTATCTTGCTGAATTAAACAGGGCCTAGACTGGTACAGTGGTACTACTGTTTGCGTTGCTGATCCGAAGAGCTCGATCTCAACAACCTTTACCGCTTTACGCCTTGTTGCCGATCAGACGAGGCGTCCGCGGCAATGCAAAGCTAGCCGTAGCTGCCCGGCCCGGCTGCCGCTACCGTATTCCCGAGGAATGACAGAGTGAACGATGGTGATCGACGACGACGAGCGCCGCAACCGGCTACATCGCCGGCCAGCTCCCTTTCCTGCGTACATCAGTACATCACCACCAGCTACGTGCCTACATTGAACCGATGGAGCAATGGCTAAAGCCTCGGGGCACATATACAAATGCCTGTACGTAGGTCGTAGGCTGTAGGCAGCCAATGAGCCCGCTGCGTCTTTTGGTGGAAGAGGAACAAGCAAGCGCATGAGTGATTGATGATGAACCAAGCAGACAGGCAGCCCCAGCGGAGCAAGCGCCGGTTTCGGTTTGGTTTCATGTTCACTTGCGGCGATGGCAGGGGTCAGAGGGCAGAAACACCGGCACCCTGCCCTGCCCCCTAGTCTCCCAGCTAGGACCAGTGCCGGGCCGGGGCAGGAGGGCCTACGAACGAAGCGATACCCCGTGATCGATGCACATGCACTCGACGGCAGCCAAACAGTTTTGATACAGTACTACGTCCTAGTCCACCGAAAATGCGAGTGCGAGTCAGGGCTCGCCCGGGCCCCATTGAGCTCAAACAAACGAGCGCAGCCGCCGGCGGTACGCCAAGCCCGTGGCAAGAGAGACGCGGGATCTGTGTGTGCCGAGCGGCCCACGGAGAGGAGAGGAGAGGAGAGGAGAGGAGACCGATACAAGGCTTGGGAAGAAACCGACTGGGCCAGCACCGGTGCTTTCTTTTCTCCTCGTCCTTTTTTTTGGCAGTAGCTGCGCTTGCCGTCAGAATCTGTGTTCTTGTATAATGCGGGCTGCAGAGAAGCTCTCACTTGGGGAATTCCCTTACTCGGCCTTTACGGTCAATCTAGCCCACAAATAGCCCATAAATATAGACGTCCATCTCCCTTGCTAGAATTTTTTTTACGATTTTTCAAAAAGAACGATCGGATGACAGATTTTGCAAATCTGTCATCCAACCGCCGTATCATATGGCGGCCATATGATACGGCGGTAAAAAGATGTAACCGCCATATCAAACGGCGGTTAGGTAAACCGCCAAATAAATCGACGGTTTAGTCTAACCGCCGGTTCATTTGGCGGTTAAGCCTAACCGCCATTTAAACCGGCGGTTCAGATTAACCGCCAAATGAACCGGCGGTTACTTTGCAACCGCCGTTTCATTCGGCGGTTAGCCCTTACCGCCGAATGGAACGGCGGTATCTTTTTTTATTTTTGTATTGAAAAATGGTGTAATTTTTTAAAATGCTTGTGAGAATATATCACAAACAAGAATAAAAGGAAATTATAGCATGGAACGGTATATCACAAACAAGAACATGAAAAGTATAATACAAGATCCAGTACGACATAATCACTCCATAAAAAGTAAAAAACTAAATGCGGCCTCGCTTGGCCACCTTAGGCCTGACCCAACTGGCCGCCTGCTGCGCGGCCCTCGTGTGGTGCGCGGAGTACGTGAGGGGGTCAGGTGGTGGTGCTTGCCGACTCGGGCGCCCTGCAACCGCAGGAGACGGTGTCACGAACGGTGGCTGCTGCGAGAACTGAGTAGCAGGTACAGGGGCGCCACCTAACTGCGAACCACCAATCTCCTCCTGCGACCCCTGCCCCTGTCGGTACCACCGGTCAATCTCGGAGGGGACCGTCCACTGGGTCGGCGCTGGGTGCTGCTCCTCGACTGGGTCGTCGGGTGTCCCGCCTGAAGCGTACGCTGCATTATACACAATCATGTTAGTACGCAAGTAAAAAGCATGTAGTCATATCGTTTGGTCAATTATGTACCTAAGCCGTGGACGGCGTGCCCTGCCGACGTGGACGCGCCGCCTGTGGTCATCGCTGGTTGCCCTGTCACATAAAACATTAGTCGAGAACGTAATTACTTAATGTTAGGATGTTACGAACAAAACGTGGATACTATAGTGTACCTGTGCTGTAGACAGCTGCTGGCCTCAGCGTGTACGTGGGTATCCCCAGGGGAGCGCTCTGAACCGGGACAGGAGTGCTGAGCGCGGGGGGTACCGTCGACGGACCTGGTCCCATAGGAGTGAAGGGTAGCCGCGAGGAGCTGGACGACGCTGGGGGTACCGTCGACGGACCTGCTCCTATAGGAGGGAAAGGTGGCCGCGAGGAGCTGGACGACACGTGGTACGAACGTCCAATCGACGCCAAGCTCGAGGACGAGGCGGGGTGGCGTGGAATCGCCGGAGCGTCGTCGTGCCGGCACAAAACCACCTGCCTGAACTTCGTGAGGAGGGCCAGAATGCGGTCGCACGTCGCCACGTGGTCGGCGGGGGTCATGAAGTCCGCGCTCGCTCGGCTCCTCGCAGCTGTGGCGTCGATCTCCGCGAGCACGTCGTACTGTTCAATTATGTTAATTAAAATGCATACTGATCGAATGTGTTATAACGGTAAGGACGTAGTACTTACCCCAATCGCGTAGTTCTGGTCACGTCGTACAGGGTACGTACTCATGACCTGCGCCGGGGGGAAAGTGGGCTGGGGCGGAACGCGGAGGACCCAAACGCGGGTCCGAGGCCAGTACCACCGCAGGTACGCTGCGAAGGCCTCATCGGAGTGCGGTCGGTGCTCGTCTACGACGTGGTTCAACGCGTCTGCCCAACCCACCACGTAGGGCGCCACCGCGGGCTGCCACTGTGTGCCAGCTGTGTGTCCCTTCCTCGTCCACCTATTCAAAGATTGACCACGTAAGTTAAGAAATATACAAAACTTGCGGGACGGAAATACGACACACGTACCTGTGGTGGGTGGGGTCGACGGAGTGGACGACCGGCAGCGGTGACTCCTGGTAGAGGTGGAACTGCCTCATCACCCTGTGCACCGCGTACTCCTCCACGTGGACGTCGAAGACCAGGGGCTTCGTCGTCATCCAGTAGTCCTGGTCGCGCTGGCACAAGGAGGACAGGCCCTGCGGTGCCCGAGCGTGGATCGCGTCAGGCGAGTAGGGGGTCCAACGCACGTCCGCGTCAACGAGCCCGTCGAACTGCCCGACGAAGTCTGCTTACGACTTCCTCGTCTGCTGGCCCATCCAGCTCGGCTGCACAAGTAATACAAATAATATAGCAAGTCGCAACAACAAAAGGATGTTCAAAATAAAAAATGTTCGAACTCATACCTTCCGGAGGCACCACAAAGACCCCATGTGGGGTAGTCGCGCGGGTCCGTGCCAGGAGCCGGCCCGTCGTACGGCTCGAGGCTCATCGCTGGTCTACCCACTGAGAACCGCTCATACGACCAAAGCTGCAGAAGCAAGGGACAGCCGGCGAAGATAGGGTCTTCCTTCTTAACCTTGTGCACGCCCGTGCACAGGCCCCTGTATGTGGCGGCCAAAACCGCTAAGCCCCAGCTGATCTGAGGAATCTGCTCGAGCGGGTACGTCGCGACGGCCGATCGCGTAAGGGATCAGGAACCTGTGACACGAGTCCCCCTGTGAGCTGCAGAACATCACCCACCCAAAGAGCCAGAGCAGGTAGTGTGGCGGAACCGTCCAGCTTAGACCGGCTCAAGTGCGTCAGATTGTCATTTTACTGACAATCACAGCTTACGCACTTCAGACGGTATAAACCCGGTAGTCCGTCAGATGTCCCCAGAACATCTGAAACCTCCACGAACTTAAGTACAAATCACATACACAGATTTGCATCACATAGGTGCACAACAGAAGAACTCACAACCCACTTAATTATACAAGGAATAGAGTTATTACACACATAAGAGCAAACTTAAAGCATAATTTAAACTACAGAGTTTCAAGAAAAACAAAGGTAGGTCTTAACAAGGATAGTTTGAAGATCACACAGGATCTAAACAAAACAAAACACGTCAAGAGAACATGTTGGGCTCATCAACATGCCTCTTCTTCTTCTGGAGTCCTTTCCTACCTTATTGAGCATCTTCTGGCGGCTCTGCAACATTTGTAGTATCTTGAGTACAAAAGTACTCAGCAAGTCTGACCCGTCTACAATAACATATAAATACAGACACACAAGGGCATGCATAGCTTTGGGGCTGTGGATAGGTGACACTTTTTGCATAAAAGCTTACTAAAACTTAAATCCTAAACTTTTAGAGTTAAAACCAATTAAGTAATTACCTGAAAGACTAAATTAGCAGCAGGATTAAATCACTCATGTATAACTTAAGCAAGCCTCAGGTTTTATAAGCATCACTAACATTATCTTGTACTAAGCCGTCTATCAGCGATCAAGCGGTATTCATACCGAGAAGTGCGGCGATCCGGACCAATTTTTATCCCTGCAGGGTATAACCTAGTCATACGCGTTGTGTGGTCCCCAGGGTGGTCCACACAAAGCACCCTTTCACTATGGTCGCTCCAAGTCCTGAATTGCCCTCGCTCAAACCCAGGGACGCCCCCTCACACCGGCCCCACGTCTGGCAGCTCCCGACATGTGAGTTTACGGCCACGTCCCTGCCACCAACCTCGACTAGTCCAGCGAACCACAATTCAAGACCAGGAGCAAGCACAGCTACATCAGCTCACCGGTTGGAATCTCCGGTATATGACTAGTACGTTCAAAGCCTGATCACAGGTAAACAACCACAATCCTAAGACGATCGAGGCGATGTGTTGGCTTGAGACTCCTTTCCCAACCTTCACCCTCGCACCCGATCTCCATTTCATCTTTTTAACATCAAGTACTGGTGATAGAGCAAAACCTGAGCTCACTAATGCTATGATGGAACTGTGAGGAATCTAAGCATATTAAGCTGCACTAAAAACAGGTTGACATCAAGTATTGCTCTAATCAAGGAAGGATTATGCAATCAGCAGTTCACACAACTCCTATCACGTAATGCAAGCAATACCATATTAATACATGAAATAGTACTCAAAATAGGGTTTAGATGCTCCGGTGCATGCCTTGATCAAAAGCAGGGTTAGTATCAGCAGCAGCAACAGCAGGCTCGGGCTCTGGCTCCAACTTGACCTCTTTTGGCTCCTGGGGTCCTTCTGGTGGAAGCTCGACGAACTGGACTCCCGCAGCTTCTTTTATAACGGTATGATGCAAAAGTTAGAACACTCAACCTAAAGCCAAAGCTAACACCATTGCAAAACTCTAAACAGGTGATTTCCTATTTATTCCTATTTGTCTAGAATTTTTAGCAATTTTTAAAAGCATTATGGAATTATTCTAAGCACATAAAAGAATTATCCCAATTATTGTTATTAATTTCTTATTATAAATCATTATTTATAATTTTATTTATAATTTTATTTATACTTATCCTATTTATTTATTTAAATACCAAAAAGAAAAGGTATTTAAATAAATAATCTAACATTTATGCTAATTTAAAACCACTTAAAACCTATTTAAAAACTAAATCTAAAACTAAAAACAAAAACCCAAAACAAACTTACAGAAAACCCCCCGGCTTTCCTGGAAACCAACCCGCGGTCCCAATCTCTCTCTCTCTCTCTCACTGGCTCGTGGGCCCGGCCCACGCTCTCATCCTCTCCAGGCGCTCGCTCGCGCGCGCGTTCGGTCAAAACGACCGAGGCCGCAGCGGCGGCTCTGCCCATCCGGCGGAATCGCCGGCGGTGAGCTCCCGGACAACTACAACAGGTCAAGAGACCACGCCCCGCACCCCGGACCCAACTCGCCAACTCGAGTCCTCTAACTCTATCCTGCGTCGGCGATTGCGGCAAACAGCGGCGGCGGCAGCACCCGAGAACGGCGACGGCGCTTGGGCTCGGCTCAGCTATGGTTCCCCACACCAACAAGCGGCACAGGGAGCATCAGGGTGACGAGACGAACCCACAGCACCTCTAAACCTAAGCCCTACGTGGTCGACACATAGGTTCCCGCGGCGGCGGCCCGAGTTCGGCGGTGCACGAGGGCGGCGTCCGCGTTCCGGTCAACCGAGCCTCGCAACCAAACTACAAACACTACGACGAGCTGCGCAAGAACCCGGAACACACAACTATGCCACCTAAACACGACGAGGATAACTCGGAGATGGTCCTCACCGTGCGCCCCAAAATGGCCGGCGGCAACCGAGGTTGAAGACGACGGCGATTGGGTGGCTAGGGTGGTCGGCGTCGAGCACAAACGGGTGGATTGGAAAGCTTGTGAGCTAGGGAAAGCTCTGGGCGAAGAGGATTGAATGGAGGAGCTCTGGTGGCGGTGAAACACTGAGTGGCGGCGCTGGCGATGATGGGGAACGGCGGCGAACAGAAAAAAAAAGAACGGCCGGCTCTGCTTTATATCAGGACAAACCGCCGCTTAACCCCCTCCTATGCCACCTCCTGCTGCGCGCGTTCGCGCTGGACGTGGATTGCACCGGCGCATGGCCTGGCCGGCGGTGAGCGGCAAGCAGCTGCGTGTCGCGCCGGCCGACCTGCTCTGAACGCTGAAGCTCTGAAACTTTGAACTCTGAATGTCATCCAAAACCAGCGAGTTCACGTCCTCTTTTCTCAAATTTTCAAACACCAACATCCCAAACTCCAAATATGAAAATTGTAGCTGGATCATAGAGCTACATTTCACTTATAAACTTCAGAGTCTAATTCTCAACAAATCAAGAGTTACAGGACCAAGAACTTGGACCTATTTCTCTGAAACTCTGAATCTTCTCCAAATCCATTCAAAGCTATCACAATCAGGTCTCATTTTCTCCCAATTTCATATGTAAACTCCAAAAAGTCCAAATACCAAACTTGTAGATGGTATATAGAGCTACACTTATCCTTATATTCACTTGAGCTAATTCTTCCTAGATTTTAAGTTATGCTGCACTGAATTTGGGCCAAAATAAAGGAAATTCAGAATTTCAGTTAACCCTTTTCAATGTTGCTATTTTTAGGTCAAATTTTCTCCACAATCCAAATGTAGATTTTTGAACCTCCAAGAATCAAAGTTGTAGTCCTAACATAGGGCTACATTTCTCTCAATTTGACCTTGGGCTAAATCCTTCTAGATTGAAAGTTATAAGCTCAAGAATTTGGACAAAACTCACCATCTCAAGTGCTTCAAACTTAACCCAAATTCAAACTTTAAGTTTGATTTCTTTTCAAACTTAAACATTCCAAGTATTTGGATGATTTGCCATCTTTTGACATTATCAACTCAAGTTTGACTTGGTCAACTACTCCGGAGTGACAAAATTACCAAAATGCCCTTAGGGCTAATTTAGCTCAAAAACAAGCACTTAAACTTCTTAACCTTAGTATTTCTCGTCATTAGTGCTCTAATGACCTTCCTAGAACTTTACTAACACCTGTGGTGTTACAGCCCTCCCCCCTTAAAGAAATCTTGTCCCAAGATTTGGTTAAGGCGAGCAAAAACATCCGGCTTATGCAGCGGCAAGGAAAATGTGTCATAAACTACTCAAACAACTCTGGATATTTAGCTACAAGGTATTCTTCCTGCTCCCAAGTAGCCTCATCTACAGAGTGATTACTCCATTGAACTTTGTAAAATCCAATACTCTTCCTACGAGTATTCCGCTCTTTCTGATCCAGAATCTGGATAGGTTTTTCCTCATAGGTCAAATCTGACTCTAATTCTATCTCTGGATCTTCAATCACCTCTTTGGAAACTCGTAGGCATTTCTTAAGTTGAGATACATGGAATACATCATGCAAAGTTGCTAGCTGGTCAGGTAAAGCTAATCTGTAAGCAACGGGACCTCTTTGCTCCAAAATCTGATAAGGACCAATATACCTTGGAGCTAATTTGCCCTTAACTCCAAAGCGATGGATCCCTTTCATTGGTGACACTTTTAGATACACATAATTGCCTACTTCAAAGGAAAAATTTGAAAAATGCCATTATAATTTTCGTGAATTGGAAAAATGCCATCCGACCCCACATGTCAGTGACTCAGGTGGACCCCACCTGTCAGTGACTCAGCGATGGTATTTTTCCAATTCTGTGAAAATTGTAATGGCATTTTTCCAACTTGCCCTACTTCAAAAGCTAGAGGTTGCCTTCTTTTATCTGCATAGTTCTTTTGTCTGGACTGAGCTGTCTTAAGATGAGCCTGAATCATTCTTACTTTTTCTTCAGCTTCATTCACAAGATCTGGTCCAAGAGCAGTTCTTTCTCCAGATCCTGACCAATTTAGTGGAGTTCTGCATCTTCTACCATACAGTGCTTCAAACGGAGCCATACCAATACTGGCCTAGTAACTGTTGTTATATAAGAATTCTGCTAAAGGTAGGCATTCATCCCATTTCATAGAAAAGGTTAGAACACATGCCCTTAGCATATCCTCAAGTATCTGATTTACTCTCTCCGTCTGTCCTCCAGTCTATGGATGATAAGCAGAACTTCTAATCAATGTAGTACCCATCAACTCATGCATATGCTCCCAGAATCTAAAAGTAAACTGAGAGCCTCTGTCAGACACTATGGTCTTAGGTACTCCATGCAAAGCCACAATCCGAGATATGAACAATTCGGCATATGTTCGCACAGGATAAGCAACCTTAACTGGAATAAAATGTGCAGACTTTGTCAAACGGTCTACTATTACCCAGATTGAGTTATAACCCTTAGATATTGTGGGTAGGCCCACAATGAAATCCATGGATATATCTTCCCACTTCCAGCTAGGAATAGTCAAAGGCTATAGTAACCCTGGCGATTTCTGATGGAATGCTTTGACTCTCTGGCATGTATCACACTCTACCACATACTTAGCGATTTCTCGCTTCATCCGAGTCCACCAAAACCTTTGTTTCAAGTCATGGTACATCTTGGTACTACCCGGATGAATAAAAGACCTAGATAGATGTGCCTCATCCAATATCTTCTTTCTTAACTCAAAATTTTTAGGCACAACTATCCGGTCCTTGAAGAACAACACAACTTGATCATCTTGAGTAAAACACAATTTTTCGCCTTTGGCTAATCTTCTTCTAAGATATTTCATGCCCAAATCCTCCTTCTGAGCTTCAATAATTTGTTGCTGAAGAGTTGAGTCAACCACTAGATTAGCAACATCACCCTGCATTACCATCTGGATATTCAGCTTCTCCATCTCTTCACATAGGGTTTGATCATACGGACGAGCTGAAATGCAAGCACATTGTGATTTCCGACTCAAAGCATCGGCAACCACATTGGCCTTTCCAGGATGATAGTGTACTTCTAAATTATAGTCCTTAATAAGCTCTAGCCATCTTCTCTGCCTCATATTCAGGTCAGATTGAGTGAATATATACTTAAGACTCTTGTGATCAGTATAAATGTGACACAAACCTCCAAGTAGATAATGTCTCCATATTTTGAGGGCATGCACTACGGCAGCTAGTTCTAAATCATGGGTAGGGTAATGCGCTTCATGTCGCTTGAGCTGTCTAGACGCATATGCAATTACCTTTTCCTCCCGCATTAGTACACACCCCAATCCAATACCTGAAGCGTCACAATATACATCAAAGGGCTTCTCAACGTCTGGCTGAGCTAAGACTGGAGCAGTGGTTAACAGAGACTTCAACTTCAGAAAAGCCTCATTACACTCAGGAGTCCATTTGAACTTGGTGTCTTTCTTCAGTAACTCAGTGATTGGTTTAGCCAGTTTGGAGAAATTTGGNCATGAATACTGAGTTCATGAGATACATGAAATATGCTGGAGCATTTGTTAACCCAAATGACATAACCAGATACTCATATAGCCCATATCGGGTTGAGAATGCTGTTTTTGGTATATCTTCAGGCTTGATCTTAATTTGGTGATATCCAGATCTCAAGTCTATCTTAGAAAACACTTTAGCTCCTGCTAACTGATCAAACAACAAGTCAATCCGAGGAAGCGGATACTTGTTCTTGATGGTCACAGCATTGAGAGGTCTGTAATCTACACAGAGCCTCAAACTCTTATCTTTCTTCTTTACAAACAGAGCTGGGCATCCCCAAGGAGATGAACTGGGCCTGATAAAACCCTTATCCAACAACTCTTGTAACTGTTTCTTCAATTCTTCTAGTTCCTTGGGTGACATTCTGTATGGCCTTCTAGAGATTGGTGCTGTACCTGGTTCTAACTCAATGGTGAACTCAACAGCTCTATCCGGAGGCATTCCCGGTAGATCATCCGGAAATACATCTGGATAGTCACACACCACAGGTATGGATTTAAGATCAACTGCCTCTACTTTGTTTACTGATGCACTGAGGTCAGGTTGAGAGTTCAACTGAACTTGGATAGTATTGCCTTCATTATCCATTAAATGCAAGGTCCTATTTTCCACATCAATTGAAGCCTTATGTTGCTTCAACCAGTTCATACCAAGGATCAGATCAATACCTTGACTTTCCAGCACTATGGGATTGGCAAAGACTCTATGGTCTCCTAGATTTATAGTCACACCCCAAGCTATATCACTAGTGGATTGTGTAGCACCCGGTGCATGAACTAAAAACTGTGTAGGTGAAGAGCTTACTTCTAACTGATGCTTTGTTACAAAAGCTCTGCTGATAAAAGTATGCGATGCACCAGAATCAAAAAGTATAACTGCGGGGTGTTGGTTGACAGAGAACATACCAGCCATCACAGGTTCTCCTTCTAGAATTTCCTCCACGTTCATGAAATGAACGCGTCTAGTCTTGGTGTTCAAGAACCTCTTCTTCACGAACCTAGGGTTCGTATTCTGGCCTTGAGCTGGGGCGGATGGTGCGGCTCCTGCCTTGGGAAGACGACAATCCCTGGCAAAGTGTCCCGGCCTACAAATTGTAGCATGGCTGATTGTTGGCTGGGGCATTGCCAGTGCGGCCACTGGGGCCTTGAGTAGCATTGGGGCGCTGGACATTGGTGGGGTTTCTAACCACCCACCGCTGCGTCTGCTGCCTCTGTGGCGCCTGGTAGTTAGGCCTTGCAGGCCCACGGAACACCACCCTCATGCGCTGTGGAGGTGGGGCACTGCTGGAGCTTCCAGAGGGTGGGGTCTTCCTCTTCAACGACTCATCAAGCGCCAACATCTTACTTTCAGCAGTGATGGCCGTACTCACCGCTGTATTATAGTCAGTAAAGGTACTGACTGACAACTTGTCCAGCATCCGGGGATTCAAACCCCTCAAATAACACCGGATCTTCTTGCGATCCGTGTTCACCTGGTCCTGGGCATACTGAGCCAGATGCTCAAACTCACTAGTGTATTGAAGTACACTCTTGTCCTTCTGTCGCAGCTGCAGAAATTCCTCTAACTTCATGTCCATGATGCCCTCAGGGACAAAATGGGCATGGAACGCCTCCTTGAACTCCCTCCATGTCACTTCAGTGCCAGCAGGCAGTCTGGCGAGGTAGCTCGCCCACCACATACCTGCAGGGCCTTGCAACTGCAACCCCGCGAACTCTGCCTTCTGCACCTCTGTGCAATTTGGAACTGCCCGAAACTTTTGCTCGATAGTGTTCAGCCATTCGTCTGCCTCCAAAGGGTGCTCGGGCTTGGTGAAGACAGGCGAGTGGGTCTCGGTGAAGTGACTGTACCTCACCGCAGGATCAGCCTCACGGCGCCCTTGGAGCAGTGGCGCTGTATTCTCTACCAGACGTGTCAACAAGTCCGTGTGCTCCTGATTGGCGTTCAGAACATAGGCCAGCGCCTCGGCCACACTCATGGGGCCCTGTGGAGGTGCTGAACGGGCACCGGACTGCTCTGGGGTCTCGTTTACTGGTGGCGCCATTCTACAAAATGACAAAGCTCCCGTCAGTGACTAAATCTACCCGACGGAACTTTATCTAAGCTGGTAAATAGAATAACAATCACACAGGATTGTAAAGGCATCAAAAACACAACAAGCAGCCTGGATTATCATTACATAAACAGGAAGTACAACACACCAAAGTACAACTTGTCCAAAGATTACATTAAAACAAACCTTGGCACAATACGCCTCTCCAACAGGCGTCTACTGCCTATCATACAAGTGCCATTATTCAAACATCCAAAACAAGCAAAAGTACAACTCTTATAAACTTCCAGGGTAAGGATACAACCCCAGATCAATAGTATCCAGTCCTAACTTAGCCATTGCCATATTCAACTGCTCAGGATTCACTGCCATGACAGTATGTCCTGCAGGTAACCAAGGCCTGGATGTTACTTCCTCTGACTCATCATGCTGATACTGATAAACAGAGTTTTCTCCAACATAAGCAGCTGGTGACCCTGGCATCCCCATGTTAACTGAAACTGAGGCATGGCTAACCTGACTGTGATCTTCATTACCAATATCTTCTGCTTCAATCACCCAACCTGGATGCACCCCATCAAGGTTATTCTCCATATCAAAATTTATAATATCATTTATGTTCTCGTGAGCAACCAAGTCAGGAACGTCTTCCTCAGGGATTTGGACTTCGTTCCCTTCATCAACAACAGCTTCAACATTTTGTTCTGCGGGCAAGGGAGGTGGAAACTCCGGAGCTGGAGCTTCCTCTTGAACTTCGATCCCCATGGGCATCACCATGTTCTGATAATCTTCAACTTGCTGCTGGAGAGCCATAATCATATGCATCTGCTCTAACCTTTCAGCTTCAAGGGTAGTGATTGTTGCTCCTAACTCTCTTCTGGTGTCCATGGCAGCTTGCTCATTTTGATTTATCCTATCATATGCTCCTCTTAGCTATTCCCCAAGATGCTCAATGACACTTGTCTTGGCGGTAACATCCCTGGCATAAGCATTCTCCAGAGATGCCCGAGAATCTTGGCTTACCCTCAGATCTGTTGCTAGGGCCTGTTCTCTGGATTGGGCACTTACCAGTTCTTGTTGTTTCCTCCAATACTCAGCTTCATAATCTTGATGAAGATTATACATAGAGCTCATGTATTGCGATGATGCAGCAAGAACAGGGTTATATTCCTCATGATCATCAAGGACTACAGCCTTCCCACGACGTCTCCCAACTCCATCATCTTGCTGTGCAACAGGGAAGTACCTTGCCCTTGTATTACTGACATCGTGTTTATGCTTCTCACAAATGGCTGTTAAAGCCCTGTGAGCAGCAGTCTCCACAGAATCAGAATACTGGGCTCCCTTCACATATATAGAGAAAGGTTCCCGCTCAGGATGAGCGGTGCAAGCAGGAATATAGACCGTCATGGAACACTCATAACTATGCTCTGTTATGAACTCCTTGCCCACATATTCTGGATACTAAGTATAACCCAACTCTTGAAGTGTGTCCCATAACAGCTTCGGAAATCCTTGCCTGTCCACAAAGTAACCATGGGTCCAACCTTCTGCATCAACCCAGCTAGAGACACTGTCCATCTGTTTCAAAGAACGGTAAGACTCTAACGTCACTCCCCAAAAGAAACCCAAAAACAGCTAGACATGCAATGCAACTAGGATGCAGACGTTTGCCTACGTTTCTTACAAGACGAAGACAAACGTAAACTTTTAAAACTGGTGGCATCGTACGTCTCTTATCCCAATATAGGGCTAATCGTGTCTACTCGATTCGCGGTTATGTTAGTATACCTGCAGAAGACCATTCATTACCATTCACTATAGAAATGGCATCCATGCATTCAACGCTGCATGAACAGCGCTTCATACGTTAACACGTATTCACTTTTCCCATACTCACCACCGTATGGTCGGCGTTTGCATGTCCCATATCATTGCCATATGGGATGCCCCTGAGTAGGCCGCTCCTCAGGGTTAAGCGACCGTGATTACTAAGATCACACGGTGGGAACTCCGCACTCCACATCAGGCGGCAGATGTCGACAAGTCTCAAAGACAAGCCCAACGGGCTAGCCAATGGACTGGTCGCCCCCGAACAATCATTGAACGTGCCACCTCACGCAAGCAAGCTTGCGCAAGTCAGAGTCATAGCTTTATATGAATTGTAACAACAGCTTACCTACCCACCTGAGCGAAGGTGCGTCGTTACCTAATCGTAAGTTTAACAGTATGAAATACCGTATTATCAGTTAGTCTTATTGCCACCTTACTAAACAAGACTCGATTTTTATCAAAATAGAGCCAAGGAAGGGTCTTCTAGACAATTCCTCTGTTGTTATCCCATGTATGTGCTCTGATACCAGCTGTGGCGGAACCGTCCAGCTTAAACTGGCTCAAGTGCGTCGGATTGTCATTTTACTGACAATCACAGCTTACGCACTTCAGACGGTATAAACCCGGTAGTCCGTCAGATGTCCCCAGAACATCTGAAACCTCCACGAACTTGAGTACAAATCACATACACAGATTTGCATCACATAGGAGCACAACAGAAGAACTCACAACCCACTTAATTATACAAGGAATAGAGTTATTACACACATAAGAGCAAACTTAAAGCATAAGTTAAACTACAGAGTTCCAAGAAAACAAAGGTAGGTCTTAACAAGGATAGTTTGAAGATCACACTGGATCTAAACAAAACAAAACACGTCAAGAGAACATGTTGGGCTCATCAACATGCCTCTTCTTCTTCTGGAGTCCTTTCCTGCCTTACTGAGCATCTTCTGGCGGCTCTACAACATTTGTAGTATCTTGAGTACAAAAGTACTCAGCAAATCTGACCCGTCTACATGCATAGCTTTGGGCTGTGGATAGGTGACACTTTTTGCGTAAAAGCTTACTAAAACTTAAATCCTAAACTTTTAGAGTTAAAACCAATTAAGTATTTACCTGAAAGACTAAATTAGCAGCAGGATTAAATCACTCATGTATAACTTAAGTAAGCCTCAGGTTTTATAAGCATCACTAACATTATCTTGTACTAAGCCGTCTATCTGCGATCAAACGGTATTCATACCGAGAAGTGCGGCGATCCG
Organism: Alloteropsis semialata; assembly: GCA_004135705.1. Taxonomy (NCBI): domain Eukaryota; kingdom Viridiplantae; phylum Streptophyta; class Magnoliopsida; order Poales; family Poaceae; genus Alloteropsis; species Alloteropsis semialata. Next base: position 28,301,586 of record CM014274.1, on the reverse strand, counting down.
GACCAATTTTTATCCCTGCAGGGTATAACCTAGTCATACGCGTTGTGTGGTCCCCAGGGTGGTCCACACAAAGCACCCTTTCACTATGGTCGCTCCAAGCCCTGAATTGCCCTCGCTCAAACCCAGGGACGCCCCCTCACACCGGCCCCACGTCTGGCAGCTCCCGACATGTGAGTTTACGGCCACGTCCCTGCCACCAACCTCGACTAGTCCAGCGAACCACAATTCAAGACCAGGAGCAACCACAGCTACATCAGCTCACCGGTTGGAATCTCCGGTATATGACTAGTACGTTCAAAGCCTGATCACAGGTAAACAACCACAATCCTAAGACGATCGAGGTGATGTGTTGGCTTGAGACTCCTTTCCCAACCTTCACCCTCGCACCCGATCTCCATTTCATCTTTTTAACATCAAGTACTGGTGATAGAGCAAAACCTGAGCTCACTAATGCTATGATGGAACTGTGAGGAATCTAAGCATATTAAGCTGCACTAAAAACAGGTTGACTTCAAGTATTGCTCTAATCAAGGAAGGATTATGCAATCAGCAGTTCACACAACTCCTATCACGTAATGCAAGCAATACCATATTAATACATGAAATAGTACTCAAAATAGGGTTTAGATGCTCCGGTGCTTGCCTTGATCAAAAGCAGGGTTAGTATCAGCAGCAGCAACAGCAGGCTCGGGCTCTGGCTCCAACTCGACCTCCTCTGGCTCCTGGGGTCCTTCTGGTGGAAGCTCGA
>CM014274.1:28258038-28295099 GCA_004135705.1 Alloteropsis semialata | reverse complement strand
GCAGGGGCCCCGGCGGCGTCCCCAACTCCACCTTCCAAATCCCCGACTACTCGCTCCTCCCCACTGCCCCTCTCCTGGTCCCTCCACCGGTCGACGAGGAGCCGGCGGTGGTGGAGGTCAACGAGCGCGCGGATCCGGGCTAGGGCCTTCCTCTGCTCCCTCCGTCCATCTGCCTCCTCTGCTCCCTCAGCGGCGGCGGTCCGGCGTGGGCGCGGACAGCAGCCACGGCGGGCCGGCGGAGCTGCTCTGCTCGGAGATGGCCGGCGGCTCTCTCTCCTCCGGGCGGTCTCCATCTCTCCCTTTCTCTCCTTCTCCGGGCGGACAGCAGCCACGGCGGCCCGGCGAAGCTTCCTCTTCGAGCGGGAGGCGCGGGGCGGTTGGGCGCCCGTCCGACGTGGCGGATAGCGTCCGCGCCGTACGCACCCTGGGAATGGCGCTCGGGAGGGGAAACGGAAGGGTCCCGTTTCCTCCCAGTTCACCGCTGCAGCGTTTTCGAACGGTAAAAAAACGCTAAACGCGTATAGCGTGCGCATCCCGTTCGCCGCTGCGGACAGCCTAAAGGGGCTCTTGGGGAAAGCTAGAGCATCAACAGGAGCCAGGGAGCGGACCACGGCGTTCACGTGCCCCATCGACGCGAGTCGCGCCGCTCCCCACAGACGGCCAGACCCCAGCTAGTCCCCGGCGGCTGGCACAGTGGCACGCGACTCTTGGCGAGCCGGGGCTCCCAATCCCAGTCCCTGCAGGGTCCTGATCCTGGGCTCCCTGGCGCGCACGGCGCGGACCACGGCACGTACAGGCGATCAGCCCGGCCGATGCAGGCATGCAGCAGTCCGGTGGCTCGATCGCGCCCGTGCCGTGTAGTGTAGCATGCATTTCGGCATCGCGTGATGAGCTTGTTAATTAATTGGCTCGTTAGCAGTGGCGTCAAGGGAGTGGGCTTGCCAAGAATAGCCGGCGGAGGACACAACGACCGCGTGAGATGATAAAATTTAGCATCGATGCGTTCAGAAATTTATTTGGGCGTGTCTTATACGTCTAGGCAATCTCGAAGCAGCAAATAAGAGACTGTCGAGGATTTCTGGATGAGGTCGGATCAGGAACAATGAAAATGCTAGGGCTCAGTAAAAAATATTTTATAAAATAAAAATATTTGTAATTTTATCACACAAGGCCTATTAGCTCAGTTGGTTAGAGCGCCGTGCTAATAACGCGAAGGTCGCAGGTTCGAGACCTGCATGGGCCATAATTATTTTGAGTTCTAATTTATTTGATTTCCGTTTTAGTTCTAGTTTTTACTAAATCATTTTGTTTATTTCTTTTTATGAGTATTTTTTATTTTAACTAGAACTAGCTACGGGAATCCTATTTATATAAATACTCAAAAGTTGCACTATATCGCTCGGATGAGACCCAAGCTTTTCTGTCCACCTTTCGAGGCATGAGCATTTTAGCAAGCACAGCGGAATTGTTGGACGAGCGAGGTAGGTTGAAAATATAAAAAATAAGGAGCAGCCGAAAAATGTTATTATATACTATGTCTTCGCATGCAAAATCTGATTAGGCCGCCTGACCCTAATTTTTTGCTAGCAAAATTGATAAGGCGGGCTGGCCTTATTCTGGACCGGTGTTTACCCATGGGATGGGAAGGCCCTGGGCTCAAAGCAATCCGGCATTTTGTTGGCCCGATCCATTTAGGCCCTGTTTAGATGCATCCAAAACCCAAAAAGTTTCCATCTAGAGAACCGTGTCAGTTCATTTCTTCTCTCTGTGCACGTGGTCCAATGCATAAACTTTTCAACATTTTCATACATCTAAACACAGTTAAAATGCTCAGAGCGCAACATGAAGGCTGGAGTAGTCGCTGAGAGAGACGTGTAGCTGAATAAGAGTGCATATACTCCATCATATAAAGATACAATTCTCGTTTTTCGAGAAATCAAATAATTTCAAGTTTGGTCAACTTTATGCAAAAATTTATTAAAATTTATATTTTTTAATAGATTTAGTATGAAAGTTTATTCTGTGATTAATCTGATGATGTTTATTTAGTATTATTTTATATAAATTTAATTAAATTTAAAAATTGTTTGACTCCTCGAAATCGAGAGTTGTATCTTTTTTTTTACGGAGCGAGTAGATGTCTAGTCGCAGAAGGAAACACACCAGATTGTGGTAGTCTTCTAGAAAGGCTGCTTTCTAGTAGTCAACTTGGACGTCCACCTGCAGGCAATTCGCTTTGATCAGCTATACTATTAGCAGTAGTAGCCAATGCTTTGTTTTCTCTAGAAGATCTGTCACTATCACTGCTAATGCTGCTGACGTTGTGGCTTGTGCACGTGGTTAATTGGCCCCTAATCCACTCACTGTTCAGTAGTGACATCAGTTCTGATCTCATCATCAGACAAAAACAAAACCAAGTTAGGAACTAGCCGAGTAGCCGTGTCGCCCTGCATGCCATCTGCTCCCAATAATCCTATTTATACCTCTCCTCTCCATGGATCAGAGCACGCTTCAACGCAAACCGAAACATCTTCAGCTCAATCACACACACACAAAGCAAATCAAGAGAGAGAGAGAGAGAGAGAGAGAGAGAGAGAGAGAGAGAAATGGATGTGTCCATTGGTTCAGTCTTGGGTGCCCTCCTGGTGGTGCTCGTCTCAACGCTGCTGATCAGAGTGCTGTTCCTTCTGGTGTGGAAGCCCTACACCGTCACCAGGTGGTTCAATGACCAGGGCGTCAGGGGCCCTGGCTACAGGTTCTTCGCCGGCTCCGTGCCGGAGATCAGGCGGATGAAGGCCGCCGGGAGCGAGATCTTCCTCGACGTCGGCTCCCACGACTTCATCCAAATCGTGCAGCCACAGTACCGCAAATGGGTCGCTGATTACGGTACATATATACACTACACTGCACAGAAATACTATTCAAACACCGCAGAAAAATTTACACGTAACTCAGCAAGTGATGCTTTATCTGATTGTTCGCATCATGTGTCGTTCAGGGAAGACATTTCTGTACTGGTTCGGCGCAGTGCCGACCGTCTGCGTCGCGGACGTCGACCTGGTGAAGCAGGTGCTCGCGGAGAGGACGGGCCTGTTCCCCAAGAACTATTTGAACGCCAACCTGGAGGCGCTCCTTGGCAAGGGCCTCGTCCTCACCAATGGCGAGGACTGGAAGCGCCACCGCAAGGTGGTGCACCCGGCCTTCAACCTCGAGAAGCTCAAGGTCTGATGAAGCAAAACTTCAATGCATAACCTGATCATTATCCCTTGAATGGCTTGTTTACTAATTTCCGCATCATGCTGCAGGCGATGTCTGTTGTCATGGCGGACTTGGCCGAGCGGATGATGCAGCAATGGCAATCTCAGATACAGCAGGAAGGCAACCATCAGGCTGAAATTGAATTGAGCAGCGAGTTCTCCGAGCTGACTTCGGATGTGATCGCACACACGGCATTCGGGAGCAGCTACAAGGAGGGCAAAGAAGTCTTCTCCGCGCAGAAGGAGCTACAAGAATTGGCATTCTCCGCAGCGCTTGATATCCCAGCTCCTGGGAATTTAAGGTAACATATTCTATCAATTTCTTAAAAGCATGTTACCCTTGTTTAAATGGAAATCTGAATAAAGAACAAAATTTTCATGATCTCTTACTTGCATACATGAAGGAAATTCAAACTGCCAACTAGCAAGAGGAGCTTACGAGTTCAAAAGTTGGACAGCAAGGTGAGAAGCATGCTCATGAGGATAATCGAAGGACGCCTTGCTTTGAAGGATACCCAAGGATATGGCAACGATCTGCTCGGGCTGATGCTGGAGGCCCGTGCTCTGGAGCAAGAAGGGCACCAGATGCTCACCACCGAGGAGATTGTCGACGAGTGCAAGACCTTCTTCTTCGCTGGGCAGGACACGACCTCGCACCTCCTCACCTGGACCATGTTCCTGCTGAGCAGGTACCCAGAGTGGCAAGAGAAGCTAAGGGAGGAGGTGCTGAGAGAGTGTGGTGATGCAGTGCCAAATCCTGACACGGTCACCAAGTTCAAACTGGTAAAAATCTAAATCTTTTCGAATAATTTTCACTGCTGAAAAGCAGTTTCCCAAATTGTATAAACAACTCTCTGATTCGACACTGATATCCTTTGTTCTTCAGGTTAACATGGTTCTTCTCGAATCATTGAGGCTCTACAGCCCTGTGGCGTTCATAAGAAGAGCTGCCGGCTCAGAAATTCAGCTCGGCGACATAAGGGTGCCCAAGGGAACACTGCTGTCGATACCAATTGCATTGCTGCACAGGGACAAGGACGTCTGGGGCCACGACGCCGACGAGTTCAACCCTGCCAGATTCGAGCACGGCGTGTCCAAAGCCGCTGCCAACCACCCCAATGCCCTGTTGTCCTTCTCTCAAGGGCCTAGGGCTTGCATTGGACAGAACTTCGCGATGCTTGAGGCGCGTATCGGGATAGCCATGATACTTCAGAGGTTCTCATTTGAGCTCTCGCCAAAGTATGTCCATGCGCCCAAGGAAGCAATTACCCTGATGCCCAGGTTCGGGCTTCCCATGATCCTGAGGAACCTTCACAAGTGACGAGGACCACAATGCTGTTGATGCAGCTATGCATCACGGCTTTCTTTTCTATACGTTTGTAACAATAAACAGAGTACTTACGTGTGTTTTGGTATGTGATTGTATTCCTATTTGCTTTACTATATGCAGATAGTGTTGTTTGCTTTCTTAAACAGATTGTAATGAATAAGACACTTGTCAGGGAGATTGCCTGCAAGTAGTAATGAGCGTAAGCATAATTATTTTTTATCATTTAGTTTCCGAGAAAACATATGCTTTTCGCTTGTCACTGATTACAGTCTTTCAAAAAGAGAATTTTGTATGAGGTCTGGTATTTGTAAAGGAAAGAAGAGAGAAAGAAAGGCAGTTGTTTTTCACCGACACTTAGCAGAAAACATACCTTGAAATTACATTTTATTTAAAATACATCAGTGAGGTATCTGATAATGAATAGTACAACCAGAGAAATTTGCCAATGAAAAATACAGTTAAGCACTATAGTGAATGAGCACGTTTACTTTTCATAAATATCATTCAGCAATATCTGAAACTGCAAGTCCTAGAGTAAAGTATTCAGTGAAGTAAAGAGAATGAGTGAACTGATGGTAGTCAGAGATGGTTTCATTTTTGTAAGCATAAACATTTATAGCTTATAAGCAGAAATTCTTGCGTGTTCTCACTGCTCGAGATTTGGTAACACATGGAACTTTTGAGTCGAGCGAAGTGAAAATACAAAAAGCATACCTTGCATTCATATCATCAGGGGCGGAGCTAGAGATAGCTTCCGCCCAGGGCTGGACTAGTGGATAATGTGATACCTAGCTGAGTTTAGTGCAAATCCTGATGTTTTAGATCTAAACCCTATACATTTTTCTTAACATAAATTCAGCTAGACCCGGGCTTCAGCACGCCCAGCCCAGGCCCTGGCTCCGCCCCTGCATATCATAGGCATTGGTCATCTTTGCCATCCCAGTTCGGCCATCTCCGTGCTAGCTGCTAATGGTAAGTGGTACAACCCGTTTCATCTGTATATAATCCCCAAATCTTATAGTAAACAATCAGGATGTAATGAGGAACAATATCTTACTTTCTGAGTTTCACCTCATGCGATTAATTTTCCTGTTGTTAGCCCGAAAGAACACCAGACAGCCAATGAGTGCTTGTATATAGCACAGTTTTCAAATATTATGTATCAGGTGTGCTATCGGTGATTCATGTTCTTTTCTCTGTCAAAGTACAGTTACGACAAAAGAGTAAATGGACTGAGCCTTATAGAAGAATGGAAGAACGCCAACTGCATGTGCATTACAGGAGTAAATAAGGAAAACTATTATTTACTTCCAAGTAAAATAAAGAGCTTTGATAAATCAAAAGTACCAATGATTAGGGATTGAAACATGATCCATCACTAACCTATGCGTGACACAAACATGCAGAAAATGAGATAAAACAGAGGTCAGGGAGTACTATTGTGTACATGCACAATTGTTTTTAACAAAGAAAACACTAACAGATTTTGATATTTCCATGCTATGCTACCATGGACAGTTTAGCTAAAGCTTGCACCACTGCCAAGTGTGAGTATTTAGCTATTTAAAGGAGTGTCACATAAAATGGTTCAGTCAGTGTTGACCCCCAAAATCACACTAGAACAATAACCACACGTACAAAGGTTAATGGAAATTAACATGTGATGTCCGATGTCTTTTAAAACAGAAATTGCACTGGTTGGCATTGCTTCGTCAGCCTTGTGTGTCGGCGGATCACATATGTCGTTAAACTACTTAATGAAGGTTTAGACTTGGATGGAACTGTGACCAGGTGACTTCTCTATACCCCCGCTTTCCATCTGCTCTCTTATTAGCTGTACATCATCCCATCGACCAGCTTCAGCATGTAAGTTTGAGAGCAGCACATGTGTCCCCACATCATTAGGGGCTAACTTAATTATGTGTTGCCTGACTCTCCTCACTAAGTCTATTTTGTCATGAAATCTACAAGCTGAAAGAAGTGATCCCCAAATTACAGGATTAGGGTCTATTGGCATCTTCTTGATGAACTCAAATGCATCTTCTAGTAGCCCAGCTCTACTTAGGAGGTCCACTATGCAACCATAGTGCTCAATATCAGGGGCAATACCAAAGCTAGACATGGAGTGGAAGTAACAGAGTCCCTCAGTAACCATTCCCACATGAGCACAGGCACCAAGGGCTGTCTTGAAAGTAATACCATCAGGTTCGGGATCTCCAGACTTCAACATTTGGTCAAAGAGTTGGATCGCTTCTTTCCCATGCCCATTACTTGCAAGACCTCCGACCATAGAATTCCATGTGAGGATTTGCTTATGCTGCATTTTGCTAAATATTTCAGCAGCCATGTCAATGCAGCCACATTTTGCATACATATCCACCAGGGCACTTTCTAAAAATACATCTCCTTTTATGTTATTTTCTTCTATATAAGTGTGTATCTCCCTTCCTTTATCAAGTGCTCCAAGCTGTGAGCAAGCAGAAAGTAGACTAACCAGTGCCATTTCAGTCGCTAAAATTCCTGCAACCTTCATCTCTTCGAAAAAGATGAAGGCCGCTCTAAATTGCCGTCCCTGCACATAACTGCAAACCATAGTTGTCCATGAAACAACATCCTTCTGTTTCATAGTTTGGAAAACCACTTCTGCTGCTGCCATATCGCCACATTTGGCATACATGTTGATCAAAACATTTGTAAGGATGGCGTCACAACAGATCCCATGATTTCTTATGTAACTGTGGAGATTCCTCCCTTGCTGAAGATCACCAAGCTGAGTGCAGGCTGACAAAACACTTACAAGTGTTACGGCATCCGGATTAAAGTCATTGGATAACATCTCTTCAAACATTGCCAGCGCTTCTTTATACTTCTGACTTTGCACAAACCCATCAATCAGCATGTTCCATGATTTAGTATTTCTTGCAGGCATGGCCTCAAATGCTTCCAAAGCATCAGACATGCACCCGCATTTCGCATACATGCTTACGAGTGCATTTCCTATGTCCACATCAACCTCAATTCCATACTCACTAAGCTGACCATACACCCACCGTCCTCTGTCAACGGCCTGCCCATGCCCACAAGCAGACAGCAAGCTTATAATCGTGACTTTGTTAGGAGCAATCCCCTCCGACCGCATCTCAGCAAGAAACCTCAACACATCATCCCACATGCCACGCTGCGCAAAGGCTGCGATCACTGACGTCCAAGACACCACATCCCTCTCCTGCATCTCCCCAAAAATCTTCCTCGCATCCTCAGCGCTTCTAAAAGTGCCGTACAGATTAACAAGGGCCGACATGACGAACAGATCCGCCGCGCACCCAACCTTCCGGACCACCGCGTGGACAGCGTCACCGGTCGCCCTCCACTCCCACGCGCAGCCGTCACCAGCAGCGCTCGCGGACACCGCCGCGGCCATGGGCCCTGAACGTCGCCAGCGCGTCCCCGGGCGCGCCGCGGGCGGTGTACCCTCTGATCATGCAGTTCCACACGGGGCGCGGTCGGCTGGGACATGCCGTCGAACACCCTGCGCGCGTAGCGCATGTCGTGACATGCCGCGTGAGACGCGAGGAGGGTGACGAGCCGGCCGGCCACGGCGGGGTCGGGGGCGAGGTGGGCGCGGATGAGGTGGCCGTGGAGCTCGGCGACGTGGGCCCGCGAGGCGCAGGCGTCGAGGTGGGCGAGGAGGGGGTGGCGGTGGGGGCGGGCATGGCCTGCGCTGGGGCGGAAGTTGAGGTAGCGCATGGCCGCATCGGGCGACGGGCGTCGCCGAAGGATCAACGGTTGGTTCGCGCGGCTAGCGGTTGGGATTTGGACGCGACCTCAAACAGTCATGGACCGGAGTGGAAGAGGGGTCGAGAGTTTGGCCGGGTGGCCTGGCTTGAGTTCTCGAAAAAAGTTGGTGAAAACTAGGATATAGATTAAAACGAAAGAAAGGCCAGCGACAAGGGCAGACCCAACGTTTCACAGTGCCCGGTAGCCTCAGGGGCTGTTTGGAGGCAGTGCTAATGCTAATGTTAATTACTGTTTATAACTTTGACCACTAATAGAGGTATTAAATAAAAGCAGTTTATAAAACCAGCTCCACAACCCCTGCGCTAATTCGCGAGACGAATCTAATGAGGTCTTTGACCGTATGAACAGAGGATGGTTACTGTAGCATCACTGTAGCTAATCATGAATTAATTAGGGTCATTAGATTCGTCTCGAAAAGTTACACCCATATGTGAAGAGGTTGTTGCAAATAGACTTTATTTAGTACTCCATGCATACAAGATTCCCTTTAGTGCTAGTGCTAGTGCTAGGAATCCAAACAACCACTTAACCACCCCATCTGCACTCTGTGTTCATGTCACACCAAACAGTAGTCTCGCGACATGTCAGAACTACCTACAGAAAAAGCTTGAGCCTACCCAAGCCTGCTCCCGTAACTCTCCCAGCAACAGAACTCAAAAGAAAAGGCTGTTCTTTGCCCTCAAAAAGAATTCTTTGCCCTGGCCTTCTTCGCCTATGCAGCCTTTTGACGTTTGCTTTTCATTGGAGCAGCGCGGTGCTCGCTTAATTACTTATCTACGCAGCATAAATCCAACCAATGAAGTGGGCGCAGACCGGCGCCTCCTCGGCCTCGCTACGTCACCTCTTTTTTAGTGTCCATCCGATCGCGATCCGACCGTCCAGAGCTAACCAGCCGCGCACGGAAAGTTTCAAAAAACCCCTCATAAGTTTCTTAAATCAACCCGTGGTCCGAGGAGGCCCAGGAACAGTAAACGCGCTCGTAGTTTTTACACACGGACTCCTGAATTTTAAAATATTCGAACACGGCCCCGTAGTTACTTTTTCAAAAAAAAACCCTCCGCCCCGGCCCAGCCCGTGTGCTCGGCCCCGAGCCCCCTCCCTCCCCATTCCTCTCCTGCTCTTCTTTCCTTCACCGACTGCCCCGTCCACTCCGTGCGCCGCCGTCGCCGCCGCTGCCCAAGCCTCTCGGCGACGCCGGCCCTCTCACATCCCCCTCCCCTGCTTCTAGATCGATGCCACCTGTCGAGGAGAGCCGCCAGCAACGAGTAGTCGAACTGAAACCGCGTCATGCGGTCCGGTGGCTTCACGTGCGACCGGTCCATGTCGTCCTCCACCAGACGCGCGAGAGGCAGAATGCCTGCTGCAAGTAACCTGCAACGCAAAGTAGTGCTCGCATTAGATATAAAATTTAAACATATCATAAATGTTGACAATTTGAAGTGACGGCTTACCTCGGAACAAAGAGGGGGTGTAGCGGCATGTAGGTCATGCCGACACGAGAGCGAAAGCTGCCTCCGATGTCGACCCCCAGCACGACCGAGTGGTACGAACGGTGCTGCAGGTCGAGTCGCCTGTCGAGCAACTCAGGAGTCACGTACGCTGGGTCCGCCATAGCTACAGCGAATTTGTCAAAAAAAACAGAATATGGTAAACATTGACATAGAAAAAATAATAGTAACAAAATAATATTAAAAACATAACTTCTATTACAAACAGTAATATTAAAAAAAACCTTATTCAGAACTTACATTACATAATAATTCAGAACTTACATTACATAACTAATATTACACAACTTATATTACCGAACTTATATTACAGAACTTACATTACATAACTAATGCGTCAGAACTTACATTACATAATTTATATTACCGAACTAATAATTCAGAACTTACATTACATAACTAATAATACAATAAACTGAACAATGGTAAAGTAGTTCTACATGAGGCCCTCATTGGTGCGACGGCCACGACCAGCGCCCCTTGATGGACGATTTGAGACCACATTTAATAAGCCACCTGCACTGCTTGGATCATAATAAGATGTCACAGTGCACTTCTTGTATGTGTGCCCAACCTCATTGCACTTAGAGCAGATACGCACGTCTGGACCAGCTTCAGATCGATCCATGTTATTCCTAATGCGCTTCTTCTTTCGTCGCCCAGGGCCTTGCCTCATTTCTAGATCTGGATCGGGGATATAAGTTGCACTTTTCCCCGGGTTGTTGGTGAAGGAGCCAAATATCCCATAGCTATACACCTCAAAACTCCAGGTAGCCATAATGGTTTGCTTGAAGAAGTAGAGAGAGACGTAAATACGGGGCTCCAGTCCCCCAGCTTCATAGCAGGCAGCAATCACATGGGAGCAAGGCTTGTGCAGCAGCTGAGGCTTCTGGCACGAGCAAATGCAACTATCGTTCCGAAGAACACACTCTTGTCTGACCCTTTCCCGTCCGGCCACCGTCCTCCCTTTGTCCTTGCAAAGAACCTCGAACCGCCGTTCAATTGAACCCTGCAGATACGCACGGTGCAATAGAGTCTTCTTCTGCTTCTCGTCCATATACTCGGTCATCTTGTACCCATACATCAATTGGTTGCTTTCTATGGCAGCCGCAGCCTTTTCATACCGGTCATGGAAATATTTGATTGTGCGGTACACGAAGAACTCGATGATTCCCACTAGGGGGAGGCCCCTAGCTCCACGAAGCACCCAATTGTAAACCTCGGCATAGTTTGTAGTCTTTATACCATGCGGAGCACCTCCTTCATCATAGACCAATGCCCATTTTTCTTTGGGCTCATTCTCAATCCACTGGCTGAAAGTCTTAACTGCACGACCCCTTCTCCTTCTAGTCTGGTCAGTGTCCAACCCCACATCCTCAAGAGACTTGGGCTCGTCTGCTTCATTTGTCACGGGTTTCTTTGCGAGCTCTTCTGATTGTTTCTTCGTAAGGTCATCTAGTTTCTTCCAGATTTGGTTGAACTTCCTCTCCTGATTCTGGCTGCATAAGCGCTTGAACAGCTTCATCAGTGCCTTGTTCTTGAACTGGCTATGAAAATTTGCTCCCATGTGACGGATGCACCACCTGCTCACGACGTCAGGCCATTGTGGTAATGTCTGCCGCTCGGTGCTGCCATTCTTCATTTCTCTAATTGCCTGCAGAATAATTTTGTGCCTATCGTGTATGACACACGTTTGGCACATCCCCCACAACCATACTCTTCAGCCTCTCCAGAAACCAATACCAGCTGTCCCCGCTCTCTTTCTCCACAAAAGCCAAGGCCAAGGGCACTAATTGATTGTTACCGTCACCGGCAACGGCGGTGAGGATTGTGCCTTTGTACCTTCATGTCAGGAAGGTCCCATCAATGCATAAGACTGGCCTACAGTGTCGGAAAGCCTTAATGCACGGCCCCAATGCCAGGAATGCCCGCTGCAGCACTAGCTTCCCTGGCCTTAAGACAGAGGGGAAAGTCTTAAGGTCATAGAAACTCCCTTCATTTCGCTGGCATATGGCGTGGAGCAAAGCAGGAAGGTTGTCATATGATGCTTCATAAGTCTCCCACTTCATCTCGAATACCTTCTGTCTCGCTCTATATGCCTTGCCGTAACTAATTTTGTACTTGAATTTCTCCTCGATGACACATATGATAGATTTGGGCTCGTAGCTTGGATTATCAATGATCTGTGCATACATGAAGTTAGCCACAAAACCGGATGTGAGGTTCCGGTGGTCTGTGTCCAACTGCTCAAGCACACATGTGTGATCCTCGATTCTGCTCATCTCCCAGTAACTATTCCACTTCCCACAGAATGTGTGAACCCGAAAAGGACACCCTTCTGTGACGCAGCATATATCATAGACTTGTTTGCTGCTCTTAACAACCCTGAACTCCCTTTGCAAACACAAAGCGGACCACTGTTTTATTGCATCCTTCATTTCTTCTGCAGTCTTGTAGCACGAACCGAGGCAAACCTCGTTGCACCTATACTCCCAGGGGACTTGTTGGCCTTCATTTATCGTAAGCTGTGATAAGTTATAGTTGACCCAGTTCCTTGGCACCTGCACCGCTTCGCCGTCGTCATCATCCGACCAGTCCTCCTCGAAGTACTGCTGATGCTTTATGCCCTCCCTCTCTGCGTCCAAAACCATCTCAGGAAAATTTTCTGCTTCATCAAGCTCCCCCGATGGTTCAGGGGGTGCGTAATAATCTTGTCCGGCTGCACCTTCTTCCACTTCTTCACCTTCCTTCCCAGTAGCATCTTGAAGGTTTTCCCCTCCAGCATCTTCAACTTCTTCGTGCACTTCACTGCTGGACCCAGCCTTGTTGAAGGCTCACACAAGCAACACCAGCGGCATACCATGCTGCATACAAAGTGTCACAAATGACCTCCAGTTCTGGGTTCCTTCAAGCGCAACAAGTTCCCAATACGTAGTTGAACTTCTGTTCATCACTGCCATCACTAACAGGTCATGCTGGGCCTCATCAAGGCCAAATGAATGATATAGCCACTTTGTTATTGAAACTCAATTTCTCTCTGCGGCTCTAGCTACTTTTCTGGTGACACAACTAAATTCTGACAGGTCTACCCCTTCAGGACCATATCTAACTTCCCCTGATCCATAGAACAATTAGAACCATAAAGGTTCAGAGATGCCTAAAACCAAACCAGGACAATAAGAAGAATTAATACGATTTTCTACTCATAAAAAACTTATGTATAATACTCTACTATAAACTATAATATAAACTCGTATATACAATCTAATATCAATAAAACTCTACTGTAAACTGTACTATAAACTCTAATATATAGTCATTACTCTAATATAAAGTCTAATATAAAGGCATTACTCTAATATAAAGTCTAATAGAAACTCTAATATAAAGTCATTACTAACTCTAACATAAACTCTAATTTAAACTCTAACATAAAGTTATTATTCTAATATAAACTCTAATTTAAACTCTTATATAAATTCTAATATGCATAAAACTCTAACAGAAACTCTAATATAAAAAGATATAAACTGTAATATAAAATCTAAAATAAATAATTACAGTATATATAAAATTGTGGGGTAAACTCTAAAATCAGTGCATCTAATATAAAAAGATATATTAATAAAGATCTAATATCAATAATAGTAATTACTCTAAGTATCTCTAATGTCACTAAATCTAATATCAGTAACTGCCTCTAATAGTTATTTCAGTAACTAAGTCTAATATCAGTAACTCAAAAATAATACTACGATTTCATACTGTGTAAACTAAATACTAAAATAACTACAAAGTCATATATCTACCAAATTAAAGTTACAACTACGAGATCGGATTTTACCTGAAACCGAAGCGCAAGAACCGGCAAGGCTTCGCCGCTGATTCTTCCTCTCCCTAACTCTCCTCTCTAACCCTAGTTTTTCTTTTTTCTGATTTAGAATCAATTTTTCAACACAATTTCGGCTTATATAGACGGCAGCACTCTAACCGCCGAATGATTCGGCAGTACGGGGCTGCCGCCGTCGATCCAACGGCGGGAAGCCTTCCCGCTGGATCCGACGGCGCAGCAAGGGCGGGGCTCCCCCTACCGCCAAATCATTGGACGGTTAGGGTGCCGGGCCCAGGTGCCAACACCTACCGCCAAACCATTTGGCGGTTAGGTTCGGCAAACAGTTCAAGTTTATGATTTTAAATTCAAATCGCTAATTCAAACGGCGGTTTACCTAACCGCCGTTTGATTTGGCGGTTACATCTTCTTACTGCCGTATCATATGGCGGCAGCCATGTGATACGGCGGTTGGAATCTGTCATCCGACCGTTCTTTCTGGAAAAATCGTAAAAAAAATTAAAAAAAATCCAAGGCCGTACTGTAAGTCACATGGGCCTATAGATGCAATGGGATTGGGCTCATTTGTGTTTCCAAAAGCCTTGGCTGGGTTAGTCACAGAACCACTTTCACTGGCCAGAACAGTCTTTTGGAGGTTTCTCTGAGGCTTGAATAAAACCCAATGTCGAATCTTACTGCATTCATTTATGAGGATTTTCTTTTCTCAAAAAATTATAAAGATTTTCTATTGACAGAATAACAAAATTGATGTGGATATTTTTATCTGTTTATCCGTCCACTATGGAAGATTGGGCCATCTTTTGTGACGAGAACCCAAGGTTAGGTGCCTTTGTGGCTTGAGGGACTTCTGGATTTGCATTAGAAAGATATTTTAATACAACGATATTTATGCTGTTAGAAAAAAAAACTGATGATCAAATAAAAAATTATGCCTTTATAATCTTTTTCAAATTTTACTTTTACCATCGTTCACAAGATGTCCGCATAATGCTAATTTGATTTATGTGCCGTGGATAATTAAACCACATACGACTAAATACATAACACAATGGTTTCCATTTCAATCATCCCACATGGCAGACAAGCCGCGCCACTTTCGCTCACACATGGTTCCAATTAAAAAAGCATACGGTCCGAATCACACCTTCTCCTCGCTCACTCACATAAGTTGACTCGGCAGCAGAGACATGCTCAGCTATGCTCTCACGATCAGGACAAGAAACACAGGGGCCCTCACCAGGTCCTAACCCCGGACAAGACAGCAGAAGCCGTCAATCGATCCTACGTGGAACGGATGGATGGCCAAGAGAACCCGGCCGGCCGACCAAGAAATATCAAAATGCTGTAGCCACATAGATCCTCCTAACGCAACTCGTGGATGAAATTAGGTCCCCCTTTTGGCACAATCGCACCTCGACAGCATCATCACGGCAAAAGGGTTAAATTCCAGGCCGAAGCTTAAACAAAAGCGCCCCAATCCGACAGCGAGATTCCACTTGAGCTCAACGATTGGCTTCGCTTTAACGACGGGTTTATTTGCTGCGACTGCGAGTCCACACCCTAATCCACTAACTTATGCGACTAGCCCGGCTGTCAGTTCGGTCACGGGTGATGTGGCCTAGCCTAGTCACGCACGTATTGCTTTTTGCTAATGGCTCTGTCAGAAAGGCTTACGCCCTGCAGAGAGAAAGAGTGACCCCGCCAACATGCCTGAACCTGAGACCACAGCCTCTGCGAAGTTGCTCTCCGATTAATTTGATGGGTAGGAGAGTAATAATAGGGCGATTAAGTAGTGATCCTGGGCCTTTCTCTGACTGACATCATCGTGCATGCCCCAAATCTAATTGGCCTTCTCATTCCCATTGAATAATCGGCTGCAAAATCAGTTTCCATCGATCGCCGCGCATGCTTGCTTTGTCATCGCAGCTAGTTTGCTCAGTACGATACATTTCTTCAGATAATGTTTCTGCGTAATACTATAGTACATCCGTGTCACTGTCTTCAGAGTATGCAGCGATCGCATGATAAAAACGCTTTGTCGCGTGCCGTCGTCTCTCGCTTTCGCGCCGTGCTCTTTCGGCAAAAGAAAGCCATTTCGCTCCGCAGTTCCAGCGGAGTGACTGTTGGTGCTCGCACCGACTTTTTTTACTTTTTGATCCTTTTCAGGAAAGAATTTCACAAATAGACCCTTGGCAGAAAGAATTGCAAAAATGGACCTGAGCTCGGCGCCACAAATCACGGCGCCGAGCTTACACGTCTCAGCGCCATAAATCATGGCGCCGAGGTCCACTACCATAGCAGCAGACGTGGCATACGTGGAGGTTCAGCGCCGAGCTCGGCGCCGAGATCTGTGGCGCCGAGCCGCTGACTGATGTCCCTTTCAGCGAACAGTGTATAAACAGTGAAGTGAATAGTAAAGTAAATAGTGAGTAAACAGTAAAGTGAATAGTGAGTGAACACAGTAAACTAGAATGAATTTTTTTCCGAAAGAGAGCAGAGAAAGAATTGATTATTGCGTTCCTTGTGCTGGTGCTCGTGCATGCATCTGTGCCTAGTTGGAACGTGTGGTAGGAATAAATTACTACCGCTATAAGTCAGTTGTGGTTCAATACATTCGTAGCTATCATCAATTAAATGGTAGGGATAAATATGGATGTCTGAACATCCGAATTATCCGTATTCATATTTATTTAAAACGTTACTATAATTATCCATATTCTTCTGCGGTAAAAAATTATCCATATTCTTATATGATTTTAATAGAGATGTATCCAATTTTTTTTGTTATTTTTCTCTATCAGAATTACCATTCGTATTCGGTAAAAATGTGGAATATCTGATGTTATCCGTATTCGCGAAAAATTAACACATGATGAACCCATCTATCTGAGTAGAAAGAAACAGGGCTTAGTGTGATTTTCAATACGATTGCAACAAAGCTATCCCCAGGGGGTTTATTTTCAAAATCCATTCTAGTTTCGTGATCATCCTTTTCCTATATGGTGAAAACAATACAATGATCGAAAAAAAAACTGGCACAAAAAACCAAGTACCATGACTTCACAAATTCACTTTAGTGTTCACTCACTATTCACTTCACTATTTACTTCACTTACTTCACTGTTTACTCACTATTTACTTCACTATTCATTTCACTGTTTATACACCGTTCGCTAGAAGGGACATCAGTCAGCGGCTCGGCGCCACAGATCTCGGCGCCGAGCTCGGCACCATCAATTTTGGCGCTGAACCGTGTTGCCACCTTAGCTCCACGTATGCCACGTCTGCTGCTACGGTAATGGACCTCGGCGCCATTATTTATGGCGCCGAGATGTGTAAGCTCGGCGCCGTGATTTGTGGCGCCGAGCTCAGGGTCTATTTTTGCAATTCTTTCTGCCAAGGGTCTATTTGTGAAATTCTTTCCCGAAAAGGATCAAAAAGTAAAAAAGTCGGGTGCTCGCATGGGTTAATCCGGCTCTGGCGGCGGTCTGGCCTTGCCCTCTTCTTGGAGCTGGAGGCCATGGTTTCTGACTGGCTCCTCCGGCGGTTTCGGTCCCCGTCGCCTGTCCGACGTCCAGTGCGCATGTCCCGATCCCAGATGCCCGTGGGGATGCTACGTTGGAGCAGAGCAGCTAGCTTATTGTCCGAAAGTTACAGCATGGTTCAGTGAAATTTGTTATTGCTACTTGTGTATAAGCAGATCGAGAAAGACAAGTGCTCCGAGCACAAACAGAACACGCATGCACAAGACACCGACTGGTACAGCTACGTCTGTCGAACGCTACGTTGCAGCAGCTAATTTTGGAGTAACCTGGGAGAATCATGCTGTGAGACTGACAAGTAAGGGGAAGCAGCATATACATCCAAGGGACCCAGAATTCACTTCACTGCAGTTGATGCGACAATGATCTGAATGCGGATTAAGCTCGGCTTCTTCCACAAGCAGAAAGCTTCACCCACAGGGGAAGCATGAGAGCATCTTCACCTAACCTTTGACCATAATCTTTGGCACCCAAATCTTCGTCAAAAGCTGCAAATTTTTTGGGTCCATAAACCGTACAATCAGGGCAGAAAAGAGCTATGCCGACCAGATATAAATACCATCTGCTATTTGGGGGACAAAAAGAAACGGAGGCGTCTTTCAGAAAAAAAGAGGGAAAACTTGTTCCAACCTTAAATTTTAAGTTTATATGCCTGCTGACATGAAGCTACATTTTGAACTATTTAACCTAACCACATCCATTATACACTTCTTTTTTCAAAGAGAAACAGTTTGTTGGTTTATGTTAGTTTGAGGAGGCAGTTAGGCGTTGCCGTCATCAGCTAAAGGGACGCGCACATTATTAGGATAAGAAGAAAAATGCCCTGTGACTTGCAAATGACTTTTGTATATGGTCACAGTGAAGCCCAGCAGCTTTGGTCTAGAAGAAGAAGTTAAATTAATGCTGGGGTATCAATAATTGGGCTGTATAATTCCAAATAATTATTGAGCATCGATCCAAGCTCGAGAGATCCTGGTCAACCAGTCTGCGGATAAGAAGAGTCTTGACAAAAGAAATTCAGAGCTCCTGCTACTAGATAGTACTATAGCCTTCTTCCTTGCAGAAGAGTATTTCTCCGCTCCTCACTCCACAAGTCCACAAGGCCTTAACCATGCATGATTGAAAATGCAATGAAAGGTCGAATATGACTTCTTCTTTCTTCTTCCCCTTTTTTAGACACATAGAAAGATTTTTTTTTTAAAAAATAAAAAGGATAATTGCAAAGGCTCTTGCTGACGTTTACTGTAGGATGCATGCATATATGGTTCCGTATGAAATAAACTAAAGCGTCAAGACCATATAAAAAAGTGCGTCACGGGTTCACGGCTCACCAATCACATTTTGTGTGCGCGGCGGGGCACTGCAAAGTTTGTGTTTCTGATGGTTCTCTTTGCTCAAGTGGTGTGGTGGAGAGTGGTGGACACTCTGCTCTGGGTAGAGAACATCCTGGAGTACGGCCTCTCCTTTTTCTTTTGTTATTTTTGTGCAGATATATAGGAACTTATGGCACGTTCGGTTAGGCTGAAATGACCTTCTTGGAATTGTTCCAGTTGGAATGATAAGCTTATTTGTACTAACATTTATCAGCTGGAATAGATCCTGGTCCAATCCAGGTGTAAACGAACGGGGCCTTAGGAAGTGAGTAAGTGACCACTCCTTTTTTTTTAGGAGTGGATAGGAGGTGATTCTGACTTGGCCACCGGGTTACAATATTAAGTGTTGTGAGAATAAAGAAAATATAATATTCATGGCCTTCGTATATCGTAATAAAGTTAAAAGTTACTTTGGTGCCAAGATTTTTTTTTTGAAAATGATTTTGGTGCCAAGAGTGCATGGAACTATGGAAGGAAACTGAGCAAAGAGCAATGCGGTTGATGGCGTTCCTGGGTGGGTATTTTTGGTCGGTCCCACATCCTGGAGTTTTGTCTAGGGTGGAGCACCTGAAATTCTGCTGTGCCTTTTTTTTTAAAAAAAAATCTTTTCTGTTGCGGGAATCAAGTAAGGCCATAATCGATTTTTTACTTGAGCATCAAGACTGATCATCTTGGGACGGAAGGTACGGTGCCATTCCTGTGAGCAGATTGCGCGCGCGTTGTGTTTAATTGTAGTAATTACTAACTTTTAGGAGATAGTACTAATGATCTTGAACAGCAAGTTAGAGCAAAAATAACAACTGGGATCTCTTTATTCTATCAGAACCGTCTTGTACTATACGCATAGCGCTTCGATTATAAGATTTTCCTTCAACCGATTTGTATGAACCTGCACAAACAAGTAAATTATGTCATAGCCTTGCATCCCCTTCGAAATCATGCATGTTAGTGATATCATGCACCGTCCAACAATAGAAAACCAAAAGAGTTTTTTTCTTCAACTAGAACAAAGTGTGTGCCCTACAAACACATCCTTTTCATCTCAACCACAAAACGGAAAAGCCAAAAAGAAAAAAAAGAAAAATTCCTTTAATCCCCCAAGAAATACTAGAGATTTAGCTTTGCAGGTCAACAACAAAAAACCGTGTCTCTCTGCTCTGTATAAAAGGCCGGCGGCGCAAAACTTGTCCCCCAAACAAGCGAAGCCCCCATCCTCCGATCCCCAAGCAGAATTAAACCTCACCTAACCCCTCCCATGGCCGATCACCACCCCCTCGCCGGCGAGCACCACCCCTCGCCCGCGAGCTCGGCTGCCACGGCGCTGGGCCCGCTGCTGCTTCTCCCGTCGGAGCTCCTCCACGAGATCCTTCTCCGCCTCGCCGTCCCGGAGCTCCTCCGCGTGCGCTCCGTGGCGCGCCCGCTCTCCAGCCTCATCTCCTCCGCCGACTTCCGCCGCCTCTACCACCTCTCCTCGGCGTCGTCGGGCCCCGGCCCGGCCGCCGCGTGGTTGCTCCTCTTCAAGAAGCTCCCGCCCCGCGACGCCGCCATCCGGGGCTTCCACGGGCCCTCGGGGCGCTGGTTCCGCATCCCCGTCTCGGCCATCCTCGCCCCCGCCGTGCCCCCCGGCGAGGACCTCTACTTCCTCGCCGCCTCCGGCAGCTCCTTCCTGTTCGCCGCCAACGGCCGCCGCGAGCTCGTGGTCGTCGACCTCACTGCGCGCGCCGCGCGCCGCCTCCCGCCGTCCCCGCTCGGGCCACGCGGCACCTCCTCCTGGCGCCGCTTCGGCCTCAAGCTCGTCGCCGATCCCCCCGGATCGAACCGGTTTAGGTACCCGTCCTTTTCTTGCCCGAGTCCTTTCTCCAAAACTTGCGAGCACCACTAACCTCCTCGATTGAGTTTTACTCTTTCACTTTTTTTTTTTACCACGGCGCTTCTCAATGATTCCTCACCACCAGTTGTTGTTTGACAGTGCTAGAAGGCAACTGTTAACCCACAGTAAAATTCGATCGGTAAATTCGGTATCAATCAGTGTCGCTGTTGGAGCACTCGATCTGACGTCAGTGCAAAAATGGTTTGCTTTTCCCTGCAGGTTTCTGTTTGCTGAGCTGGTGAACAACACGCCATTCCTCTTCGAGTACCGGTCCGAGAGCGACACGTGGCAGCAATCGGAGGCGGTCATGGCAGAGGGGCAAGAGCCGGCCGCCCTCGACGGCACCTGCCTCTGCGCGGCGCACGCCGGGCCGGACTGCGTGATGGTGTACTGCGGCCCGGGCGCGGGCGACCGCCCGGTCTTCTTCCGGCCCCGGTTCCCGAACGCCGGCGCGGCCGCTGGGCCCGGGGACCGGCTGCACGTGTACGGCGACGGGAGCGCGGCGGTGGTGCGGTCGGCGGCGATCGACGACCCGACGAGCCGGGCCCGGGCGAAGGTGGTGACGGGCGTGGACCTGTACGGGTTCGCGGGCGTGGGCGGGGACTGGGAGCTGGTGGCGAGCGTGCCCGGCGAGCTGGTGGAGGGGTTCCGGAAGCCGTACGCCGTGATGACGGGGCTGCTGGCGGAGCGGGAGGGCGTCGTCCGGCTGGTGCTCATCTCCAACTGCCGCGGCGCGTGGGACCTGGTGTGGCTGTCGTACGACCGCGCGCGCGGGGAGTGGCGGTGGGTGCCCGTGCCGGACTGGGGCGGCAGCAAGGGGCTCAACATGGCCGGCATCGCCGTCTCCTCCACCTTCTCCCGCCTCTGGCCGCTCGCCTCGCCGGCGCCGTCGTCGTCCAGCGGCAGCGGCCACCAGTGAGCCCGATCGGATCGATTGGCCGGGGAGCCCGTTTCGCGTGGCGTGTGGTGCTGGTGCGTGCTGTACATACAGGTGTGAGCAGCGCCAAAGCGAGGGAGTGGGCGAACGCTGGGGTCCAACGCGGGCGTGTCCCCAGCCCCCACGCCACGCCCACGATGCTCTTGGCTTGGGGCCGTGGCGTGGCGTGGCGCGGCATGATCGCGCATGATAGCTTCGCCGATGGCGACTAGTCAGTGAGAGCGAAATGTTTCGAGTTAAGGAATGGCCACTGGTGTGTGCGTGCTTCTATTCTGTATAAATACAATTGCTACTGTTGCGCTTTTCTTCAAAAGTTAATGTGCTGTACTTGCACGGTCAACTCAAATCGCGGCAACGACCAAGCAGCCGCTCTTCCACTTCTGTTCTGCTCTAGTAGCCTTTCAAGTTAGAATTTTCTTTCTTACTAAAAAAAGTTAGAATTTTTCTTCATAAAAAATTGGAAAACTTTTGCCATCCTTTTGGGGGAAAATAGAGAGCTGAAGTGAGAAATTTAAACCTTACAATATAATGCCTAGACCGAACAAACACTCGGAAGAACAGAATGCATCACAGCACTGATTTTTGCATTTCGCATCAGGGCCTGCAGGAACATTCAGCGGTCTTATTCTAAAGGAGGAATCAAGCAAAACTCATAATTGCTCATAAACCATCATCATACACGGCAGACGTCGTCTTCAGAGCAACTCCAGTGAAGGACCCTAAATGGGCCTCTCCTCTAAATTTTAGGGTCTTCCTCCAAAAAATCAACTCCAGCAGGGCCCGTAAATAAATATGCATTTTTCATGCCCACCCAAATTCCAGCTCCAAGCCCCATTCCTAGGGGCCTCCAATCCCCCCCTCAAAACTTGGGTCCCACTATTTTTAGAAGAAAATAGGGGCCTGTACTGATTTTCCACTGGAGTTGAGAGGTAATTTTGGGCCCCTATTTTTTGCAATCCGGTCTACAAATGGATTTTGAGGGGCTTCAATTTGGAGGCCTCCACTGGAGTTGCTCTCGGGTCGCAGGGCTGCTTCTGGACTGTTCGATGGGGCTATTCCCCTTGACGTCGCTACCCAACTGCTCTATCAAATCTCGCGTCTGATACAGATTAGCGAGAAGGACCCGGGGGGAGAAAAAACCGGTCGCATGCTCGTGCGATCTGTACCGGCAAACGAGTGAAGCACAGCTACAGGCCTACAACAGTCGATCACTCGCTTAAAAGCGACAGGATTGGGGTGCGTTCTGCGTCCGAATCTAGGTGACCCGTCCACATCGATCTGCATCTTTAGTTTCTGATGAGACAGAAGGAAACGGCTCCAAAGTTTCCAAGGCTTCATGCCCAAGAATGTTGTCCACTAATATGATGGATAGACCGAGCAGCACTCGGGAGAACAGAATGCAACAGCACAGTGGCAAATGCAGAGCAGGTAAGCACCGGTCATCGTTCTCTGCTGACACTGAATCAAGCCACGGGTTTTCTCTGATAGGAGACAGGCAGGTGATCTCGATCTCCAGAAGAATCAATTGCCGCTTGGAATTGAGAGTCCGGTGCTCGCTGACGAATCAATCAGTCCATCAGTTCATCAGGTAAAACCCTGATGTCAAATAGCCATTCGATCGTCCCAACATCTGCTCGGCGTTTCTTGGTTGCTCCCGTCCTATGTACATGCGATGCGAGTGTCGTGCTGATTCGCCCATCGCTGCTGTACGGCGATATTCCTGAGCTGACCCGGTGCTGCTGCTGCCAAACAAAAGGTGGCCTCACATGGCGTTGCAACTTTGTCCTCTCGGCTCTCGGACGGTCGTCCCTGCGCTTCAGAGCACCTCTCGTGGCAGCAGTTGCTGAAGGTGAAGGCAGAGAAAGTGAGATCGGAACATCAGTTTGATGTGATCCACACTCGCAATTGGCAAACAGCAAGATAAAGGCCTAGATCACTTGATGTGCACTGGACACAGTCACACAGCACAGCCCCCTCGCTTTCGGCTCGACCTGTTGGGTAAATACCAATCATGCATTTCTTGGCAAAAATTGGGCTTGATCGCCTAGTTAACAGGGACCCCCACGTTGGATGTGTTGTATTTCATTCAGGGTACATTTTGTGCCCGCCTGTAAGCATTTGTTGGTACTACTGAAGAAAATCAAGCAGCCATTAGCCCATTACATTACATGGTTCAGTTTGAAAGGCACCAGTGGGCACACACGTTTTTTTTTTCGGCACATAAAACTCTGAACCTCACTTTGTACAGATAAAAAGATCACAGCACGAACACACAAATGGGATGACGAAGTAGGCAAGAGGTAGCGAGAGTTTGCTGCAGTTTTGATGCTATTCACAACTTGTTGTACTGCAGCCTGCATTATTTCTGACAGTTTATTGTAATCCTTTTTTACTTTCTTCGGTTTCATGGCAACATCAATCATTGTCGTCCTTCGATCATGTGATTCACTTAAGTAAGCCCAGCTCAAATGTTGAAGAAAGGAGGTTGTTCAGCCCTCGGATAGAAGAAGCGTCTTGCTGTAGCTGGTCGTCCAGAACATGAAAAAGCTCATTTGGGAACACTGTCTAATGCTCAGTTCTCCAACAAGCAGGATCTATTGGTCTCTTTCCATTGAAGACTTCAAGGAGCATGATACCATAGCTGAACACGTGCTCTTGCAGATGCCTTTAGAAGTGATCAATACTCTACTCAAAAAATCAGAAAACAAATTGATAAACCATATTTAATCGGAATACAGTGGTTTTTCAAGAACTAGATATAGAAAGTGGTGATATATACTGGTACCATGTACCCTGATCATGAAGTTGTCTTCGCTCAATAGTTACTTTGCAATGCCTAAGTCTGCCACGCTGCACCGTCATGTCCTCGTCAAATAGCACATTGCTAGGTTTCAAGTCACAGTGAAGAACCACCATGTACCCTGATCATGAAGTTGTCTTCGCTCAATAGTTACTTTGCAATGCCTAAGTCTGCCACGCTGCACCGTCATGTCCTCGTCAAATAGCACATTGCTAGGTTTCAAGTCACAGTGAAGAACCACCTCATAATGCTCATTGGTGCAGATACTCCATTGCCAACACCACGTCCATCATGATGTCCAGCCTCTTAGCGAACCCCAGGTGCCTTCTACCTTCGGAGTGTAGGAGCATCTCTAATCTGCCATTTGCCATGTACTGGAGCTAGCACTCTAAAGTTTAGGTTGGAACGGGGTGCTCAGTATCCTTGTCAGGTTCTGATGTCGAGCCATGCGGAGCATGCAGCACTCAGCATTGAAGTTTATCATGGACTGTTCTGGCAAGCCGGTGCTCGGTCCTTCAAAACTTTTGAAAACTTCCAGACCTTAACATATGTCTGTCGCCAAAATTATCAGTAACACTGACCAACAGCTCATAGTAAGACACTTGCCTATGACTTATGACATCACTCGGATCAGTAACTTATGCTCCCAGTAGAAGAAATTTTAGCAAGTGACACTTGGCTGAGTGAAACTTATGACAACATAGTGGATTGGATTGTGATGTTTGAGTAAACACCTTACACCTCCCTCTGGTATCCTACGTTCTAGCTTGCTGAAGATAGAGATAGTCAGGTATGTGAAATTGGCAAGGAGCATGGGATTGGTTCCAGAGATTGTTGGAGGAAAGGTCTAATGGTGCTAAGCTAGTCAGTTATTGAAATGGGTCTGTTATGTTTTTGAGAGGAAAATGGGTCTGTTATTGAGTCAAATGAGTTGCGTGACAGATTTAGGTAAGTGAACATCTTAAGTTCCCCAGAAGATTTTGGGATGCTTCCAATAATCAAATTTGAGGATATGTTCGGTCTATCCATGTCCATTAGCCGGAAAACATCATCGGGTAGGACATCAGTAAGGGTATGCTTTGTAGATTCTGGAGCAGCACACATATTTGAGATTCTAGGGTGTGTTGTATCTTGTAAGTTGAAACTTAGCTCAGCTCTCGGATGTTCGTCACTATATTCAATTCAAAACACAGACAAGCAAGCAAGGGCAAGTTTTAAAACGCACAAGATATTTATGCATTTGACATTGGCACATAAGGCGGCATTCGCCGCCGTTTGTCAAAATTTGCTCACGTTACAAGAAAAGTTACTGCAAGATTCCGGTTGCTGACAGTTACAAACTTGAAAATCATGGATTATTTGGTCACCATTATTTCTCTTTCTCCTACCTACCGCTTCTGATCCTGAAGGCATGAACCTATTGAACCGGAGATGAGTTCGATGGGGAGCTCTCTGTTCCAGTCGTTTCACCTGTTAGAGATCCATTTGTTTGCTCCACCAGTACATCAGTGCCCTCCGCAGGCGCCTTGAGCAGCGAGGGTTCCACTTTCTCTCGGGCGGCCTTCTCCTTCTTCAGCTCTTCCTTGGCCAAGCTCGTGAATTGCTTATCCAATGAGCTTGCCGCGCCTAGCCATGCAAGAACGATGACCAGCAGTATGCCGCCCAGGTATGGAGTTGAGTTTGCCAAGGAACCGAATGACAGGATCATAAATTGTTGGATCAGAGCACCACCAGATTTGCCCAATGGATTGCAAACAACATCAATGGCAGCTTTTCCTTTTACCTACAAACAGGGGAAACTGGAGTTGGCATGCACAGTATAATAGTAATAGTGGTGCAGACAGTGTGGCATCAAGAACCATTCAGCCACCCAAGCATGATTTTAAGTAAAAAGACAAGACATTTCAGAGATATTTGGGACAAACAGTATGATTTCACTAGACTGTCTCAAATTGAAAATCACTAATTATCATGTCATGTAATCACGCCTGACATTAGCAGGAAATACAACCAATGATTTTACAGTTAGAGTATAAGTGAATTGCCCACCTTTCCCTCTTAAGCTTTTGGGTTGAACTGGTTGGTGCATGCAACTCAATATGGTATCAGAGCCAGAGGTCTCGAGTTCGAATCCTGGTGGGCGCGATTAAATAAAATAATTGCAGCCGACTTCTAATATCCACGTTTGAGGCCTGGGGGAGCCTACACGTGAGGGGGAGTGTTGAAGTATAAGTGAATTGCCCACCTTTCCCTATCAGCTTAAGCTTTTGGGTTGAACTGGTTGGTGCATGCAACTCAATATTTACGACTACAGGACCAAGAGAACTTGTACTTACAAATGAGATTTAACGGGTATTAGAAAATTTTATGACTATATGCATCATCAGAAAATTTGAACCGGTCTGACAAACAGCTATGCATAACTAACACTAGTCCAAATAGAGCTTTTATCATTTAAATTTGCTGTTGCCAGAGTTATCGTGGTCCCCATTTGCAAATGGAAAAAAATGGGAACTCACATGAAGCAACCACCACAATAACAGCACAAGAATTCAAAAACTTGTTTAAAACACTTTAAATCGCTAAAGAAGAATAACAAGGAAAATGTAACACGGAAGGATGAACAAACCTTCATATCTTCATCCAAAGGAATATATGCCATTTCCTTGCATGGGTCAAATAAACTATACTTTGCACTCTTGCTAAATATGTTCTGCATGGCACCCACATAAACGGCTGCCAGTAGGGGGGTCATACCCATCGTGGCAAGCATAGGAGTCAGTGGCTGTCCAAACAAAATAAGAGAGAAGAAGCCAACACCAGTAAGCAACAGAACTGTGGGGGTGATCATTGCAGCCACACCCCACCCAAACTTTCGGAGTATAAATCGGCCTAACAGCATCATTGTGAAAGTTGCAATTCCAGTTGCAGTTGAGAAATCACCCATGAAAGATGAGTATTCATTTGGACTGGGGAACTGTCAGACGAATAAATAAAGTGTTACTGTTACTGCTGATTATTAAATATTAACTGCAACAGAAGAATAGATAGTTAAGGAAGATTACCTGTGCCTTGAGTTTTGATTTCCAGGTGACTTCCACAAGATTGATACTAATGCCATAAGCAACCACTAAGGTAGCTAGGTCCCTCACATACCTCGAGGAAACCAGAACCTTCAGACTCTCTTTCATGCCAAGCTTAGGCTTTTCCTGTTGAATATATTATACAAGATTAATTGGAGTAGAAGCATAAAGAAAAAGCAAAGCACAATAAACCATAACTACTCACCTTTTTCTTCTTACGATCAGATTTGGGAAGTGAAGGATCATTCAAAACAAACTTGTTCACTCCCCAATAGATGGACGTTATGACAAGTCCGAGAAGTACCACTATGCTCATCATTCCTTTCAAAGATACCTCCCAACCATCAACACCAGGACCTAATGTCTTGCGCAAATTTGAGAAATACTTCACCGTGCGCCCAGAAAAGATAAGGGCAATATTAGCCCCAAGGCCAAATAAAGGGTAGAACTCTTTTGCTTCATCAACTGTGGTAATCTGAAAAAAATACAAATCAGATCAAGTTGAAGCCTAGAGGGCTAAAATCTGATGAGAAGCTCAGAAAATAAGATATATCAGAATTGCAGGCACCAGGATGACATATAGAGACAGAGCCCCTTTAACACTTTTCAGTTGCCTTCACCCAAAAAAAAAAAAAACTCTACATCACCACTATGCAAGACTGCAACCAAGACAAAGAGATGCTGCTCCCCTTTTAGGTCAATTTTAATCAACCCTTGAAAACAGATCCACTAGTCCTACATCAATACGAGAGGGGGTAACCATCATGACCCTTCTTGTGTGGAACATCTGGGTAAACTATTTTTACTCTCAAAAGTGCAAGTTACCCAATCACCCAGGTGATGGCTAAATGCATATAGGATACCACCCTGTGTGCTCACAATTCCTACCACAGATTTTTTTTTTTTAAAAAAAAAGCAGTAGTTACCAACTAGAAAGGTCTCTCCTCTTAGGCTTACCCTATTGTATCCCTTGTAAAAAAGAATAGTTAAAATACA
This sequence comes from Alloteropsis semialata, assembly GCA_004135705.1. Taxonomy (NCBI): domain Eukaryota; kingdom Viridiplantae; phylum Streptophyta; class Magnoliopsida; order Poales; family Poaceae; genus Alloteropsis; species Alloteropsis semialata. Next base: position 28,266,755 of record CM014274.1, on the reverse strand, counting down.
TACTGCCAGCAACAACAAAAAAAAGTAACATTGTTTCACCAAAATCATGCTTGACACCATGTCCTGGATTGGTACTAGCCTGCTACGTGACCCAAAAAAGAAAGAGTCAACTGAAACGTTTTACCTGTTATCATTGTTTAAACATAATTTATTGGTCCAAAGGAATTGCTTCAGGAATAAAAATATTAATCAACCAATCATACTTCTGGAGTAGTGCTGTTGTGTCCATTACATAGTAATGAGAATTATTATCTAGCTGATACTCATGGTAACTTAATCAAGCTTATTCTGTGTTTTTGGTTTCTCTTTATGTTTAAGCCTTTTTTTTTCACTATGCATTTATTCTTTTTTTTATAATGTCCTAGTGAGGCCCCCCTATGGTATCCCTCATCAAAAAGAAATGGAAATCAAATAAAAACTGGACGAATACAGCCAATCTGGGCCCTTCCTTTCTGGCTACAAAAGTAGCCATAAGACAGAGACATATTGGATTCGCAAAGGTCTACACCAATAAATATTTCTTTAGAAAGGAGTTATAAAGTGTGAACCATATCCGGCCAAGTTGTCAATGCAATGGACACCCACAACCAATTGAAGATTGACAATAGCCCAAACATCATTTAGATCAAGGAAAGCGAGCAATAATGCAGCCAAACGTATTCATAAAAGAAAGCAACAAGCACCTAGATTTTTGTTAGCCTAAAAGTTCTGTAATTCAATGCGCGAAGCTACAATGCAGGGCCTACCATGTACAAACCCAACGAATGTTTTATTACCTACCAATTATCCCAAGAACAAACCATGAGCTGCCTATACCATCCTGACAGAGACAAGTTATTATATCAAGAACAAACCATTAGCTGCCTAAACCATCCTGACAGAGACAAGTTTTCCCCTTCTATCTTTTGTACTGCAATAACCAAGCCATCGGGTCAAAGTATTACTAACTAGCTAAGGGAACAGATTTTGACTACTCCTAAATTAGCGATGGCATGGACATTAGTTGGCAAGATTGATCCAATAATACAAACTCGAAGACACTCACCTGATTGGCGAATCCCCAGAAGAGGACTGAGATGACGACGCTGCCCCAGAGCTCGGCCATGACATAGAACAAGCAGAAGCTCCAAATCCTCAATATGGCCACCGGGCCAAGGAAGCTCGGGCCGAGCGCGGCGAGAAGCTTGTCGGCGAGCGCTGTGGGATGGATGGCATCCCTGAGCGGGTAGAGCACGAAGGCGAAGGCGCCGAAGAAGGCGATGAAGGGGAAGATGACGGTGTAGAAGAGCGCCTCCTTGGAGAGCACGTCGGAGAGCTTGGTGTAGAGCAGCATGAAGCCGATGGCCATGGGCAGGTTGACCCAGGTCTTGAGGAAGGGGATGATCTCGGCGCTGCTCCCCTTGGCGGTGACCACCAGCACGTCCTTGGTGTCCCGCAGGATGGTGTAGTTGAAGAGGATGCAGAAGAACATGAGGCCCAGCGGCACGATCTTCTTCAGCGTCTTCACGTCGATGCCGAGGAACTTCTTGGTGGCCTCCTCCGGCTGCGGCGCCGGCACCGCCGAAGCCGCCGCGGCCTGCGCGCCGGCCCTCCTTTTGAGGAACCCGTTCCCCAGGAGCGCATCGCGGCGCGGGAGGAAGGGGCTGCCCCTCGACGCGAGGAGCGGGGAGTGGAGGGCGGCGGGCTTAGCTGCGGCTGCGGGGGAGAGGGAGGCGGCGCGCGGGCGCGGTAGCGGGAGGCGCAGGCCGGCGCGGGGAGGGAGCGCGGCGGGCCTGGCGGCGTGGCGGAGGGCGAGCGACTCCATGGATGCCGTGCCTTGGCCGGCGGCGGCGCTCCGGTGGGTCGGCGCTGGCGCGGCGGGCCTCTCCGCCTCCGCCGGGTCGCTGGTCCAAACCCCTCGACGCGAATTTGGGGGGAAAGCAGGGGGGAGTAGGTCGCGGCGCGCGGCGGTGGCCGGTGGGAGGAGCGGGGCATTATTAAACGATCGCGCCGCGCGTTCGCATGGCGATCCGATCGGCCGTTGGTTTGCGGGCCAGAAACGATCCCGGCGGTTGATGCGGGAGCGGGGGCGGGGTTGGTGGTGGGCGGAACGAGACAGCGCCCGGCCGCCCCGACGCCGGTTCGAGTCAGCACCCGGCAGCGGCGGCCTGGCTCGGCCACCCGCCGCCCGTGTGTTTGTCTTGTCCCCCCAGTAGATTGTGAATTGTGAAAAGAGACGTTTGTTTACGACTTCCCATGTCATCTCGGTGCGAAATCTCTCGATTCAAGACACAATCACGGGGGCACCCACACCGTCACCTTCAGGTTGCCAAATTCAAGTTACCTACTGTCACAAATTACTACCGGTACTGGTCCACTGGTGGGGTTGCCTTTCTTCTTTAACGAAAAAGCACGATCCGCCCTGGCAAATCAGAGAATTAGAGCCTGATAAGTTCTTAGTCAGATTCCGACCTCTTAAGAAAGTGGCTGATATTAAAAGCTATCCATCTTTTGGTCTAAAGAAAACTGATGTTCATGTAGAAGTGCTCGAGTGGATTAGTGAAACAGAGCCTTTTGAGTTACAAGAAGTCTGGGTCCAGATTAGAGGCATACCCCCGAAATGGTGTGATTGGAAGGTGATTGCTCAGATTTCTTCGGGCCTTGGCAGACTTTTGAAAGTGGATTGGCAAACTATTTTCAAATCCTTTTATGAAGTGGTCAGAGTGAAGGTAGCTTGCAGGAATCCTGAGAAGATCCCTATGGAGAGATTATTTTGAGATGCAGAGAAGAAGCTTTTCATTATATCTTTTACAGTGGAAAGTGAGAATTTGGAGCAAAATGAACAGAAAACAAATAATGACAAACCGGATGATGATGATGACCAGCTAGATGATGAAGAATTTGATGGTTTGGGGGATGACATTAACAGAGACAAACAAATGAATATTGATGGAGCACCCAATACCAACAAAGACTCAAGCAGTCAAGGAGGTAGTGGTCTTTCCGCTACTCCTAAGGCCAAAACTGTGACTGTCACACCAACATCTGAAGAAGAGGAGGCTCAAGCAAATCAGCTGATCCAAAGTATGGAAAATCCTATCTCCATAGAGCTGCCAGGAACAAAAGTGGAGGAATCTATGGCTTATGATAGTGGCAAGATAGATTTGGAGCCTGCCACTATACAACTGGTAGATCCAAACTGTGATAAGGGACGAGATGAAAATCTGACTTCTGAAGTGCACTCAAGATGGGACAAATTCAGAGAATTAGCAATGGGAGAAGTGTCAAAATCTGAGTATATTCAGGTTCTACAAGATATGGAGATGATGAAATCTGATAGTGACTCTGAGAGTGAACTGGAGGAAGAAGGAATACCTTTGAGGGATCCATCTATGTTTACATCTACTAAAAGGAATCTGTTAAATGAGTTAGAAGAATGTGTGGAGATCGAGGAAGGGGTTGAGAACCAAGAGAAACAAGTGAGAACAAAAAAGCAGAAGTGGGGACCTATCCTTCTTCAAGAGAGACCAAGGAGAAACCAAGGGGACAACAGAACTATCTTGCAAAGAGCGGCTGATCTAAAAAGTGCCAAGAATCTTGAGATTCCTCTTCAGGCACAGGTAACTTTTTTGCCGCCTTAGATGTACAATACCTTGCTAATCTTGCTGACAAAGATTAAGATAAATTTGGGTGTTAACACCAAAGAATGTGAGAACAATATTCAAAAGCTTAAAGATTTAGAATCTGTTAAATGCTTGGCCTTTGATAATGAGAATCCTGATACTTTGCTCCCAGTTGACTTGGGTATAGATAGAGATATAAACTGTGAAACAACAGATTCTTTGGTCCTTAAGACCTCGCTGGTTAACAAACCATTACAGAAAGAGACTTGGTCTCAAATTGTCCAAAAAAGCCTTAAGATTGATACTTCTTCTTCTATGGTGCCTAATGATAGGAGCTTTTTGGAACATTAGAGGCCTAAATAAGGCTGGTAGGCTGGAATGTTTGAAAGATTTTATTGAGTTGAACAACTTAGACTTTGTTGGTATCCAAGAAACCAAGAAGAATACCTTTGATGGATCCTTTTTTGAGTATTCGGGTAGAAAACAAACCGAAGTGAGCATGATTTAACATGTCAACATCTCAAAAGATGCCTCCCTCCATTTCAGGCTGTCATGGTTGACTTGTAGGTGTAGCTTGACTTGCACAAGCAGCAGCATAAGCATCTGCAAGCCCCGGAACACTCTCCTTGTAGCGATCAAGATATCTGTCGACAAATTTCTTCTCATTTTTAGAAACCACACCATAAAAGTCATGATCTTTCTTCAGCAACCCCTTCTCCTTCAGAATCTTTTGGACATAATGCCGGGGCATCAGCCGCCTCTTCATGCTATAGGTGAGCAGTGCTGGCCTATGCATAATGTACTCGGCCTTCAGGCCGACCTCCATCTTCAGGAATTCCACTACGTAGCTCAGCCTAGCCTCTGAGATACTTAGGACCGAAGGCAACTTGCGTACCACAATGCCAATCTCGGCCTCGGAGCATCCAAGAGCCTTCCCCAAACAATCAAGCTTTTCACCGACCCTCCTGCGTCTCATGCAGAAGATGGCCTCGAGGGCGTGCTTGAACATGGCTGAATTACGTGGCACACCAAGCTTATCCGGCCACATGACAATTTCCTTGAGACGATCTGGCTCCAATACCAAAATTCTTGGGATGGTTACAAAGTACTTGTCAATATCACAATCACTAGCGGACGGGCCTGTGGCCTGGTGGCACGCTCCCAAGGGTGGGAAGCTGCCGGCGGGGGTTCGAGCCCCCGTCTCGCACTGCCTCCTGTGAAGGCCGCGCCAAAATGGCGTTTCTCAAAAAAAATATCACAATCACTAAGGCCGCACTGTCTGAGGAAAGCCATATTGGGCTTGACCACGCTCTGGACATTTTGACCGGGAAGATAACAACACCTCATGAGCGCGGTGTGCAGCTTGTCGTAGGAGCCTAAGTAAGAGAGATAGAATGGGATGTTGTCGACCATGATGGATCTGCGCAAGACTCTAGGGGCGACTGTAATGAGGCGTGAGATCTGTGGCGGCGAGAGGCCGATTTCGCGAAGCTGGGCGATGCGGGGGGTTAGGGTTACGCCCACCTTGCAGCAAAGGAACCGCGGGTCCCAGGCGATTGCTGCGGCGAGGTCAACTTTGGTGAGGCCAATGTCTGCGAGGAAAGCGAGGGCCGCGTCGGGTTTGGAAGGAGACTTGAGGTGGGCGAGGTATTTGGTGGATCTGCGGGCTTGCGCTGGTGTGAGGCCGTAGGTGGTGACAAGGTAGTCCTCGACGGCGAAGGGGGCGGCAGATTTGGTTGCGGCGGTGCTGTACAGGAGGAGGTGGTGGAGGGGCGAGGCAGCCGGGAGAGGCCAGGCCGCACGGCCGGCCGGAAGGAGGTGACTTCGGAGGCGGAGCATCGCGAGAACTCGAAGGTCGCCGTTCGCGGTAGGCGCCGTGGTCGACCCCAACCAACCCCAGCGAGATTTCTAAAGTCATTTAGTAGTCACTTTTTGGAACTATTACCACATGATCGGACCAAAATACCCCTGGGTCTAGGATGATTCTCCCTGTCATCATCTACCTCCTTCCACCTGCTGCCTGCTGCTGCTCACCGTGGTCCATGGCGCCTTTCACCTTCTGTTGAAGCAAATCGTGTTGGATTTATTTGGGCTTGGCCCTTTTATATAATTTCAATTAAATCTAAAATATTTAAGGCCCACGATTAATACAAAGGGAGTTAAAAGTGGTTACTACCATATTGGTAGTTAAGAGGATCTCAACCAACTTATTAGGTGGACACGTGGTACATCCAATGTGAAGTTGGCAAAGGGTAACCGGGATGCTACACGCGCGCGCGCGCTCGCTCGCCGAGCTGAGGCCGGGACGGGACGGACGTGTGATGTGTTGCGGTGCTGTGATCGCCCTACCCAGATACACACAAAAACACAACCTCTCAGGTATTTCTGTTTAGGAGACCTCTCCCTTCTCCCTCATTGTTTCTGCTGCATCGCTTGCCTCTCCATCGCTAGCACTGCGCGCACGGTTCTAGCGAGAGCAGAGCCTCCAGAATCTCGACTGGCGTGAGATCCTACTCGGGATAGCCAGACGATAAGGTTTTTGGGGAGCGTCTTCACGCAACTGCTCAAGTTTGACGACTTCATCTACTTCCTGGTGGCCTGACTGCTCAAGTTTGTCTACTTCGTCTACTTCCTGATGGCCTGTACGACTACGTCCACTACTTCCCGGTGCTGTTCGAGGGACTGCACTGCATCGACTCGTCACTGCATCACATTTGTACGGCTACATCGAACAAGGTCAACCGATTAGCATGACTAATCCAGTTGATAACGGCGCAGCCAATGCCTCCGGCAGCGGCCCCGTCTCTGTGGCAGACCGCCCCAATTAATCCGGCTTAAGAGCATGGGACCACTGTCACAGCAATGCGCCACGCCCTTAAACCGAGTTAATCGTGCAATCCGTCGGATACCTTCCCGATTAAACCACCTTTTTTCTCTCGACCGAAACGAAATAGCAGCAGTCCCACTCGAAGGTGGGCTCAGGCAGTACAACTCACCACATATTTTACATCACACAGTTCGCATAGATAATTATACAAATACAGTGCATATGTTTTAGTTATTACAAATCAGAGTTATGTACAGCGGAAGACTACACTTCGAAACAAAAGGTATTATGCGGAGCCCTCGCACAACACCTAATCACCGCGGCCGGAGTCGGACTCCGACGGCACCCGCTCCACAGTCCAGCCGTCAGGGAGCACGCAAGGCCAAGTAATAGCAGCAACAGGATCATAGCCATCACAATTATCTGCAATAAAATTAAGCCACAAGCAAGGCTGAGTACTAATTACTCAGCAAGACTGACCCGACCAGGTTGAACTCTAGACATGCAAGGCTTTTTGGCTCTGGGGTTTGTTTTGCCAAAAGCATCTACGAGTTGATCCTATTTTCAAGATTTTAGCCCAGTTAATTTGGGATTAACCAATGCTAGATTTGCCAGTCTATCCAAAAACATTCAATAGACTATCCAACAACATAACAACTATTGGTTAAACACCCATCAACCATCCTCTACTAACCACATCTCTAAACCCATTGGCCAAGCCACTGATGTGCGACAAGCGATCAAGCAGCTTCATGTAACCGCGAAGGACGGACAACTCGAGTTGATTTTAACCATGCATGGGACAACCTAATCGCACGACCCGTGAGAGACACCCAGGACCTCACGGGGCAACCGTTCCCATCTCTCCCTGCCGTCTGCCATCAGAGCCCACTCCACCCGAGTGCACGCCCCAACGAACCCCAGGTGCCCCAGGCAAACCTGTGTCGCGGCCACTGCTACACTCGCCATCAACCCCTCGCCCAATGGAGTGGAAGTGTCCGTCGGACGTCAGTTTGCATCAAATACTAGGTTTACCAGTTTACTATATTTCCCGGCATACGATTAGTACCTTAAAAAGCTTGACCAACAACGCCACCCAAGCAATGCCTTAGCCAACATCCTCTGTGCAAACGGAACCGTCCTCTAACAGAAGTTTCGCACAAGCCCCGCTTGCCGAACATCATAACTGATATAAAGTAAAATCCTATATCTCGTGGGTGATTAAGCAATCACTCGACTTCTACCGGTCCTAATTAAGCATAGCATTCTATACGACCTACACATACTAGTATTAGGACATAGGTACCTAGGGATCATGCAACTACGGTTTCATTCAACTCCTCAAAACTTAAATGCACAAAGCAAGGCACAAAGTAAGGAGTGTTAGTCAAACAGCGGGTTATGCTCCGGGGCTTGCCTTCTTGATCAGCTACGGCCTTAGGCCCTTCCCGATTTTGGTCCGAGTCTTGAGCAGTAGTCCAGTTCACTTCAGCGGCGGCGGAATCACCCTCGGGCTCGACTTCAATCTCGTACACGCCGTCGGTAATGATACTCTCTACATGAGTTGCAAATGAATGCATGAGATGCATGAATGTACAAATGATCGATTACAAGAATATCTATTACAACTCTTATCACTGGACGATCATTTAGGGAATGTAAACAACCAAGAAGTTCAACTAGCTAGGGAACCGGTTTGATCGGTTTTGAGACCGGTTTGACCGGTCCGGCCGGCCTCACACATTACTAAAAGTAACAAAAATCCAAATCACCACTACCAAACTATATGTAATCAAAAGTTAATTCTTTTTGTGTGGTTCCTAAACTTCAGGGCAGTCCTAACAAAGTGCCTAGTTCCCTTGAGTAGGTGTACATGGATTACTCATTCTACTACTTTAACCTATCCAAGCCCCTTTTTCCCCAATTCATGGATACACTCGAGCTATTTAGCTACTTACTCAACTTATATCCACAACAGCACCATTAGATGTGGGTTGCATCCTAAGTTCATGCCTAAGCTTTATGAAACCATAATCACTCTCCCTAGCATACACTAGTACACGAAGCACTACATCACTCAAACAATCATTTTGCACACAAGTCCTAGAATTCCAAAGAAAACCCTTTATCCTTTCCACCCTCTTACCCCTAGGTTCCTGGCCTTCTTCTTCTTTGAGCCAGAGCCCGAGCTCGGCTCAGTGATGGCCGGCGGCGGCAGTGCAGCTCGGGTAGAGGGCGAGAAAGAGGGGAAAATGGCCGGGGATGGCGCGGGCGAGGTGGGAGTAAGG
>CM014274.1:28236566-28247798 GCA_004135705.1 Alloteropsis semialata | reverse complement strand
ATATTGAGGATTTGGAGCTTCTGCTTGTTCTATGTCATGGCCGAGCTCTGGGGCAGCGTCGTCATCTCAGTCCTCTTCTGGGGATTCGCCAATCAGGTGAGTGTTAACCATATTCGTCCAGTTTTTATTTGATTGCCATTTCTTTTTGACGAGGGATACAATAGGGGAGCCTCACTGGGACATTATAAAAAAAAGAATAAATGCATAGTGAAAAAAAAAGGCTTAAACATAAAGAGAAACCAAAAACACAGAATAAGCTTGATTAAGTTACCATGAGTATCAGCTAGATAATAATTCTCATTACTATGTAATGGACACAACAGCACTACTCCAGAAGTATGATTGGTTGATTAATATTTTTATTCCTGAAGCAATTCCTTTGGACCAATAAATTATGTTTAAACAATGATAACAGGTAAAACGTTTCAGTTGACTCTTTCTTTTTTGGGTCACGTAGCAGGCTAGTACCAATCCAGGACATGGTGTCAAGCATGATTTTGGTGAAACAATGTTACTTTTTTTTGTTGTTGCTGGCAGTATGTATTTTAACTATTCTTTTTTACAAGGGATACAATAGGGTAAGCCTAAGAGGAGAGACCTTTCTAGTTGGTAACTACTGCTTTTTTTTTAAAAAAAAAAAATCTGTGGTAGGAATTGTGAGCACACAGGGTGGTATCCTATATGCATTTAGCCATCACCTGGGTGATTGGGTAACTTGCACTTTTGAGAGTAAAAATAGTTTACCCAGATGTTCCACATAACAAGGGTCATGATGGTTACCCCCTCTTGTATTGATGTAGGACTAGTGGATCTGTTTTCAAGGGTTGATTAAAATTGACCTAAAAGGGGAGCAGCATCTCTTTGTCTTGGTTGCAGTCTTGCATAGTGGTGATGTAGAGTTTTTTTTTTTTTTTGGCTGAAGGTAACTGAAAAGTGTTAAAGGGTCTCTGTCTCTATATGTCATCCTGGTGCCTGCAATTCTGATATATCTTATTTTCTGAGCTTCTCATCAGATTTTAGCCCTCTAGGCTTCAACTTGATCTGATTTGTATTTTTTTCAGATTACCACAGTTGATGAAGCAAAAGAGTTCTACCCTTTATTTGGCCTTGGGGCTAATATTGCCCTTATCTTTTCTGGGCGCACGGTGAAGTATTTCTCAAATTTGCGCAAGACATTAGGTCCTGGTGTTGATGGTTGGGAGGTATCTTTGAAAGGAATGATGAGCATAGTGGTACTTCTCGGACTTGTCATAACGTCCATCTATTGGGGAGTGAACAAGTTTGTTTTGAATGATCCTTCACTTCCCAAATCTGATCGTAAGAAGAAAAAGGTGAGTAGTTATGGTTTATTGTGCTTTGCTTTTTCTTTATGCTTCTACTCCAATTAATCTTGTATAATATATTCAACAGGAAAAGCCTAAGCTTGGCATGAAAGAGAGTCTGAAGGTTCTGGTTTCCTCGAGGTATGTGAGGGACCTAGCTACCTTAGTGGTTGCTTATGGCATTAGTATCAATCTTGTGGAAGTCACCTGGAAATCAAAACTCAAGGCACAGGTAATCTTCCTTAACTATCTATTCTTCTGTTGCAGTTAATATTTAATAATCAGCAGTAACAGTAACACTTTATTTATTCGTCTGACAGTTCCCCAGTCCAAATGAATACTCATCTTTCATGGGTGATTTCTCAACTGCAACTGGAATTGCAACTTTCACAATGATGCTGTTAGGCCGATTTATACTCCGAAAGTTTGGGTGGGGTGTGGCTGCAATGATCACCCCCACAGTTCTGTTGCTTACTGGTGTTGGCTTCTTCTCTCTTATTTTGTTTGGACAGCCACTGACTCCTATGCTTGCCACGATGGGTATGACCCCCTTACTGGCAGCCGTTTATGTGGGCGCCATGCAGAACATATTTAGCAAGAGTGCAAAGTATAGTTTATTTGACCCATGCAAGGAAATGGCATATATTCCTTTGGATGAAGATATGAAGGTTTGTTCATCCTTCCGTATTACATTTTCCTTGTTATTCTTCTTTAGCGATTTAAAGTGTTTTAAACAAGTTTTTGAATTCTTGTGCTGTTACTTTGTAACCTTGTGGTGGTTGCTTCATGTGAGTTCCCATTTTTTCCATTTGCAAATGGGGACCACGATAACTCTGGCAGCAGCAAATTTAAATGATAAAAGCTCTATTTGGACTAGTGTTAGTTATGCATAGCTGTTTGTCAGACCGGTTCAAATTTTCTGATGATGCATATAGTCATAAATTTTTCTAATACCCGTTAAATCTCATTTATAAGTACAAGTTCTCTTGGTCCTGTAGTCGTAAAATCATTGGTTGTATTTCCTGCTAATGTCAGGCGTGATTACATGACATGATAATTAGTGATTTTCAATTTGAGACATTCTAGTGAAATCATACTGTTTGTCCCAAATATCTCTGAAATGTCTTGTCTTTTTACTTAAAATCATGCTTGGGTGGCTGAATGGTTCTTGATGCCACACTGTCTGCACCACTATTACTATTATACTGTGCATGCCAACTCCAGTTTCCCCTGTTTGTAGGTAAAAGGAAAAGCGGCCATTGATGTTGTTTGCAATCCATTGGGCAAATCTGGTGGTGCTCTGATCCAACAATTTATGATCCTGTCATTCGGTTCCTTGGCAAACTCAACTCCATACCTGGGCGGCATACTGCTGGTCATCGTTCTTGCATGGCTAGGCGCGGCAAGCTCATTGGATAAGCAATTCACGAGCTTGGCCAAGGAAGAGCTGAAGAAGGAGAAGGCCGCCCGAGAGAAAGTGGAACCCTCGCTGCTCAAGGCGCCTGCGGAGGGCACTGATGTACTGGTGGAGCAAACAAATGGATCTCTAACAGGTGAAACGACTGGAACAGAGAGCTCCCCATCGAACTCATCTCCGGTTCAATAGGTTCATGCCTTCAGGATCAGAAGCGGTAGGTAGGAGAAATAATGGTGACCAAATAATCCATGATTTTCAAGTTTGTAACTGTCAGCAACCGGAATCTTGCAGTAACTTTTCTTGTAACGTGAGCAAATTTTGACAAACGGCGGCGAATGCCGCCTTATGTGCCAATGTCAAATGCATAAATATCTTGTGCGTTTTAAAACTTGCACTTGCTTGCTTGTCTATGTTTTGAATTGAATATAGTAACGAACATCCGAGAGCTGAGTTTCAACTTACAAGATACAACACACCCTAGAATCTCAAATATGTGTGCTGCTCCAGAATCTACAAAGCATACCCTTACTGATGTCCTACCCGATGATGTTTTCCGGCTAATGGACATGGATAGACCGAACATATCCTCAAATTTGATTATTGGAAGCATCCCAAAATCTTCTGGGCAACTTAAGATGTTCACTCACCTAAATCTGCCACGCAACTCATTTGACTCAATAACAGACCCATTTTCCTCTCAAAAAAATAACAGACCCATTTCAGTAACTGACTAGCTTAGCACAATTAGACCTTTCCTCCAACAATCTCTGGAACCAATCCCATGCTCCTTGCCAATTTCACATACCTGACTATCTCTATCTTCAGCAAGCTAGAACGTAGGATACCAGAGGGAGGTGTAAGGTGTTTACTCAAACATCACAATCCAATCCACTATGTTGTCATAAGTTTCACTCAGCCAAGTGTCACTTGCTAAAATTTCTTCTACTGGGAGCATAAGTTACTGATCCGAGTGATGTCATAAGTCATAGGCAAGTGTCTTACTATGAGCTGTTGGTCAGTGTTACTGATAATTTTAGCGACAGACATATGTTAAGGTCTGGAAGTTTTCAAAAGTTTTGAAGGACCAATTGAGCACCGGCTTGCCAGAACAGTCCATGATAAACTTCAATGCTGAGTGCTGCATGCTCCGCATGGCTCGACATCAGAACCTGACAAGGATACTGAGCACCCCGTTCCAACCTAAACTTTAGAGTGCTAGCTCCAGTACATGGCAAATGGCAGATTAGAGATGCTCCTACACTCCGAAGGTAGAAGGCACCTGGGGTTCGCTAAGAGGCTGGACATCATGATGGATGTGGTGTTGGCAATGAGCATTATAAGGTGGTTCTTCACTGTGACTTGAAACCTAGCAATGTTCTATTTGACGAGGACATGACGGTGCAGCGTGGCAGACTTTGGCATTGCAAAGTAACTATTGAGCGAAGACAACTTCATGATCAGGGTACATGGTACCAGGTATATATAACCACTTTATATCTAGTTCTTGAAAAACCACTGTATTTCGATTAAATATGGTTTATCAATTTGTTTTCTAATTTTTTAATAGACTATTGATCACTTCTAAAGGCATCTGCAAGAGCTCGTGTTCAGCTATGGTATCATGCTACTTGAAGTCTTCAATGGAAAGAGACCAATAGATGCTGCTTGTTGGAGAACTGAGCATTAGACCGTGTTCCCGAATGAGCTCTCATGTTCTGGACAACCAGCAACAGCAAGACGCTTCTTCTATCCGAGGGCTGAACAACTTCCTTTCTTCAACATTTGAGCTGGGCTTACTTTGCTCAAGTGAGTCACATGATCGAAGGACGACAATGATTGATGTTGCCATGAAACTGAAGAAAGTAAAAAAGGATTACAATAAACTGTCAGAAATAATGCAGGCTGCAGTACAGCAAGTAGTGAATAGCATCAAAACTGCAGCAAACTCTCGCTACCTCTTCCCTACTTCGTCATCCCATTTGTGTGTTCGTGCTGTGATCTTTTTATCTGTACAAAGTGAGGTTCAGAGTTTTATGTGCCGAAAAAAAAACATGTGTGTGCCCACTGGTGCCTTTCAAACTGAACCATGTAATGTAATGGGCTAATGGCTGCTTGATTTTCTTCAGTAGTACCAACAAATGCTTACAGGCGGGCACAAAATGTACCCTGAATGAAATACAACACATCCAACGTGGGGGTCCCTGATAACTAGGCGATCAAGCCCAATTTTTGCCAAGAAATGCATGATTGGTATTTACCCAACAGGACGAGCCGAAAGCGAGGGGGCTGTGTCCAGTGCACATCAAGTGATCTAGGCCTTTATCTTGCTGTTTGCCAATTGCGAGTGTGGATCACATCAAACTGATGGTCCGATCTCACTTTCTCTGCCTTCACCTTCAGCAACTGCTGCCACGAGAGGTGCTCTGCTCTGAAACACAGCGACGACCGTCCGAGAGCCGAGAGGACAAAGCTGCAATGCCATGTGAGGCCACCTTTTGTTTGGCAGCACCAGGTCAGCTCAGGAATACCGCCGTACAGCAGCGGTGGGCAAATCAGCACGACACTCGCATGTACATAGGACGGGAGCAACCAAGAAACGCCGAGCAGATGTTGGGACGATCGAATGGCTATTTGACATCAGGGTTTTACCTGATGAACTGATGGACTGATCGATTCGTCAGCGAGCACCGGACTCTCAATTCCAAGCGGTAATTGATTCTTCTGGAAGGGTTTTACCTGATGAACTGATGGACTGATTGATTCGTCAGCGAGCACCGGACTCTCAATTCCAAGCGGTAATTGATTCTTCTGGAGATCGAGATCACCTGCCTGTCTCCTATCAGAGAAAACCCGTGGCTTGATTCAGTGTCAGCAGAGAACGATGACCGGTGCTTACTGTTAGCGCCAGGACTCAGGAGGGAAGCGGAGAAGAACAAGCTGTGTTTAATGGGCCTCGTCGCACGTCTCGGCCCAGGAAGCAGAACCCGCGCGTCGCCGGCCCAGATTGGGTGTGAACTCTTTCGGTTGCGTGCGGCATCGTCGCTTGTGTGCGTATGTAAGGAGAGGAGCGAACAGAGAGAGATTAAGTTGAAACTTGTAACAGATTCCTTCTCGAACTCATCTCTCCTCTGATAATCTGATCTCGTCCTGCCCCAATTCTGTGTTCTTCCTCTTCCCCTGATTCCTGTGCTAACATATTGGTATCAGATTCACCATCCTGGAACCCCACCAAATCCATCACCAACATTTCACTCGGTTTCGCAAGGAATTGGGCGCTATGGATCCCCAATTGAAGCTGATTCTCGATGAAATCAAGACGGTGACCTCGTCGGTTGAGGACCTCAAGCAGTCCCTCACCGATCGGATCGAAGGCGTGGAGCATTCCATCAGCGACAAGGTCAAGTCTATGGAGTCGGCGGCGCAAGTGTTTGATGAGTGGAAGCCGAAGGTCGATGCATCCATGGAGGACCTCCGCGTCGAGATCGGCGCGCTCCGCAAGACAGTGAATCGAGTGGTCCTCGATTCCAACCCCGTCTCATCGGCGGGGATCCTGTCGAAGCCTGTGTCGGCGACGGCGTCTCCATCTGCCGACAACCACGCCGACGGCCCTGAAGGGCACCGCGTTGAGACGAATCCACGGGAGAATGTGTTTGGGTCCGTGTTTACCCATACGCATTCCCCGGCCAAGGGTACGTGCCCAGATCCCAGTCGATTCAGTGTGCATCCGCCTTTTGTTGTTCCTCCTCGTCGGTTTGATACTCAGTCCAGTAGTTCTAGCATGGGTAGGCTGCCGAAGTTACAATTTCCATGGTTTGAGGGCGATAATCCTAAACTCTGGCTTAGTAGATGTGAGGATTACTTTGAGTTGTATGAGGTAGAACGAACTAGATGGATCAAAGTAGCTTCTATGCATTTTTCTATTCAGACTGGTAGGTGGTTGCAATCTGTGGAAAAGAAATTGAAACATGCTAGTTGGGAAGAATTTAGCAAAATGCTGTTAGATAGGTTTGGCAAGGATCATCAGGAGTTGCTTATACGGCAGTTGTTTCATATCAAGCAGCTGTCGTCGGTGGCCGAGTACATTGAGCGATTTTCAGAGTTAGTGGACCAGTTATCTGCTTATGAAACAAAAACTGATCCCCTGTATTATACCATGAGATTTATAGATGGTCTGAAAGTAGCAATTAAGTCCGCTGTACTCATTCAAAGGCCTCCCGACCTCGATACTGCTTGTGTATTTGCACTTTTGCAGGAGGAAGTGATAGACCAAGATAGCAAAAAGGAGTTCAAACGCTCTGAGTACTTTCAGTCACCTAAGCAGTCTGTCAGAAGTGCTTTGCCTCTACCTCTTCCACCAAAGAATGAGAAACCTCCGTTTAATCGTTCACCTAGTGAGACCAAGCAATATGAAGCAACCAAGGCTAGAAACTCTGATGATAAGCTGGCTGCATTACGGTCCTTTCGTCGTGCAAAAGGTCTGTGCATGAGATGTGCTGAAAAGTGGAGTAGGGGTCATACTTGTCCAGAAACTATGCAGCTTTCTGCTATTCAAGAAGTTTGGGACATGTTGCAAGCTGATGACGATTTGGAGCACTTTCAGACTAGTCAGACTGATGCTGAAGACCAATTGCTGTTGCTGTCAGTGGCTGGTACTTCAGGGGTGGCTGGTGTTAAAACGATGAAGTTTTCTGGGTTAATTCAAGGGCATGAGGTGCTGATTCTCATTGATTCAGGTAGTTCTCATACCTTTGTGAATGCTCAGTTGGCTGCTACTCTTGATGGCTGTTGTGAGTTACATCAAGTAATGGGGGTTCAAGTTGCTGATGGGGGCAGAATGAAGTGTTCTCAGCATTTTCCACAAGCTGAATGGTCAATTCAAGGATATGTTTTTGCCAGTGATATGAAGGTCTTGTCATTATCCACTTATGACATCATAGTGGGGATGGATTGGCTGGAGAAATTTAGTCCTATGAAAGTCCATTGGCAAGAGAAGTGGATGGCTATTCCTTATAGGGGTGATACAGTTTTGTTACAAGGTCTGTTACCTGAATTGCCACAAGGTACCATAGTGCAGCTGTGTGCGGTTGAGGATACTGAAACTTCCTTGGCCAACTTGGCTGTTCCTTCTGAGTTGTCTCCCTTATTACAGCAATTTGCCCATCTCTTTCATGCACCTCATGGTCTACCTCCTTCAAGGGATTGTGATCATAGTATACCTCTGGTGGAAGGAGCCACTCCTGTGTCTGTTAGGCCATATAGATATCCTCCAGCAATCAAGGATGAAATTGAGAGACAAGTTGGGAAAATGTTGGAAGAGGGTATTATTCAGCACAGTTCTAGCCCCTTCTCTTCTTCTGTGCTCCTGGTCAAAAAGAAGGACAAGTCCTGGAGATTTTGTGTGGACTTTAGACATCTTAATGCCATTACTGTAAAAAGCAAGTACCCTGTACCTTTGATTGATGATTTCCTCGATGAATTGGGCCAATCAGGATGGTTCACCAGTTTGGATTTAACTGCTGGGTATCATCAAGTCAGACTTAAGCCAGGTGAAGCTTATAAAACTGCTTTCCAAACCCATACAGGACATTATGAGTTTAGAGTTATGGCTTTTGGTTTGTCTGGTGCTCCTGCTACATTTCAGAAGGCTATGAATACTACGTTGGCTCCACTATTAAGAAAGTGTGTATTGGTTTTCTTTGATGACATTTTGATATACAGCAAGACCTTAGAAGAGCACATTGAGCATGTTAAACTGGTGTTCCAACTGTTGGAAAAGGATGGATGGAAGATTAAGCTATCTAAGTGTTCCTTTGCTCAGAGGCAGGTGCATTACTTGGGCCATGTTATATCTCAGCAAGGTGTTGCTACTGATCCTGCAAAGATTGAGGCAGTGATTAAATGGCCTATTCCATTGAATGCTAAGGAGTTGAGAGGGTTTTTGGGTCTTGCTGGGTATTATAGGAAGTTTGTAAGGAACTTTGGAGTGATTTCCAAGCCGCTAACTGATCTATTAAAAAAAGGGACCTTGTTCATTTGGACTACTCAACATGACACAGCTTTTCAAGTGCTCAAACAGCTCTTAAGTTCTGCTCCAGTACTGTCTTTACCGGATTTTTCTATTCCATTTTGTGTTGAGACAGATGCAAGTGGTGTGGGTATTGGTGCAGTATTGATGCAAAAAGGCCATCCTATTGCTTATTTGAGTAAGGCTTGGGTCCTAAATCCAGAGGGTTATCTACTTATGAAAAAGAGTATTTGGCAATTTTGACTGCTATAGATCAGTGGCGCCATTACTTGCAGTATGGGGAGTTTCACATATACACAGATCAAAAAAGCTTAGTTCAGTTGTCTGAGCAGAGGTTACATACAGTGTGGCAACAAAAAGTGTTCACAAAATTATTGGGGCTGAACTATAAAGTTATCTATAAGAAAGGAAGTGACAATAGAGCTGCTGATGCACTTTCTAGAAGCATTAACCCTACTGCTGAATGTGTCTTACTCTCTTCTGTTGTTCCTCAATGGTTGTTGTTAGTTGAGAAATCTTACTATAATGATGAGCAAGCCAAGACTTATATATCCAAGCTGGCAGTGGATGGATCAGCAGTCCCTCATTATACCTTTTCTAATGGTATTCTCAGATACAAGGATAGGATATGGATTGGTAAAGATGAAAACTTACAGCAGACAATTCTTACTGCATTTCATAAGTCGGCCATTGGCGGCCACTCTGGTGCTCCAGTCACTTACCAAAGGTTGAAGAAGTTGTTTGCTTGGCAAGGAATGAAGTCAGCTGTTCACAGGTTTGTACAATCTTGTCTCATTTGCCAACAAGCTAAACCTGATAGATCCAAGCTGCCTGGTCTGTTGCAACCGTTACCAGTTCCTTCTATGTCATGGCAAGTCATAACCATGGATTTTGTAGAAGGGTTACCAAGATCTGGTGGGTTTGACTGTGTTTTGGTTGTGGTGGACACCTTCTCAAAGTATGCTCATTTTCTTCCCTTGAAGCACCCTTTCTCTGCTGAATCCGTAGCTAAGTTGTTTCATAACAATATTTATAAGTTACATGGCATGCCGGTGGCAATTGTCTCAGACCGTGATAGGATTTTCACGAGCAAGTTCTGGAAGGAAATGTTTCGTTTGGCAGATGTTCATCTCAGGATGAGTTCGGCCTATCACCCTCAATCGGATGGCCAAACTGAGCGCGTGAACCAATGCATGGAAACATTTCTTCGATGTTTTGTGCATGCTTGCCCATCATCGTGGAGTAAGTGGATTGCTCTGGCAGAATATTGGTATAACAATAGCATCCACTCGGCTACGGGTAAGTCACCATTCTTGGTGTTGTATGGATATGAGCCTAGGCATTTTGGTATTACTGTTGATAATGTCCTGGACGTTTCCAATTTGGCTGAATGGATGCGTGAACGTCAAGTGATGTATGATCTGGTTCGTCAGCATCTGCTAAGAGCTAAGGAAAGAATGAAGAAGCAATCTGATAAGAACCGTACTGAGCGTGTGTTTCAGATTGGTGATTGGTTTTTTCTCAAAGCACAGCCATATGTTCAGTCATCTCTTGCACCAAGAGCAAACCAGAAATTGGCATTCAAGTATTTTGGGCCTTATCAGATTGTGGACAAGGTTGGTTCTGTGGCTTACAAATTGAGGTTGCCTGCTAATTCCATGGTGCATCCTGTGTTTCATGTCTCTCAGCTGAAACAAGTTGTGGGCAATCATTCAGTTACAGCTGAATTGCCAGACTTATCTTGTCAGTGGAGTGTTCCTGAGAAGATTTTGGAGCGAAGATCTGTGATGCAAGGTGTTCAAGCAATTACTCAAGTGCTCATCAAGTGGTCGGGCATGCCATCTTCATTGGCAACCTGGGAAAATCTGGAGTCTTTGCAGCAGCAGTTTCCTAAAGCATCTGTGTGGGGACACACAGCAAGCCAAGAAGGGGGAGATGTTAGCGCCAGGACTCAGGAGGGAAGCGGAGAAGAACAAGCTGTGTTTAATGGGCCTCGTCGCACGTCTCGGCCCAGGAAGCAGAACCCGCGCGTCGCCGGCCCAGATTGGGTGTGAACTCTTTCGGTTGCGTGCGGCATCGTCGCTTGTGTGCGTATGTAAGGAGAGGAGCGAACAGAGAGAGATTAAGTTGAAACTTGTAACAGATTCCTTCTCAAACTCATCTCTCCTCTGATAATCTGATCTCGTCCTGCCCCAATTCTGTGTTCTTCCTCTTCCCCTGATTCCTGNTGGTCAAAAAGAAGGACAAGTCCTGGAGATTTTGTGTGGACTTTAGACATCTTAATGCCATTACTGTAAAAAGCAAGTACCCTGTACCTTTGATTGATGATTTCCTCGATGAATTGGGCCAATCAGGATGGTTCACCAGTTTGGATTTAACTGCTGGGTATCATCAAGTCAGACTTAAGCCAGGTGAAGCTTATAAAACTGCTTTCCAAACCCATACAGGACATTATGAGTTTAGAGTTA
>CM014274.1:28200702-28235566 GCA_004135705.1 Alloteropsis semialata | reverse complement strand
ATTTACGCCGATTCTACCCTTGAAAAAAGCTATGTATCACGAAGTTCAATAAAAATATATGCTTTGTCCATTTTATAAATACTTTCCCTGCAAAACCACTCGGTATTACTCCGCCCCCGAGTAGTTCCTAACTAAATGCTGTGTAACCGGGCCTGGAACGACGCCTAAGCCTTCTACACGTGCACGGGATCCGCTCTCGATGTTATGAACTTGGGATAAGTGAAGCAAAGGGAAAAGCACATTTCAGCAAAAGAACTACTCGGACAACAACAGAACATATAACAAAATGTCTAAACATTCTTGTTTTACTCGTTTCTGACTACTTATATACACAAAGTCTATTCTACCCCTGCTTCAGCTTGCAGGGTCCTACTCAAACTTGAGGGCCTCGCCCACCTTCTCGGCAATCGGGCAAGTCAGAGCCAGCGCCTCATCGACTTGCTCCGTTGAGGCATCCGCCGCCACCCCATCGCCAACCGGTGCAAGGTCAATCCGCGGGTAAAGTGTCCGAACACGCGCTAGGGCGTCATTCGCACACACCACCGCCGACTCCTTGACCAGATCGGCGATCCGAGCTGGTGCACTCTGTAGACGGGCCACCAGGGCTGTCGGCTCACCCTCCTCCGGAGCCACGGAGTCCAGCAGATCCCTCGCCGCCTCGTTGACTTCCGTCAGGGCAAGATGCGCCGATGCCAGATCTTGCTCCAAGCCTGTTATGATGTGAGCGTTATTTTGGATAGTATACATTGCCTGGAGCATCGTCATGTCCGCACCTTTCCGGAACTCCTACTCTGTCTTGAGCTTCCCCGCCAACACCTCCTCCGACTGCTGTAGAGTTGCGTTCGCAAAATGCAACTCCTTCAGCTCCTTGATGTGGCGGTCCCTCTCCATCTCCTTCTCTGAAAAAAACAGGGAAGCACTCGGTCAGGATGAAAGGAACAAGGCGAAATCTGAAGACTCAACAAACTACTCGGGAAATACAAGGAGAAGGCCTTACGGTGAAGACTGAATCGATGCTCCGTAATGGCGTCGTTCAGGCTCTTCTTGGCGGCGTCACGCTGGCACCTGACTCGTTTGAGCTCCGCCTCCATCTCCGCCGCACGCCGGAGCGCCGACGCCACATCCTGGGTCTGCCCAAGCCGTGACTGCCGGAGCATGGCCAACTTCTACAACCACTCGCCAAAGTAAAGAATTCAGACAACTCATAATGAAGAAGAAAAGACAAAGGAGACAATTGAGGAGACTAACCGTTGCCAAACGCCGAGCGTGGTCGACGGCAATCTGGAGCTCGGCAATAACCGACCCCTCCTTCTCCACCTTGGCGTCAACCCCGGGGACAGTGATGGTTCCCGAGGTGTCCGACTGCTTCGGTAGATCCTCCTCCTGGGCTTCTCCTCGAGCAATGTCGCCCGCGCCTACGGGCGAAGACTGGATCACCGTGTCCACGTCAGGATCCCCAGCGCCACTTGGAGTAATCGCCGTATCACCTCCACCGCCCTGCACGTCGTAGGCCGCTGGCACCTCCACTACCACCTCCGAGTCACGCCCGGCTGGTACTTCCTCCGTCCGCACCGCCTCCGACCCCTCGGCCGAGTTCCCCACCTCAGGCGTAGCCCCTGAGGACGACTGGCCAACAGGTTCGGCCGGAGGAGGACTCGGGCCTTGCGGGACATCGGCTGAAGGAGCCTTCTCGCTGGCCGCTTCACCGTCCAGATCGGAGGCCTTGCTGAAAAAAGCACTCGGAAGTTAAAACAAGAACTCGGAGATAAATGATAACAACAAGAAACACGAAGACCAACAACTCACCGAGTACTCTTCACCACCGCGACTCGGGGCCAGAAGATAGGGAGTTTGGGACGCCGCTGCGCTGAGGCCGTCATATGGATTGGCCTGGTCCCCAAGTCGGAGATCGGCCTTGCGTCCGCGGCGGCCTGCACGATCGTCTCCGCCATCCTGCGCCGCCTCTCCTCCACTGAGACGCCCATGGCCCGGGCGTGCTCCTGCTCTTGGAACGCGGAGTCGGACATCGCCTCGTCCTTCTCCTCTTCCTCCACAACGGCCGGGGAAGGACGTCCCGGCTCGTCAACATCGGCGTCCGAACCTGCAGTCGGCTGCTGAGCCGGCTGCGCGTCCGACTTCTTCGCCGTGACTTTCTTCGTACGCCTCCGCTTGGGAGGCGGTGGCAGCGTCCCCGCCACTGCATCTCGGACGGAGGGCGCTTCATCCGACAACGTCGCCGAGTCGTCGTCGGCCGTCCCACCGTCAACGGCGCCGCCCGCTTGGAAACGCCGGCCCTGCGATTATTCCGTTTCGCAACGGCCGCCCGGCGCTTCCGCGGACGGTCCTCCACCACTTCTTCATCCGAAGGGCTCATAGAACCCTCCGTATCGCTGGGCGCCCATACACGAGGGGGGAGGATCCACCGCCTCCTCTACCCGAGTGTTGCCCTGATCAGTCGGAGGCGCATCCTCCAGCAACACCTTCCTCGGGAAGTCTTCCGGGAGCGGGGCAGCAGAAAAGTACTCAATAGCCCGATCCTGTGCCAAAGAAACCACAAGATCAGACGGCCAACGGATGAAACCAAAAATTACATCAAGAAGAACGCTCAAAAGCACTCGGAACAGCAACTTACCGGTGGTGGAGGCCTCTTCAATGAAAAGGGGCGCGGCTGGTGCTTCTCCGACACGTGGCCGAGGAAGAACCCGCCCACGCGCGCCTTCATCTCCTCCTTGCTGACGGTGCGGTTGGCCACCCGAGTGGGATCATCCCGGCCCGAGTACTCGTAGCCCGGGTGCTTCCGCTCCTGGATTGGCTGAATCAGCCGCCTGCTAAAGTTGCAGGCGACGCCAATCGCCGTCAGGCCGCCAACGTCCTTCAGCTCCCTGATCAACTCAAGGAGCTCGTCCACCTCCTGCATCTGGGAGGCATCAGGGAGCTCGTTCCAGCAGTCCCTGATCTTCGGCCGTTCTCCAGTATGGCAGGGGATCGCCGGCTCGTGGTTCCCGACGTAAAACCACTCGGCCTTCCAGCCCTTGTTGGAGGTGTTGAGGGCGATGTCGAAGTACTCGTCCTTCCGCCCTTGACGCAGCATGAACCCGGCGCCTCCCACCACCACCATCTTCTCTTCACTTGGCTGGGGCTTCAGCCAGTACAAATATCTCCACAGGTCGAAATGGGGAGAGATCCCCAGATAGGCCTCGCAGAGATGGATAAAGACGGAAATCGTCATGATGGAGTTGGGGTTGAGGTTGATGGCCTCGATCCCGTAGAAATGAAGCAAACCTCGGAAAAACGCCCCCGTTGGCAGGCCAAGTCCCGCCTCAAAGAATGGCTTGAACAGGACCAGCTCGCCGGAGTTCTCCGACGGGAAGTCCTCCCCGGCGCTCGGCCGCCACTCCGCCACGGCCTGAGACGGGAGGATGCTCCTCTCCACCATCTCCTCCAGCATCTTCGTGGTGACTCTCCCCCGCGCCCATACGGCGCCGGAGGAGGAAACCTTGCTTGGCTTGGGGGCACCGGAGCTCTTCTTCTTCGGCGCCATGGATCTAATAGTAGGAGTCTTCGTGCGCATCAACGAGGCTACGCTCCTCGTGGTGGCTAAGACCGCAGAACGGATCTACGAGCAGAATGAGCTCTGGTGGCGGCGGTATGAAGAATGAAGAAAGGGAAGAATGGATCTGAGATTGGGGAGATTACCTCTCCAGGCCTAACCCTCACCCTTTATATCGCGCCTAGATGCCCGAAATTACCGCGAGATGGCGCGATTAACGGACGCGGGCGAAACGGTAAAAAGAGCCGTTGGGCGTTCCGCCTTCCGTTACGCGCCGGGCGCCAACGGTAAAAAAGGAGCCCGGGCACTCGGGCAGGGCAAAGAAGTCGGCGTGCCGCTAAGGCTCGACCAGCACTCGGACTCGGGGGCTGGCGCCGCATCCAAGACAGTGCGCCTCTCGGGCTCGATTGGCCCCGAACTACTCGGGAGTCAACACTGCAAACCAAGTGGTGTGCCGCTAAGGCTCGAACAGCGCTCGCACTCGGGGGCTGGCGCCACATTTAAGTCAGTGCGCCTCTCGGGCTCGATTGGCCCCGAACTACTCGGGAGTCAACACTGCAAACCAAGTGGTGTGCCGCTAAGGCTCGAACAGCGCTCGCACTCGGGGGCTGGCGCCACATTCAAGTTAGTGCGCCTCTCGGGCTCGATTGGCTCCGAGCCACTCGGAAGCCGGCACTGCGTAGCAAAAGGCGTACCGCTAAGGTTCGACCGGCACTCGGACTCGGGGGCTGGCGCCATATCAAAAACAGCGTGCCTCTCGGGCTTGATCAGCCCCGAAATGCTCGGGGGCTGACGCTGCGGACATGTTACAATGGTTGGAGAAGCGCGGCCAAGCCTTGACAGCTCGGGGCTGGCGCTGCCGAGAAGCTTCCTCCTCAGAGGCTATTATGCAATGAAATCTTTTTGCAGGTTATACAATTACAAGGAAGCCGGTCATACGCCGGTTACAAAGACCAAACACATCGGCCGCTAAGATGACGGCCTGGGGCACTCGTCCCTGCGCCTAGTGCTACATCCGGAGCAAGCTTGGCCCACATGAGCTCCTCGCAAGCTCTCTTGTAGCACCACTGCAGCCGTTTACGGGACAGCGCCGATAGAGGGTTGATAGCGAATGCCTTCAGGCATCCCTTGCTCTACAAAGCATTTCACCCCACATGGCCCTCGTCACATGGGAATGCAGGGATGAACGGGACAGCACTCAGACGCTGATCAACACATCAGAACCTTTGCAAGCACTCTTCTAGCACCATACCCTGGAGACTCCATGAGCTTTCCCCGGTGGATGAACCCAGTAATGAGCCTTCGGCATACTGACTACAAGGGCCCAATACATACTCGCTCCTGGGTGGCAGCTCTGGCTCCCCGGTGGGTATTTATAGCCTCGAGTCGCCGTGGAACGAGAAACTTCCTCCACGATGACAGACGCATAAGCTCTACGCCACGCGTCCCTCTTTCTGCCCAAGCTGCACAGCTCATCCTTATCGCCTTTGGCTTCATTCGAACACGGGAGCATCCTGTGCGATCACGGGAACACTGTTCCTGACGCCGCGCATCAGAAACGACGCCTCTCCTCCTGCCTCCTCTTTGGCGTATCTGACAAAGAGGGAATCCCCCAGGACTCGAATCACTCGCCAAGCTAAGTATTAATCAGTTAACTTCGTAAATTCTGTGAGCTTTGAAATGAGACGCTAAAGTACCTGGGGAGCACACGCCTTAATCCGTGAAACCACGACTCTTCCGTACGCCTACCCTCCTACGCGTGCATGCGGCCCAGCTCCCTGCGCTACGGACTAAGGCTATCGGGAATCAGGTGCATAAACGTAACAGGCTAACTGCCCGGGGAAATTAAGAGACTTAAAAGCGGGAGACGGGGTTCGTTAATATTTATATCGCCGAGTACTTTCTCCTCTCGAATTTGTGCTTTGTTGCAAGGTGTGGATGACCACTCGGCGTGCTCAGCCCTCACGCTCGGGGGCTGGCGCCGGGATGACCACTCGGCGTGCTCAGCCCTCACGCTCGGGGGCTGGCGCCGGGACGACCACTCGGCGTGCTCAGCCCTCACGCTCGGGGGCTGGCGCCGGGACGACCACTCGGCGTGCTCAGCCCTCACGCTCGGGGGCTGGCGCCGGGACGACCTCTCGGCGTGCTCAGCCCTCACGCTCGGGGGCTGGCGCCGGGACGACCACTCGGCGTGCTCAGCCCTCACGCTCGGGGGCTGGCGCCGGGACGACTGCTCGGCGTGCTCAGCCCTCACGCTCGGGGGCTGGCGCCGGGACGACTGCTCGGCGTGCTCAGCCCTCACGCTCGGGGGCTGGCGCCGGGACGACTACTCGGCGTGTCTCGCGGGACTCCGCCGGTCCTCACGCTCGGGGGCTGGACGCCGAAATTAACGCCGGATGATTCAGTCAGATGCTCCTCGACTAACCCTTGGACCGATTCCTACAGAATCGCTTCAAGGCTCGGGGGCTACGGCCAACGGACGCACCTCGCGGTGCATCCGTTGATTGTCTGGCAACCAAGAACAAGGCTACTAACCCTTGGACCGATTCCTTCGGAATCGCTTCAAGGCTCGGGGGCTACGGCCAATGGGCGCACCTCGCAGCGCATCCGTTGGGAAACGGCTCTCTTTTTCTCTCCAGTATCACGCGGTTTTGTTTCCAACTGCAGCGAGCTCGAAGCTCAACAGATGGCACGACCTCGCCGACTTGTCACTCAACCACGTACTACTCGGGGGCTTGTCGGGGGTAGACCCCCTGGGGTACCCAGAAGGCGGATTGGCCCAACCAGCGAGAGGCGGCCCAATCCGAGTGCTATCGGGCCGGTTTGTCAGACTAGGTGGCCCACCACTCGGGAGGCCCACCAGTCGGGCGAACCGGGCGATTACGACGGCGCGCGCGGCATGGAAGCAGGCGGCGTATCTCGCAAGAAGCTCGAAGATCAAGATAAACTAGCCGGAATTATAGGGAAAGATATCTGTAATCGTTATAGGATCGCATCCTTGTATTTCGGGTAGGTTATGATCTCTAGCCGACTTGTAACTCAAGGCAGCCGGACTATATAAGGCGCCTTGAGACCCTCCTCCAGAACACGAGATTAGAACCCACGCATTCATTCAACCTAGGACAGAACCCAACTACGGAGATCCTTCAGGAACTTCATACACTGCAATCCATACACCCAACACAGGACGTAGGGTATTACGTCATCTTGACGGCCCGAACCTGTTCAATCCATGCGTCTTGTGTTACCATCGACTTCTGATCCTCGATCTGTCCCTCGATAAATCAACCACGCGGACTACCCTGTGTGGACTGCCGGGTCCATAAATCCGACAGGAACCACTGCTCCTCTACATCGCAGCAACAACTCACGTCGTGAGCACTGCTATTGTAGTCGAGCGGGAGGAACCCGGCCATGTATACAAAGTACAGCGGCCAGTCTACTTCATCAGTGAGGTGCTTTCAGAATCAAAAGTGCGATACCCCCAGGTCGAGAAGCTATTATATGCTGTCTTGATCACATCTCGCAAATTGCGCCACTACTTCGACTCTCACCGGGTTGTTGTAGTCTCCTCTTTTCCAATTGGCGACATCCTCCGCAACCGGGACACGACAGGGCGAATCTCCAAATGGGCGGTCGAGTTGGGCTCTCATGACATCGATTTCGTCCCACGAGCTGCCATCAAATCTCAAGCCCTGGTGGACTTCGTTGCTGAGTGGACAGAAATACAACACGCAGTACCAGAAGAACCTTTCGAGCATTGGATCATGTACTTCGACGGATCATTGAAGCTTGAAGGGGCTGGTGCAGGAGTACTACTCATATCTCCAAAAGGCGATCAGCTCAAATATGTGCTCCAAATCCTCTGGAAAGCCACCAACAATGAAGCCGAGTATGAAGCTCTACTTCACGGGCTACGCCTGGCTGCTTCCCTTGGCATCAAGCACATGGTGGTATATGGCGACTCCTCTGTGGTGATCAATCAAGTCAATAAAGATTGGGACTGCACCAAGGAGAACATGGATGCATACTGCATGGAGGTGCGCAAACTCGAGAAGCACTTTCATGGGCTCGAATTTCATCACGTCATCAGAGACAACAACATGGCTGCTGATGCACTTTCAAAGCTGGGTTCCCACCGAGCGCAAGTACCAGCCGGCGTTTTCGTCCATAAGCTGTTACAACCATCGATCAAGGAGCAGGAAATACAGCCGACTACAACACCACCCCATCAGCAAGTCATGGTGATTACACCCGAGTGGACAAAGCCCTTCATCGAGTACATACTGCACCAGAGGGAGCCCGAAGATAAGGTGGAGGCTGAGCAAGTTATCAGGCGAAGCAAGCATTACATCGTAGTCGGCTCCACCCTCTTTCGACGCGGCGCCTCATCCGGAGTCTTGATGAAGTGTGTCACCCCAGAAGTCGGATGGGAAATCCTTGAAGAAATCCATGGTGGAATCTATGGCAACCATGCTGCCCACCAGACGATCGTAGGCAAGGCTTTCCGGTCCGGATACTATTGGCCATCCGCAGTGGCCGATGCAGAAGAAATCTTGAAAACTTGCCAGGGCTGCCAATTCTTTGCCCGGCAAGCTCATGTCCCCGCAACGGTCCTCAACACCATACCGCCCTCTTGGCCCTTCGCATGCTGGGGGCTCGATATGGTTGGACCACTCAAGACTGCGCCAGGAGGTTTCAAGTATCTCTACGTGGCGATCGACAAGTTTACCAAGTGGATTGAAGTCAAGCCGCTGGTCAACGCTACAGCAGCAAAGGCGGCCAAGTTCATCCAAGACATTGCTCATTGTTTCGGCGTCCCGAATCACATTATCACTGACCTCAGCTCAGAATTCACAGGGAGCGAGTTCTTTGATTTTTGCGACAACCTGGGAATTGAAGTCCGCTACGCATCAGTGGTGCATCCACGAACCAATGGACAAGTGGAGCGAGCTAACGGCCTCATACTTCAAGGACTCAAGCCAAGGATCTATGAACCACTCAAAAAGTACGGCGGCAAGTGGGTGCAAGAATTGCCAGCCGTGGTATGGGGGCTCAGAACCCAGCCCAGCCGCGCGACGGGGCAATCACCCTTCTTTCTGGTCTACGGCTCAGAAGCAGTACTCCCGGTGGACATCGAGTACAATGCTCCAAGAATTCAAAACTACACGGAGGAAGCAGCAGAGCAAAGTAGGGCAGAAGATGTGGACATGCTAGAAGAGGCGAGGTTAGCCGCATTAATTAGGACAACCAAGTACTAGCAGGGACTCAGGAAGTATCATGACCAAAACATCCAAATGAGGTCATTCAACATTGGTGATTTGGTTCTTCGGAGGATTCAGAGTACGAAAGATCAGCACAAGCTATCCTCTCCTTGGGAAGGTCCGTTTATAGTATCAAGGATCATCGGTCCGGGTACTTATCAGTTACAACGGGAAGACGGAACAGAGGTGCCCAATGCTTGGAACATTGAGCACTTGCGGCGTTTTTACCCTTGAAGAAGTTATTAGAGTTTTTTAAGAGTCAATAAACAGTCAGTCTTCTCTATGTACTGATGTCGGCTTTTTAGCCCAATAATAATAAAGTGTCAATATTCCATTGTCTTCAAGCCTGGAATTCAGATACAATCTCACATATTTGAATCATCCCGGGTTGTTTAAAAACAATCCAGAAAAGGGCTGAATTCAAACAAGCCATCTACTTTCTGTTCCACACAGAAGGATCGGGCGCATTTATTTTGACTTATCCCGGATTCTTTAAAAACAATCCAGAAAGGGTTGCAGTCAAAACAGCCATCTACTTTCTGTTTCACACAAAAGGATCAGGCGCACTTATTTTTGAATATAGTTGGGTTGTTTAAAAACAATCCAGGAAGACTACATTCAAATGCCATCTACTCTTTGTTCCACACAGAGAGATCGGGCGCACACAATCAGATAAACAGATACTTTTGTTAATAAAACACTAAGTATTTACATCTGAAACCAAGTTCTTTACAAAAGGATTTTCTTACAATAGAGACTCTAGAACTTAAGACGAGATACAATTTTTACTACGGTGTCCTTCTCCTCCTCCTCCATGTAGCTATCATACATGGCCCGGGTACAAGCCGGGTTGATTCTTCCTTCAGTAATACCTAGAGGCTGTGAAGGAAACCATGACCGGACAACCCCGAGTACTTGCTTAGTACACGAACGGGCGATCCATTGGCAATACACCTTCACTTGCCCAGGAGTTGCTCGAAGGCGATTAAGGAGAGGAGGAGCAACACTTCCTGCGGGTACTTTGGCATATACATCAACCAAAGGCAGGGCGGCTTCTTTCCAAGACTCAATTTCCGCATCACGACGATTGACTTCTACGCGAAGAGCCTGGATTTCAGCCTCTTGGTTGCGGATCTTGGTCAGGTCTTCAATGAGTTAGGCATCGGCATGTTGGCGCATCTTTTGCTCTTCAGCAAGATCCGCCATACACTCTGTTTCCCGCCGCTCCGCCTGGTTTGCGCGCTCTTGCTCCTGATAAAAGCGGTTCTTCATATCGATAAACTCGCCCTTTAGAGCTTCAACACGCTTGTCACTCTCTGTAGACAACACATCATATTCTGTTCATTATATGATCAGTGCAGACAGAGAATAAGTACTCGACGTACACACCTGAGAGCTTCTGTCGTAAAGATTTATTCTTTTCAACGACGTCCTCGCGCTGGTCCTGGTACAAGTTAATCTTCTTGTAAGCCTCATCCAGTTCTCGGTGCAATTGGGCGCGTTCTTGGTCCCAAGCTGCTTGCTCCTTGGCCAGATCGGCTATGGCTTTTTCGGCGCGGGCGATGGACGTGCCGACTCTCCGCAGCATCTCAGACTTCTGATGAGATCGTACAAGAACACTCTGCATCCAAGATTCAAGGCGGCAGAGTTGATTAAAGTACAAAGGAGATAAGTATGTTTACAACAATAAGTCATTTTGACTAACCTCCGTGAGCTTGGAGAGTTGTTTGTGCAGCTCGGCAGTCTTCTACAGATCTTCCTGGTCAACTTGAGAGTTGAACAGAAAGGTGTCTTCATCTTCACTTGCAGTGACGCCGGGTGTGCCAGTGAAGATCTGGAATGGCTCTGGTGAAGGCTCGCGGGGTTTCTTCTGTTCTCGGATGATTTCTTCAATGTCTGTCTCCTTCACCAGGCTTGTAGCGGCGTCCAGTTCCACAGTCCGCAGGCTCGCCATCTGGATACTTTCTGTGGCTCTGGGCCATGATCCAGAGGCCGAAGTACCCGGAGCGGCTTGTTCTGGAACCTGGGCTGGCAGTGTGACGTTGTCGCTTGGTACTTGGGGGCGCAGCTGTGGAGATGCCTGGGGGCTTGGCCCTTCTCCTCCTCCTGTTTCCATAATTGGAGTCTTTGGTACATCCGTCGGAGCAGGAGTAGGCGGACGGCTGCATAACAACTGAAGATTAGCAATATTCGCATATCAGAATTTGGCTCCATTAAGTTGGGTGATTTACCTGGCAAATTCCATGTTGAATTCTGGCTCATCCACAACGAAGTCAAACCCGCCAGACGGGTTGTCTTGAGGTCCTTGAGGCTCTTCCGACTGAGCGGGTTCTTCTTGTTGAGGATTCTGCAATCATACATTCAATTCAGAAAACAACTCGGCAAGAGGCAAGAACCAAGATTTTTTGCAAACAAGACAATTGGGGTACTTTGGGTGGAGATGAATGCAGTGGGATTCCCACAGGAATCTCCACATTGGTTTCAGGCTCTGCTTCATCAAGAACAGTATCTGATGATTTCTTCAACGAAGGAGACACTTTCTTCCGCAGAGCCCATTTCTTCATGGGGATTGGTGGACTTGGGGCGTCTTCAGCACTAGGTCTTTTCAGACCTGATCCTCCTTGTCCGAGTATTTTCCCAGGAGGTGGTCGGGGCACATCATCATCAGAAGAAGATCCTTCCTCCAGAATTATTTCATCCATATCTGGTGCTGCCTTTTTCTTCCCTTTTCCTGAACTTTCAGCAGTTTGCTAGGACGGGGGAGATCCAGGAAACCCGGATTGGTTCTCTGCTACTTCCGGAGGCGAGGAAGCAATTCTGGTCCACAATTCCTGACATTGGATAACACAGCAATTGATTAGTTGTCAAGAAGCAAGAAAGTGTTTATCATAATTGGTATTCGGGTTGTTTTCGGGCTTACTAATGACGATGGACGACTTGCCGAGTACTCGGGTACTCGGCGTGGCAGATCCTGGGCGTCCATGAAGAGCGCCTGGACGCGGACGGCGACTTCATCTGATGATAAATCGCTGGTCGAGATCCTGGTCGGGTCTTCGGGGCCAGTATATTCATAGCCAGCGTGCACCCGCTTCTGGCAGGGTTGTACGCGCCGGCGCAGGAAAGAACTGGCGATCCCGATGGTGGTTAGGCCTTGATCCTTCAAAGCAGCGATCATCTTCAAAAGCCTGGCGATTCCATCAACCTTATCCCTATCAAGGGATTCATTCCATGAGTCTTGCGGCCGAGGCAGATGACCGGAGTGTTTGGACAGTCTCGGGGGCTGGTTCTCCACGTAAAACCATTTGTCATTCCAATCCTTAATGGAGTCATTCATCTTGAAGTCGAAATAGACATTCTTCATCCCCTGACGAAGCTGAAATCCGGCTCCACCGACTACTTTGTCCGGGGTGGATTTCACATGGAAGAGGCAGCGGAAAAGATTGAAATGGGGATTGATCCCCAAGAAGGTTTCGTAAAGATGAATAAAGAGGGAAATTTGAAGAATGGAATTGGGATTGAGATGAATCAATTCTAATTTGTAGTAGGAGAGAAGCCCTCGGAGAAAATCATGAGCAGGGAGGGCGAATCCGCGTTCATAAAAGGTAACAAAAACCACGATTTCGTGGATTTCTTCAAAAGGCCAGGCCTTAAAACCATGATTTCATGGATTTCTTCAAAAGGCCAGGCCTTACCAGCATCGGTGCGCCAACAGGAGATTGATTTATCCAGAAGATAGCCTTGCTCCCAAGACCCTGCACCATCTCATCTGTCGCATTGGATGGCTTCCAGCCAAGAGCCGGCGCAGGGGAGTTTTTGAACACCGGCATATCTGTGGTTGGGATCTTAGATTTCTTTTTCCCCATGGTGGATTTGCTCTCAGTAGGCTTGCTGGCAGCAGGTTTCTGACCCATCTTGCTGGACGAGACTTTGGATTGACTCTCGAACGGGGCTCGAGTGGATTGGGGAATGCACGCGGAGGCAAAAGGATTTGCGGATTTCAATTGTGAAAGAGACGGCGGCGGGGAGGAGAATACGAACGGTTCACCCTCTGTCTTATAAGATTGAAGTGGTAACCCTAAGCGTATTTTCCGTAACCTATTTTCCAAAATACGCCAAAACTTATGTATTCGCGGTTTCAAACCAGATGCATATTTGTGCGGCCATTTCCTAACGAGCTATGTCATTTTCTGATGAATTTTCATTCTCGGGGGCTGATGCTTAATAGGATTTATTTCCACATCAAAGAATATACATATTTCAACAGAAGTCTTTAAGCTTATTGTCATCTGCTTTAAGCTTGGGGCCTGGGGGGAATAGTATATTTCTTTTGAAAAGTTTTTTCAATAAAGGCCCTGGAATTATTTTTAATCCTTGAAAATATTTCTAGGCTCGGGGGCTAGACCCATAATGGGTCCATCTTTTTTCAAAAGCTGGACACCATTATAGTAAATGGGGAAGTTTTTGCATCAATCTTGGTTCATGAACCAAGGCCCGGGGGCTGGCTGCAAAAGAAATCAGCAAAGGAGCACATCATGTTCACTTCTGAAGGTTTTCAACAAGCAAGACGATGAGGAAACAACTCGGCTGATGCTGAAACTGTTGAGAAACAACCCGGCAGGCGTGAAGACATGAAGCCGCTCGGGGGCTTGACGGTCCAGGATCCATGGGAGTCCTCATGGGCCACAGTCTCGCTAGGAAATTGGGCCGGCAACTCTGACTGATACAAGGAAGAAGCGTACAGCTTAAGGAAACTAGTCGGGTACAAGGAAACAACCCGGCCTACTCATGTTAGGACTCTGTGTATTGTATGCGACTAGGAGTTTGTATTTCTTGCCTTGTAGACCCTGTCTCCCGAGTATATAAGGTGAGGCAGGGACCCCTTATAAAATAATAACCACTAATACGAGAAGATCCACCATACAGGATGTAAGGTATTACGCACTCTACACGAGGCGGCCTGAACCTATCTAAATCGTCTCGTGTTCACCATCGCACTTTTGGTTCCGGTGAGGCCCTCATGAACAACTCGACTACTTAGGGACCCCCCATAATAGGCTAGCCGGTATAAAAAACCGACATGCTCCTAGGCGTGCATGCGGCCCAGCTCCCTGCGCTACGGACTATGGCTATTGGGGATCAGGTGCATAAACGTAACAGGCTAACTACCCGGAGAAATTGATAGACTTAAAAAGCTGGAAGCAGGAATCGTTTTCATGCATTGCCGAATACTTTTCTTCTCGGATTTGCATTTTATTGCATCATATACTGCCGTCGCACTGTGTTTTCGCTGCAGGGTATGGACGACTACTCGGCGCGCCTCGGCCCTCACGCTCGGGGGCTGGCGCCGGGACAACCACTTGGCGTGCCTCAGCCCTCACGCTCGGGGGCTGGCACCGGGACAACTACTCAGCGTGCTTCAGCCCTCACGCTCGGGGGCTGGCGCCGGGACGACTACTCGGCGTGCTTCAGCCCTCACGCTCGGGGGCTGGCGCCGGGACGACCACTCGGCGTGCCTCAGCCCTCACGCTCGGGGGCTGGCGCCGGGACAACTACTTGGCATGCTTCAGTCCTCACGCTCGGGGGCTGGTGCCGGGACGATTACTCGGCGTGACTCGGCCCTCACGCTCGGGGGTTGGCGCCGGGACGACTTGTCGGCGTGCCTCGGCACTCACGCTCGGGGGCTGGCGCCAGGATGACCTGTCGGCACGCTTTGACCCTCACGTTTAGGGGGCGGGCTGCCGAAATTGACGCCAGAAGGAAATGTCAAGATGCTCCTCGAATAAGCCTTGAGCCGATTCCTACGGAATGGCCTTAAGGCTCGGGGGCTACGGCCAACGGACGCACCTCGCAGCGCATCCGTTGATTGTCTAGTGACCATGACGTAGATAATCAGAACAAGGCTACAAACCCTTGGACCAATTCCTCCGGAATCGCTTCAAGGCCCGGGACTATGGCCAATGGACGCACCTCGCGGCGCATCCATTGCAGACGGCTCTCTTTTCTCTCCAGTATCACGCGGTTTTGCTTCCAATCGCAGCAAGCTCGAAGCTCAGCAGATAGCACGACCTCGCCGGTTTGTCGCTCAACCACGTACTACTCGGAAGCTTGTCGGGGATAGACCCCCGGGGGTACCCAGAAGGCGGATTGGCCCAACCAGCAAGGGGCGGCCCAATCCGAGTGCTATCGGCCCAGCTTGTCAGACTGGGTGGCCCACCAGTCGGGAGGCCCACCAGTCGGATAAACCGGGTTGGGTACGACAGCGCGCGGGACAAGGAAGGAGGCGGCGTGCTTCGCAAGAAGATCAGAGATCAAGATAAGCTAGTCGGAATTCTAGGGGAAGATATCTGTAATCGTTATAGGATCGAATCCTTGTATTCCGGGTAGGTTACGATCTCTAGCCGACTTGTAACTCGAGGCAACCGGACTATATAAGGTGCCTTGGGACCTCTCTCCAAAACACGACAGAACCCAACTACGGAGATCCTTCAGGAACTTCATACACAGCAATCCATACACCCAACACAGGACGTAGGGTATTACGTCATCTTGATGGCCCGAACCTGTTCAATCCTTGCATCTTGTGTTGCCATCGACTTGTGATCCTCGATCTGTCTCTCAACAAATCAACCACATAGACTACCCTGTGTGGACTGCCGGGTCCATGAATCCGACATGTTGACATGAAGAACTCTCTGAGCAACGAAGCTAACAGGCACAGGGCCGCTATTAAGAAGCTTCGTACTGAAAAAGAAAAAATAGAAGAGGAGTTCTATTGTCGTGGCTCTAGGGTGTATTGGGAGTATGAAGTAGCCCTCAAGCAGTATGGTGGGGAGCCCCTTCCTTTTTCGAATCAGGATTACAGCTTCGAGAAGCTTTTTGACTAGCTTGACGATGAGTTCAAGTTTCTTCCGGACGTTTTGTCCAAGGTTGGGGACTATGCAGCTCGCACATGCATAACCAACGCCTTCAAACTGCTTTTGGACCAGGGCTGTTCTCATTACAAGAGCTTCTTGAGGAGGGAATATGATTTCCCTGCTGCCCTTAATCCTGATAAGGATGACTTATTCAGTGAAGCTGTTGTGGCTACCCGTGGGGTGTTTTTGAGGAAGTTTTGGTCTGTTAGTGGTCGAGAATGCGCCCGTCGCGCGGCTCATGATCGACTTGCCAATGTTAGCCTCGTTTGCCCTGCTTTTATTTTTGTTTTTTTTTCATCAACACTTGCAATTATGCTCTTTTGATAGCTTATTTTGACTCAGGCTAAGGAGCTGTTCGCGACCGAGATGCAGCAGAAAGCTGAAGCCGATGCTGCCACCGCCGCCGCTGCCGCTGGGGCTTCCACTTCAAGAGCTGGAGCAGGCCAAGGCGAAGCTGGAGCAGGCCAGGGCGAAGCTAGAGACGGGGCATCCGATGCCGATCCGAAGGTTTAGCTTCGTCAGATCCAATGACTTTTGAGATTTTGTTGAGAGATTTTAAACTTGTAAATTTGTATATATTCAGATCCCTGATGAGGTAGGTGTTCTTGAACCTGCACCCTTGGCCATGCGGGATGGTCCCCTGTGCGTGTCTGGCTTCTCATGGGAAGAATTTCAACGGCGTTATCCAAATGCGTGCCTTAGTGATTTTGGGGAATTCTGCCATGAGTTCTATCATCATAGCGAGTTTGATGTTTTTGACTTTTTTACTTCGTTCATTGCTAAGCGCTCGAAGCGCATTGAGCTTGCCAGAAGGAGGAATGTCGAAGCTATTCCTTTGCTTCCTGTAAAGATTGAGCCGATGGACTTTAGCGATTGCCCTGAATTTGCTTGTGTCTTTAATGTTCCTAGGTTTAAGGAGATCTGGCCAGCAATTCGGTGGCTATGTCTTTGAGATGTTTTGATCATCTCTTATGAATAATCTGTTGCAATTAAGTTGAGATGGTGTATCCATGTTGTTGTATGAATGAATGAAAACTCGATTTGCCTTCGTTTTCGAGAGAAACGCCTCCTCCCCCCGAAGCGAGTTTTTGTTCATTCATGCGCACTACTATTTGTTTTGTTTAGTACGAAGCTGACGCTTGAGATGTGATTATAGCGAGGCACGATGTGCTCTTTTAAATTCGCTTGGAATAATTTTGCTTTTGGTTACAACTGGTCTTGATCAGCCATTTGCTTCGTCATTATTTGGGTCAAAGCTCCATTTGCTTTAAGGAGTAAGCATTTTTATACAAGGTTAATGTTATTTGGGTCGAAACCCCTTTTGGTTCTTGGAGCAAACGATTTTAAATGAAGGGAAAGTTTAATGAGCCGAAGCCCCTTTTACTCCTTGGAGTAGGGAATTTATACAAACTAATTGCTATTTGAGCTAAAGCCCCTTTTACTCCTTGGAGTAAGCAATTTATACAAAGTAGTTGTTATTTGAGCTGAAGCCCCTTTTACTCCTTTAGAGTAAGCCATTTTAGATCTAAATTGACCTTACCTTTCTGGCAGGGTCAGTTCTATTTGTGTTATCGAATACCAGCAATCTGGTCGAAGCCAATCGCTTTCGATGCAGTTTTTCTGGGGAATATCTCGTTCATATATTTTGCACGAGTTACACTTAGCACCGCCTCGTTAAAAACCTCACCCCTTCGTCAGGGTTCCCCTGTGAGGAAAAGAGTACGGGCTTTTCGAAAAAAGGAAAAATCTACTCTATCTATTGACTTCGTTTATAGCTTACGAAGCCAATTTTACAGTCTTTTTATAGGTAATACCTTCGCAAGCTGTCTGCATTCCATGAATGCGGCAGCTCATTACCTTCTTCATCGCATAGGCGAAATGATCCAGGCCTGTTGCTTTTGAGAATTAGGAATGGGCCTTCCCACTTGTTTTGTAGCTTTCCTGATGGCATGCTTGGATTTTTCCTTAGGACCCAGTCGCCTACTTTGATGTCTTTCCTTACTGCCTTTTTGTCCTGCCACTTCTTTGTTTCGGCTTGATATTTAGAGATGTTCTTGGCTGCCTGCAGCCTGTAGATTTCGATGAGGTCTTTATCGATAGCTTAACTATCTATTGGAGCTTCTTGCTGGGTACGAAGCCCTTTGTGGAGTACTTCTTCTGGGCATACTGCTCCTTCACCATATAGCAATTTGAAAGGAGTGAATTGGGTCGCCCTTGAAATGGAAGTGTTATGAGCCCAAATCACTTTCGGTAGTTCTTCTACCCATTTGCCTTTTTTCTTACAATTTGCTAGGCATTTTCTGATGGCTGTAAAGATTAAGCCATTTGCTCTTTCAACTGCCCCATTGGTTTGTGGATGATACACTGATGCATATTTTGCCTTCGTTCCAATTGACATGCAATATTGTCTGAATTCGTCACAATCAAACTGCTTCCCATTATCGACTATGATTTCTCTTGGGACTCCGAATCTGCATACTATTTGCTGCCAGAAAAACTTGATTACTATTTTCGCTGTGATGTTGGCCAATGGCCTGGCTTCGATCCATTTGGTGAAGTCTCATATCAATTTTTTACTAGAACTTAAGTACTCCACTGCTGCTATGGCATATTTGAGATTTCCTTGAGCTGTTGGAAGCGGGCCAACCAGATCTATGCCCTATCTCTGTAATGGCCAAGTGGGAGTTATCAGTTGTGATAGCTCCGAAGGAGATTTTCGGGTTGTTGCGCATTTTTGGCATTGATAGTAGGTCTTGACTGTGTTTGTTGCATCATTGATGATTGTAGGCCAATAGAATCCTTGTCTCATTGCCTTCCCCACAATTGCTCTTGCCCCAAAATGAGCTCCGCATAAGCTGCTATGTATCTCTTGGATTAGCTCTTTGCCTTCGTTGTATGATATGCAACGAAGCCAAGGGGCCACCACCCCCTTTTTGTACAAGACATCCTCAATTATTTGGTAGCACCTTGCTCTTTGCTGCATGGATTTTAGGTCATCTTCGTCAATAGGCTCATAGAATCCCCGAAGGTAAGCCATTATTGGCGATCGCCAATCTTCTGAACTTATTGCACTGATTAGCCTTAGCTATTCAACTGTGTCCTTTATCGATGGTGTTGTTAATGTTTGAAAAAATACATCTGGTGGAAGCTTGTCCCCTTTTGCAGCTGCCTTAGCCAGTGCATCTGCTTCTTCATTTTTTCCCCTTGGTATGTATTCTACTGTGAAGCCTCTGAATTTTTTCTCCATTGATCTCACTGCGCTTAGGTATTTGATGAGCTCAGGTTGCTTCGCAACACTTTCCTTTTCGATGTGGTCTGCTACCACCTTCGAATCTGTTTTCACAATGAATCGTAAAGCACCCAATGCCTTCGCTTTCCTGAGCCCCAATAGTACAGCTTCATACTCAGCAACGTTATTTGTGCTCATGTCACTGCTTCTGCAGAACTCTAGGTTCGCTGCGTATCTCATTTTTACGCCCAAAGGCGATTGCATAGTTACTGCGATGCCAGCCCTTTTGTCCCCCCAAGCACCATCGCAGTGTATAAGCCAGCTTTCTTCTCTGGTTAGGTTTTCTGCCGAAGGCGATGTCCATTCTACTTTGAAATCTGCCAGGACTTGTGATTTAATCGCTGTTCTTCGTTCGAAATCCACCACATATTTTGATAGTTCTGCAGCCCATTTGCGTATTCTTACCGAAGCTTCTTTGTTGCTCAGGAGCTCTTTGATTGGTTGGTCAGTGAGCACTTTAATGTTGTGCCCCTCAAAATAATGCCTCAACTTTCTGGATGCCATCACGACAGCGTAGATCATTTTCTCGATCTCTGTGTAGAACAGCTTCGACCCAGCCAATGCCTCAGACACGTAATATACTGGATGTTGTACCCTTCTTCCATCAATCAGCTTTTCTGCAATGAGTGCAGCACTGATGGCTGATTGCGAAGCTGCAATGTACAATAGCAGAGATGCCTTCAGGTCAAGTATTGTGAGTTTGGTGAGCTGCATCAAGTATTGCCTTAGCTCATGGAATGCTTTTGACTGTTCTTCTCCCCATTCAAACTTTGATGCATTTCTGAGAGTTGCAAAGAAGGGTAAGCTTCATTTAGCTGCCTTTGTGATAAATCTGTTAAGAGCTGCAATTCTTCCTGATAGCTTCTGGACATCTCTTATGCATTTTGGCTCTTCCATATCAAGAATTGCATTAATCTTGTCTGGATTGGCTTTGATCTCATTGGCTGATACCAGACACCCAAGTATTTTTCCCTTGGTTACGCCAAAGACACATTTCTCCGGGTTAAGCTTGAGGCCAGCTTGTCTCATACGTGCGAAAGTAACTGCTAAATCTGTTATGTGATCTTGTCTTTTGGCACTCTTGACCAAGATATCATCAACATATGCAAGTATAGTTTTGAACAATTCATCTTTGAATACTGTGCTTGACATACGGCAGAAGGTAGTTCCTGCATTCTGAAGCCCCTCGGGCATCCTGACGAAGCAAAATGTGCCAACCGGGATAATGAAGCTAGTCTTTTCTTCATTCTCTTTTTTCATCCAGATTTGGTGGTAGCCAGAAAAGCAATCTAAGAGGGACATCATCTCGCTTGCTACGGCTTGATCAAAAATTTTGTCAATCCTTGGGAGTGGGAAATCATCTTTGGGGCAAGCTTTGTTGAGGTCGGTAAAATCATGCACATTCTCCATTTGCCATTTTTCTTCTGAACTGGCACAGTGTTAGCCAGCCAGGTTGGATATTTTACTTCACGAATGACATTGGCATCCAGCAGCCTTTGCACTTCAGCTTTCACAGCATTTACTTTTTCTTCGGACATCTTCCTTAGCTTCTGCTTCTTCGGCTTCATATCGGACTAATTGCCAGTTTATGTTCAATTAGGCTTCGGTCGACGCCAGGCAAATCTTTGCTTGACCATGCAAAGACATCTTTGTTGTTTCTCAGAAACTCTATAAGTCTGTCTTCTTCGTCCGGCTCCAAATCCAAGCCTATAATCACTTTTCTGTCAAAGACATCAGGCTGTAGCTGGACCTGCTTCGTCTCTGTTGCCTATTGCATTCTTTTGCTATCTTTCTCAATGTTTGGCTTTTCTTCTGGATAAAGTGGTTCCTTTTCTTCAAGCAGATGCATATTTCGTTGGTTTGGTGTTTTGGCTCTCTCAATGTTTCTGGCTTCCTTCTGATCACCAAACACAGTGATGACTCCTTTGAGGGCTGACATCTTCATATACAAGAATGATTGCCTTATGATGATATCGAAGGTGTTTATAACTCCTCTTCCGAAAATGACATTGTATTTTTAGAAGCCGCTGCTTCGAGTTCGATAAAGTTGCTCCAAAAGAATCATGCCTCATCCATGATTGCAACTTTAGGTGCTCCAGATAAATTGCATAAGCCTGAATAAAAGAATAAAATTGCACATTAGTCCTTGCATAGAATCAAAACAGCAGAACAGAAGCCTATGTTTGTCAGATTTAAGAGGAATCCATTGCCATTTTTCATTCAGAGATAGATGTCTAAAGGTGTGAAACTGCAGAGAGGACTTACACTTCCAATGATTGATTGAGTGGAAAGATTTCCATAGGGACCCATGGGACCTCCCATCCAGGACAACATTGCAGTTTTAATCGCTTAACGGGTTGATATCTGAAACCTGCAAAACAGTACCGACTGAAAATTGAGGTCAACTACTAAAAAGTTTCTGCAGAGTTATGTATAAGACATTCCAATTGTCCAGCTAGCAATATTGGCTTCTATTGACATGGCATCATTGTGTGGGAAGTTGTGAAGCTTCAGATCGTCTTCGGTAAATGTGATTGGCATGTGGGACCACTCGGATTTCTTGTAGGGACCGTCAACTAAGATGTTGTTGACTTGGCGGAAGTAGCTCTTTCTTTTTTTTTGGTTTCGAAGGCGAGTGATGATCCTCCAGTTATGGGTAAAATGAGCCCGTAACTTGGGAGTGGGTTAGGTTGTTCTTGTGTTTGGGGTTTTGGTTGTGGTGGTGGTGGCGGCAGTTCCTCAACCTTGATGTTTTGCGAAGCTGCTTGCTGTGAGGTTTGAGGGTATAGTTGTGGGTATAAGGTTTGTGGATAATAGTGTTGGAAGGTTTGTGGCGAAGGCATGTTTTGTGTCGCCATCACTGTTGTTGGGTGTACAGCATTTGAATTCAGGGATGGATATATTGGGCAGTATGGCTGGGTAGCATGGGTTTGTGTTTGGGTTTGGGTGTTTGGGTGCGAAGCCAAAGGCGGCTTCGTTTGGGTGGCTTGGATTTTTCTGCTTTCATTTTGTCGATGGTTTTCTTGATGTCTTAGCACTGTTCTGTGCCGTGAGTGTGGTTCTTGCCATGATATTGGCAGAAAAATTCCGGTCCCGAAGGTGGACCTCTTCCCCTTCCTCGGCCTCTGCCAGTTCTTCCACCCCTTTGGGTAGGCTCATTTCTTTGGTTCTGGGATTGGCTTTCTGGGTAATTGGTTTTGTTCTCTTGGAACAAAGGTGGGCTCTCAACATTCATGATGGTTTGATGGAAGTAGTTTTGGTAGTTGTGTTGGTTGTGGTGATGGGGTCTATTTTGGGGTTCGTGTTGGTTTCTCAGGATGGCTTCTCTGGCTAGTCGCATTCGGTTGTCATTGTCGGATCGACAATATTTTTTGAACTCCTCGTAAAGATCTCCGAGGGTGGCTAGTGTCTCTCTCGCGATATGTTGTGCGAATGGACCTGGACGAAGGCCTTGGATAGCTGCGAACTTAGCTGCTTCATCAAGGATATGGGGAGCCTGAGCCCTTAGGTCTATAAATCTGCGGAAGTAGTCTTCCAATGGCTCCTTCGGCTGCTGGTGTAGTGTAAGTTCGGCGTATGAGAGTGATTGATCTTCCATAATGTTGAAATTTTTTATTAGCTCTCTCTGCAGGTCATACCAGCTGTTGATGGATAGGCCAGGTAGCTTCGCATACTAATTCATTGTTGTGCCATCGCAAACGATGATGAAGGATTTTGCTAGCACGACATCGTCTCCCCCTGCCGAAGCTATTGCGGCTTCATAGCTCATGAGAAATTGTTTAGGATCAGTGAGGCCATTGTATCTTGGTAGAGAGATGGGCTTGTACGAA
Organism: Alloteropsis semialata; assembly: GCA_004135705.1. NCBI lineage: Eukaryota > Viridiplantae > Streptophyta > Magnoliopsida > Poales > Poaceae > Alloteropsis > Alloteropsis semialata. Next base: position 28,212,719 of record CM014274.1, on the reverse strand, counting down.
GGCGGACATCTTGCCAATAGCAGGCTTTCTGATAGAGGGCATGTATGGTCAATGGGATGAGTATGCAGCACTTGGAAGCCGGTTTCTGATGTGGAGAGACGGTTTGACTCATTGAGTTCTGCTTGGAGCTCAGCAACCTGCTTTTTGGCTTGAGTTCTTCTCGTAGCTTTGCGGCTCTGGGGTTTGTATTGTTCAACCTTCTTTGCTTCGCTTGCCTCAGCTCTTCCAACTGCTTCCTGACCTGCAGCAGCTGGCGTTGTTGTTCTTCTTCTTCTTCTTGCATTTGGTGTTGTAGCTCAAGCTGAGCAGCTTCGAGCTCTCTCTGCTGCTCCAGATGGCGAAGGCGAAGCCTCTTCTCCACCCTGTGCAGCTTGTCGGCGGTGGTGAGTGTGTCATCATCGACTTCTGTTTCGTTGATAACAGCGTCAGTTATGGTTGGTTGGGTGCTTGACGGGACTATGTCTTGGGCATCAGCTTCGCTGGTTAGTTGTGTGTCTTCGGTGGTGTTGGTTGGTGGTCTTGTTGCTGCTCTTCTTGGTGGCATGGTGGTATTCGTGAGTTGTCTTCATGCACAGCACAAACGGTGGGCGCCAGTTGTTGGGTTACTGACCGAAGCCAATAATCCCAAACAATAGCCAAGACAGAGAAAATGTGACAAGCAACAATATATTACTTATCAACAGTGTTCTCAGGAATCAGCTCTTTACACGTTGGCCCTGGGTCTCCTTTTATAGGGAGGCCAAAGGGCACTTTTACATTCCTCTTATGCCCTAAAAAACCAGGCATCATCCTCTAGACTATACAACTTAGATGTTCCAGGGACATAACTGTACATTCGCAACCAACAGTGTGAATGCGTGGACTAGTCACATCGTGTATGACTCGGTTTGCTTCGTCGGTGTGCCAGAAGGTGCAGTCAGCTTCGCAGCCTGCTTGTGACTCAGCCACCGAGACGTCCTTGCTCCTCCGGTGTCCGAAGCTGTTAGTTCCGCATCAGTCCTGCACTAAAGCCACGAATGAAGCAGACCAGGGTCTCGCTCATCACTTTTAGTACTCAACAATATCTCTGTTTCATTAAAACAAGGACAGAAGCTGTTTTGCGATCATGTTGGATACTTCGTTCATTCCCAGATACGAAGCTGTTCTTGGGGTGATTAGAAGAAGAAATTTAGTCATGCAGCTTTCTTGAAGGATAAACAGAATGGAAATCAGGAAAAAAAAAGGAATGCAAATAATGCTAGAGCAAGAATAACTGACGAATAATCACATATGATCATCTATACAATAGCTTCTTGATAGAATGGATCTAACAGAGCACATTGGTCTTCAGAAGTAGAATTATGGCCTAGGGGCTTTTTGTCAGGTGTCATAGGTGTTTTCAGAAACATGTAACCCTGCCATTTGCATTGGCATGTGGTGGTCTTAGTGCTACTGTTGCTTTGTTCTAAAAGGTTGCAGGCATTAAAGCTTGAATGTTGAGACCGGAATTTTCCTCAATCGAAAAAAACAGAGCACATTGGTCTGTGACAGAAATAGTGGCACTAAGATCTAAGCAATCTGTAAGACTGTAACTGTGCATTTCTATAGAGACAGCCAAGCAATCAACAAACCATGTAATCTCAGTTAATAATTTGACCAAGCATTAATGCTAACATACCAATGCATATATGATATGAACAATTATCTGACTATAAATCTGCAACTTATCATAGAAGAGAATCCGGAAAGTTTGATTATCATCGTGCAAAGTTTAACAGGTTCCTTCACAAAAATGACGCTTATGCAAGGTGGAAAGTGATACCATGTACTACTATGAAACCACAGAGGCACCCTATGAAATATTATCAGATACTGCAGCGCTATACACTCTAATCCATGGAACATACTGAATACACATGATAATAAACAAAGGAGCTTTCAATTTCTTATCAAACTTTTGAAATTAAAATTTTAAAGGAAACTTGCATAGTAACATGGCATAAAATCAGGAACTCATTTGTTTTATGTGAGTGCCACAGTCATTAGCGCAATGAGAGCCTTAAAGTATACAGGATAAATATTTTAGACAAGGTTGGTACCTCCTAATCACTGAGATACCATACGATTTTTTGGGGAACTCCACACCAGTGTAATATAACACGAGGACGCCCAAAAAGAACTTCCTGAAGAACAATGGAATGTCAGTACCATGGACAGCTGAACAAATTCAGGCTAAGTAGTAGAATATTCAGTGACAGGTAAGTTCTTTTTGGCATATGGCATCAGAAGATTGCAAGTAAAATCAAAGTTGCACAAGAAATTGGAAAGTTAAAGTTCAACCTAACAAGGAACACTTCAGATATCTATGTACAACACAGCAATTGGCTACAATATGCTTAAGCAAAAGCAGTAACCTAACAAGATATCTCCTTGATTACACTATCTTGCTAAAACATCCATCTAACAATGGAAAAAACAATTCACAGGCATCCTAGTATCAGAGTGTCATCATCTTAGTGATTTGTTCACATTTCAAATTAGTAAAAAACCTTTATTCTAGTTGAAGAGGGCTCTCCAATTAGACTTATCCCGAGACCCCAGCCAATCTGCATTCATTTTCAATCCAACGTTTCTTGTGTGGCGGTTGTTTCACCCCCTCGTTTGGTCCACCGACATAGAGATAAAATACCCTACGCCAGAGAACATCTCATTCCCAAATTTCCTGATTCACAAGGTTCATGCCCGTGTGTTGCTACGAGAGAAAAACAATTTATGAACACGATAAAATTAGCCAAAAAAGAATATAGAATATCTTTCATGACTCAAGGAAGAATATAGAACTTAAATCCTATACAAATTACTACAAACAAACAGTTCAACAAGTTGCTAATGCTTACTGATGCGAGTATTTTTAGAAGCCGCTGCTTTGAGTTCGATAAAGTTGCTCCAAAAGAATCACGCCTCATCCATGATTGCAACTTTAGGTGCTCCAGCTAAATTGCATAAGCCTGAATAAAAGAATAAAATTGCAGATTAGTCATTGCAGAGAATCAAAACAGCAGAACAGAAGCCTATGTTTGTCAGATTTAAGAGGAATCAATTGTCATTTTTCATTCTGTTGGGATAGCGGCCGAAGCCAATGGGCCCAAACAACGGATGAAACAACGACTGGGACAAGCAATAATATATTACTTATCAACAGTATTCTTGGAATCAACAACCTTTACATGTGGGAGAGGGGTCTCCTTTTACAGGAAGACCAAGGGACTTTACATTCCCATTGTGCCCCTAGGATCAGGCATCATCCTCTAGACTATACAACACAATTAGCCTAGGGACACTTTGGTACATTTACTCCTTCCAATGTGAATGCGTAGACTTGCAATTCCGTGTTTGACTTGGCTTGGACTTGGTCTTGTTGGACTTGGTCCACGCCTGTTTCGCCAGCTGAAAAGAGTCATGTAGGTCCTTGATGTGGCTTCTTCCTGATTGGGGCAATCCGAAGCCGCTCCTCGGTATCAAAAAGCCAATGGCTCCTCCTGGAACCTGCAATATGGAGTGAACCGAAGCTAACCAGCGACTCAACCATAGCTTTTGGCATTCAATAGTATCATTTCTCCACTACATTGGCTTCTAACTTAGTTTGGACAACGTAACTTTGGTGGTTTATTTCTCTGATCGAAGCCGATTGGCTTTGGCTTATTTCTCTGACCGAAGCCGATTGGCTTTGGCTTATTTCTCTGACCGAAGCCGATTGGCTTTGGCTTATTTCTCTGACCGAAGCCGAGTATGGGACTCATCAAGTAAAAGAATGTAATTGGCTTCTTCTCCCTTGTCAGTCGTCTTTGTGTGTCAAAATAGAGCAAAACAAGTAGAGGGCGTTTGTCGGCGGGCCAAATCCCCAACAGTAGCCCCTCGAGGACGAGGGCTTTCTTCAACAGGCCGAGCTCCATGAACTTTGGATTGCTTGCCAGTCCGAGAAACGCCTCCTCCTTGTTGGAGAAAGCCCCTTCGTTTACTGTTTTAATATTTTGCTCATTGGCTTTTGTTGTTTCTTAACGGTTGGTTTTTTGTACCGTTGTCGTAACTTTGCTTCGGTTTGTTTGAATTTGAAGCGATGGCTCATTTTTTGAGACTTTTAACGATCAAATTTTACTGCCCTATAAATAGGACCGAAGGGAGGGGTGAAATTCACTTGCTTCGGTTTGCGATTTTTGCACTTAGCTTGTGTTTGACGCTTTCGATTGGTTTGGGAGCTCTTGAACTCACGTTTTGGCTTTCTAGTTCGTCGCAAGTAAGTTTTTTTCTTTTTGTGCTCTCATTTCCTTCGTTCTTGCTTTTCTGTGTTTTTGTTATTTCGTTTGCTTATTGTTTTTTCTGTTTGTTGTAGCGGCTCGCATGAAGCAAATCGCTCGTATGATTGGCTACGTCTCGGACGAAGACAACTCAGACGCGGTTAATATGGAAACTACCGAAGCTGCATCCTTTGCTCAGGCGCTTGAGGTCAACGTGGCCGCAGCCCCAGAAGCTGGAGTTGCTATGGAAATTGATGAAAGGGGGAAGGGTCCCGTCGATGAGGGGGAGGCTGCCGGAGGCGATGACACAGAGGATGCCGAGTCTGCGGCAGGTGATGCCCTTGACGAAGTAGAAGCCGATGTGTCAGATCTTATGGATTACTGGAAGAAGCCAAAGACCACTGTCTTTGGTCAATCTTATGTTACCCCCGAGCTGATCAGCTTCTACGAGGGAAAGGGGTATTTCCCGGCCGGTCACGGACGAGCCCCAGTTACGGAGACTACCCTGACGCCCCATGCGGACGAAGCTGTGGTATTCAAGGAGTTCTTCTGTGCTGGGCTTCGAATGCCCGTGGACAATATAATTGCTGATATTCTTGGGAGGTTCGGTTTGCAACTCCATCATCTCACCCCTAATGCCATCACTCATCTGCTTCGCTTCTTTTGGGCCGTGAAGACGAACGCATCAGATGTTAATGCGGACTGCTTCGTCCGTTACTTTGAGGGGCATCGTCAGACAAAAAGCGTTAAGATTGACGGCTTTGAGTACGAGTCGGACTTTGGCAGCGTTACTTTCTGCGCGTGGTGGAGGCAAACTGACTTGCAGAAGGTAGAACTTACCTTTTGCCAGAAAAACACCTGGGACAAGAATTGGAAGAATTATTGGCTTTATGTTAAGGTGCCGGCGCTGGAGACTGTGTTAGAGGATGGAGCGAAGCAGATATCATTTCCTTTGCACAGTTCCATTGGTCCTTGTGAGTTTGTTGCTTGCCCTCCATTCGACAAGAATGCTCCTGGTTTCGATCGCTGCGAAAGCGCTTTTTTCAAAGCCAGTCGAGTCTCCAGCAGCCGGGACTTGATCGAGGAGGGACTCGCTGTTGGGCTCAACATTCTATCTGCGGCTTGGAAGCCATTTACAGTTGAGACGAGGCTCTACAGAGGGATCCCTCATGTTTGTTTCCCTAAGTTTGGGGTGAGGAAGCCGGATAACATGTTCGATTTTGCTTTCGTTCAGTCTGTTGAGTTGATGGCCGAGATTATTTGTGGGAAGTATACTTCTAAGGAGCATGAGAACTGTTTGACTTTGGTTGATGGTGTCCAGCTTAATAGAGTTTTTGACGAGATGAAGGTTAGCTACCCTCAGCGCACGGCTCTGTCCAAGCCATCTAAGAAATTCTCTGCCGAAGATCATCCCAGCTTGGTTCCCACGAAGCCGGGTCGAGGTCGTGGTAGGAAAGGTCGTGGCGGAGGCCGTGGAAGCGGTCAGTCGGACGAGGGCGGCGACGAAGCTGGTAGCAGCAAAGCCGGAGCCCCCTCTAGCCGGGGCGGGAGTCAAAGCCGAGGAGGTGCCTCCAAGGTGGTTGCCTCAAAGAAGCGGATTATTACTTCTTCCTTAGAAGCTTCCAAGCGTCAAAAGCTTTCAAAAGCTCTTCCCATCACTCCGCTTTCCAGTGCTCCTCCTCGTCCCATTGCTTTGTCTGCTGAAGTGCCTGTTACTGCTGCGCCTATGCAAATCGATCCTGCAGCTTCCGCTGCAGTCGATGTGCCCTCTTCTGGAGGTTTGTTTCTTGTCTATCTTGTCGTTTTGTTTTTGGCTTCGCTTTTCTTATCTATTCTTTTCTTTTTACAGTTAAAGCCGTTGTTGAGCCGCCTCATCGTGAACGCCTGCTCGGATGCATTGACGATGAGGATGAAGTGAGCTTCAGCCGTCTTCTGAGGGAGGATGAGACAAAGGATTTTGTAATTGGTGAAGCTGAAGTATCGTCCGTCCCATTCCAGCCGTCATCCTTGGACTTGTTGGCTGGTGCGGCGGCCAAGTCCCTTCAGATTTCTGAGGGACTTTCGCAGTCGGCTTCGGCTAACATTGAGGAGCTTCCGCAGACGGTTACGGCTAATACTGAGGAGCCAACGCAGTTGGCTTTTGCTAACGTTGAGGAACCTGTGCAGACGGCTTTGGTGTCTTCAGCAACTGCTTCGCCAGTTGATTTAAGTCATCCAGCTGACGTGGGACTTACTGCTCCTGCGAAGCCAGCTCCTGAATCCAAAGGTACGTTGCGCAAAGCAGTTATACTGGCGATTTAACTCAAATAACGGCTTTTTTGATATGTTGATTCTTTTGCCTCAGAAGCAAGTTATGCTGGGTATGGGCCCTTTGCAGATCGGCTTCGGCAGGGCGGCTTTCGTCCTCCCAGTGACATTCCCATTGTTGCTCCGAATGGTTAGTATTTTGTATTATTTCATATGAAGCTGATTGAGTGTTACCTTTTGTCTTAACTTTTCTTTTGCTTTTTCAGAGCTTGAAATTCGTGTCAAATCTTTGGATTTGGACACACTTTCGGTCTCCAGCCTTAGTGGCAGTATCCAGGTTTGCTCCTTCTGCTTCGTTTTTTAGTTTGCTGTCTGGTTTTTTGATACTTATACTTTTCTTGTTTTAGTCTATGATGTCCATGCAGGAGCTTTTCGCTCGCCTTCCGCTTCGCCTCAACGATGTTGAGGACGAGCGTGCCGAGCTTGAAACTCTAAGGAAAGAGCGCGAAAACTTCCTTCAGCTTAAGAGATCTTTGGAAAATGAAAAAGAGCAGCTTCGTCTTGAGCGGGAGTCTGCCACATCAGAGATTGCTTCGCTCAAGGGCAAAGTCACTTCACTGGAGTCTACGCGTGCGCTCAATGCTCAGACTATTGAAGGGCTTCGGAACAAATTGGTCGAGGCTGCCACTTTTGAGCATAATTTGAAGAATCAAATAAAGTCTCTGGAGGCTGATAAGGAAAAGGCAACGTTAGATGCTGAAAAGTACAAGAGGGAGCTTCTTGTTGCTGTTGACTTGAAGAATTCCCTCATATCTGAAGCGAGTCAACTTAAGTCTCAGGTGAGGGAGCTTAAGGCTGATAAAGAGGGCTTAGATTCTGAGATACTCAGTCGCGGCTTAGGCATTTATACTGAGTACGAATCTGCACTGAAGCAATATGGAGCCGAGCCGCTGCCTTTCCCCTCTGACGATTTTAACGTCGGGAAGCTTTTCGAGTGGTTGGATGACGAGTTCAAGTCCCTACCAGACCTCCTCTCCAAGGTTGGCGATTATGCTGCTCGGACATGTATCACGAATGCTTTTAAGATGCTAGCGGATGAGGGTTGCTGTCACTATAAGAGTTTCTTGAAAAAGGACTTTAGTTTTCCTTCGGCATTGAATCCTGACAAGAAGGAACTTTTCAACGAAACTGTTTTAGCGACTTGTGGCATCTTTCTTAGGAGATTCTGGTCCGAAACAGGGAGGGAGTGTGCCCGAAGCACTGCTTATGATCGCCTTGTTAAGGTTAGCTTCTTTTACCCTTTCGGTTATTTTTGCTTTCACTCGTATTCTGTTTGTTTTGTTTTTGGTATTGATTTTTTTGTTTATTTTCAGCACAAGGAGGAGCTTGCTCTCGAGCTACAGCGAAAAGCCGAAGCCGAAGCCGAAGCTGCTGCTGCCGCCGCCGCTGCAGGGGCGTCTACTTCAAGAGCTAGTGCCGAAGCTGGTCGTAATGGAGCTGAAGCCGAAGCCTCTGATGCTGATCCAAAGGTTTAGCTTCATTAGAGCTGATGGCTTTGATACTTTTGTTGAGGGATGTTAAAACTTTGTGAATTTGTATATACTCAGATCCCTGATGAGGGAGGTGTTCTTGAACTCATGCCAATCACCATGCGCGATGGTCCCTTGTGTGTATCTGGCTTCGCATGGGAACATTATCGGATGTTATATCCAAGTCAAAGACTTGATGATTTTTGGGAGTTTTGCCATGAGTTCTTTCGTCATTGCGAATTTGATTTATTTGACTTTTTTAACTCTTTCATCGTTCGACAATCGCCTCGTGTCAAACTTGCTCGTGCGAGAAACGCCGAAGCTGCTCGTTTGCTTCCAGTTAAGGTCGAGACAGAGGACTTAGATGATGATAGGGATTTTTCTTACGTGTTTAATGCTCCAAGATTTAGGAGATCTGGCCAGCAATTTGACGGCTATATTTTTGAGATGTTTTGAGCCATCTCTTTGTAAAACACTCTGTAATCCGCTTGGACATTGTTTCGATTGCAAACACTTGAATGAATGTAAGCTCGATTCGGCTTCGTTACGAAAGAAACGCCTCCTCCCTCCCCCCCGAAGCGAGGTTTATTCGTTCAAGTGCTTTGTACTTGCATGTACCTGTGGTTCGAAGCCATTTTAGCTTTTTTCAGCTTTTGTGTTTAAATATGAATGTATAAGAATATGTTGTACATGAATTCTGATAGGTTGCTGAAGCCCCTGGTGTTTATAAGCGTTTATAAAACTTTTGGCTGAAGCTGTTTTTGATTTTATATAGTTGTTTGAGCCGAAGCCCCTTTTACTCTGTTTAGAGTAAGCATTTTTGGACCGAAGCCCTTTTTACTCTTTTTTCGAGTATGCTTTTCCTTAGATCTGAATTGGCCTTACTCTCGGTAGGGACAATTCAGTTCTATTTGAGTTGTCGAATACCAGCGACTTGGTCGAAGCCAATCGCTTTCGATGCTGCTTTTTTGGGGAATACCTCGTTTATATATAGCTTGACGAGTTACAGTAAGCACCGCCTCGTTAAAAACCTCACCCCTTGGTCAGGGTCCCCTTGTGAGGAAAAGAGTACGGGCTTTATGGAAAGAGTAAAAATGCTATTCTACTTAATGACTTCGTTTATAGAACACGAAGTCATTTTACATCTTTTTATAAATAATATTTGCATAAGCTGTCGACATTCCACGAATGCGGCAGCTCATTGCCTTCGTCGTCGCCTAAGCGAAATGAACCAGGCCTATTGCTTTTGATGACCAAAAATGGGCCTTCCCATTTCTGTTGCAGCTTTCCAGCAGGCATGCTAGGGTTTTCCTTAGGACCCAGTCCTCTACCTTGATATCCTTCTTAACTACCTTCTTGTCTCGCCATTTTCTTGTCTCAGCTTGATACTTGAAAATATTTTTTGCTGCTTGCAGCCTGTATACCTCAATGAGATCTTTGTCAATGGCTTCGCTATCTTTGGGAGCTTCTTGTTGGGTGCGAAGCCCCTTGTGCAATATTTCCTCTGGGCATACTGCTTCTTCACCATAAAGTAATTTGAATGGGGTAAACTGTGTTGCTCTTGATGTGGTGGTGTTATGAGCCCAGATCACCTTCGGCATCTCTTCTACCCACTTGCCTTTTTCCTTACAATTTGCAAGGCACTTTCGAATGGCCGTAAAGATTAAGCCATTGGCTCTTTCAACTGCTCCATTTGTTTGCGGGTGATAGACCGAAGCGAATTTAGCTTTTGTTCCGATCGACAAGCAGTATTGCCTGAATTCATCGCAGTCAAACTGCTTCCCATTGTCCACTGTTATTTCCCTTGGCACTCCAAATCGGCACACAATTTGCTGCCAGAAGAACTTGATCACTGTTTTTGCTGTGATGTTAGCCAATGGCCTGGCTTCAATCCACTTAGTGAAATACTCAACTGCTACTATGGCGTATTTGAGATTTCCTTGAGCTGCTGGAAGTGGGCCAACCAGATCTATGCCCCATCTTTGTAGAGGCCATGTTGGGGTTATCAGCTGTGACTGCTCCGAAGGAGATTTTCTGTTTGCTGCACATTTTTGACACTGATCACATGTCTTGACCGTGTTTGCTGCATCGATGATGATTGCAGGCCAATAGAATCCTTGCCTCATTGCCTTGCCCACTAAAGCTCTTGCCCCAAAGTGTGCTCCACATAAGCCACTGTGTATCTCTAGAATCAGCTCTTTCCCTTCGTTGTGGGAGATGCAACGAAGCCAGGGAGCTACAACTCCTTTTTTGTACAGGACATCATCTATCATCTGATAGCATCTTGCTCTTTGTTGCATAGCTTTTAGGTCATCCTCGTCAATTGGCTCATAGTATCCCCGAAGGTAAGCTATTATTGGGGATCGCTAATCCTCTGAGTTTATTGCACTGATCAGCTTCGGCGGATCATCTGAGACCTTTATCGATGGTGTTGTTAATGTTTGAAAGAATACGTCAGGTGGAAGCTTATCCCCCTTTGCAGCTGCCTTGGCCAACGCATCTGCCTCTTCATTTTTTGGTCTTGGGATGTACTCCACAGTGAAACCTTTGAATTTTTTCTCCATTGAGCGTACAGTGGTCAAGTATTTGATGAGTTCTGGTTGTTTCGCTATGCTTTCTTTTTCAATGTGGTCTGCTACCACCTTTGAATCTGTTTTGACGGTGAATCTCTGAGCTCCCAAAGCCTTGGCTTTTCTGAGCCCGAGTAAATCAGCTTCGTACTCAGCAACGTTGTTTGTGCTTCTGTCACTGCATTTGCAAAACTCTAAGTTTGTTGCATATCTCATTTTTATACCCGAAAGCGATTGCACAATTGCCGCGATGCCAGCCCCCTTGTCCCCCCAAGCACCGTCACAGTGTATCAGCCAGTTTTCCTCTCTGATAGTGTTTTGTGGCTTGGGTGATGTTCACTCCACTATGAAATCTGCTAAGACTTGTGATTTGATTGCTGTTCTTCTTTCGAAGTCCACGACATACTCTGAAAGCTCTGCAGCCCACTTGCGAATTCTCACCGAAGCTTCTTTGTTGTTCAAAAGCTCCTTGAGAGGCTGATCCGTGAGGACTTTGATGTTGTGGCCCTCAAAATAGTGTCTGAGCTTTCTGGAAGCCATTATCACTGCATAGATCATCTTCTCAATCTCTGTATAAAACAGCTTCGATGCGGCCAATGCCTCCGACACATAGTATACTGGCTGCTGAATGTTTCTGCCATCTATCAGCTTTTCTGTGATGAGCGCTGCGCTCACTGCTGATTGTGATGCTGCAATGTACAGTAGCAATGGTGCCTTTGGGTTTGGTACTGTCAGCTTCGTTAGCTGCATCAAGTATTGCCTTAGCTCATGAAATGCTTCTGATTGCTGTGGTCCCCATTGAAACTTAGCTGCATTTCTGAGTGTTGCAAAGAATGGTAAGCTTCGCTCAGCTGCTTTTGCAATGAATCTGTTGAGTGCAGCAATTCTGCCCGACAGCTTCTGCACGTCTCTCATGCACTTTGGCTCTTCCATGTCAAGGATTGCATTTATCTTGTCTGGGTTAGCTTCTATCTCATGAGCTGATACCAGACAGCCAAGTATTTTGCCTTTTGTCACTCGAAATACACACTTTTCTGGATTTAGCTTGAGACCAGCTTGTCTCATGCGAGCGAAGGCAGTTGCCAGATCTGATATGTGATCTTGCCTTTTGGCACTTTTGACTAAGATGTCATCAACATATGCCAATATAGTTTTGAACAGTTCGTCCTTGAACACTGTGCTTGACATTCGACATAAGCTGCCTCTTGCATTCCGAAGCCCTTCGGGCATCCTGACGAAGCAAAAAGTGCCAACTGGTGTGATAAAGCTGGTCTTTTTCTCATCCTCTTTTTTCATCCAGATTTGGTGATAGCCAGAAAAGCAATCTAAGAGGGACATCATTTCACTTGCTGCTGCTTGATCAACGATCTTATCGATTCTTGGTAGTGGGAAATCAT
>CM014274.1:28179251-28199094 GCA_004135705.1 Alloteropsis semialata | reverse complement strand
ATAAGATGGTGGCCATCTTGCCAATTGAAGGCTTTCTGAGAGTGGGCAAGTATGGTCGATGGGGCGAGTGTGGAGTGTTTGAAAGCCAGTTTGGGATGAAGAGTTGTGGTTTGGTGGGTTGATGGTGATGTTTGGCTCATTGAGCTCTGCTTGTAGCTCAGCGACTTGTTTTTTGGCTTTCTCAAGCTCTTGACGCAGCTTTTCAGCTCTTAAGCTTGTATTGTTCAGCCTCCTCTGTTTTGCTTGCCTCAGCTCCTCCAGGTGCTTCTTGACTTGTAGCAATTGAAGCTGCTGCTCCTCTTCTTCCTCTTGCATTTGTTGCTCCAGTTCGAGCTGTGCAGCCTCCAGCTCTCTCTACTGCTCAAGGCGTCGAAGACGAAGCCTTTCTTCAAGTCGGTGCATTCTCTCTTCAGTGGTAAGGGTTTTGTTATCGACCTGTTGATCGTCGATAACAGTTTCGGTTATTTGTAGTAGGCTTGGTGGTGGAATTGGGGGTTGGGGAGCGACTTCGTCGCTGGAAGTTGCATTCGCCGCAGTGGTGGTTGACTTGGCTTTTTTTGGTGGCATGGTGGTTATCGTGGGTTTTGTTCGTGCACAGCACAAACGGTGGGCGCCAGTTGTTGGGATAGCGGCCGAAGCCAATGGGCCCAAACAACGGATGAAACTGAACGACTGGGACAAGCAATAATATATTACTTATCAACAGTATTCTTGGAATCAACAACCTTTACATGTGGGAGAGGGGTCTCCTTTTATAGGAAGACCAAGGGACTTTACATTCCCATTGTGCCCCTAGGATCAGGCATCATCCTCTAGACTATACAACACAATTAGCCTAGGGACACTTTGGTACATTTACTTCTTCCAATGTGAATGCGTAGACTTGCAATTCCGTGTTTGACTTGGCTTGGACTTGGTCTTGTTGGACTTGGTCCACGCTTGCTTCGCCAGCTGAAAAGAGTCATGTAGGTCCTTGATGTGGCTTCTTCCGGATTGGGGCAATCCGAAGCCGCTCCTCGGTATCAAAAAGCCAATGGCTCCTCCTGGAACCTGCAATATGGAGTGAACCGAAGCTAACCAGCGACTCAACCATAGCTTTTGGCATTCAATAGTATCATTTCTCCACTACATTGGCTTCTAACTTAGTTTTTCGATCAAAGGCATTGCCCAGCTTTATTGAAAGCTTAATGAGCCTTACATTTGATCGAGCAACTGGGGAAACCAGTTCTCAAGTTCACGGACCCAAAACGTCCTGCGCTTAAAACAAAAGCTGAAGTAGCCGACATGCTACCAGCTCAACATAGACTGATCTCCATAGCTCTACGCCTAGTAACTTAGTTTGGACAACGTAACTTTGGTGGTTTATTTCTCTGACCGAAGCCGATTGGCTTTGGCTTATTTCTCTGACCGAAGCCGATTGGCTTTGGCTTATTTCTCTGACCGAAGCCGAGTATGGGACTCATCAAGTAAAAGAATGTAATTGGCTTCTTCTTCCTTGTCAGTCGTCGTCTTTGTGTGTCAAAATAGAGCAAAACAAGTAGAGGGCGTTTGTCGGCGGGCCAAATCCCCAACACATTCAGAGATAGACGTCTAAAGGTGTGAAACTGCAGAGAGGACTTACACTTCCAATGATTGATTGAGTGGAAAGAGTTCCATAGGGACCCATGGGACCTCCCATCCAGGAGTCTTCCACAACATTGCAGTTTTAATCGCTTAACGGGTTGATATCTGAAACCTGCAAAACAGTACCAACTGAAAATTGAGGTCAACTACTAAAAAGTTTCTGCAGAGTTATGTATAAGACATTCAGAAACTTAAAGGTAGCTCTGAATCATGAAGCTAACAGTGACAGAAATATATAGGAACTTCACTCAGCATGTTCAAACCCAATCTTCTTGCAGCAAATTTGGCATTATATAATAGAAATTGTCGGCAATAGAACAATAAGTGACAAGAAGCACCATTCATCTGATCTGAGGATCAATGTGCTACAAAAAATGATCTGGCCAAAGAACAAATAAAACAGTTGTTGCACCGGCATCCTACAGAAGATCAATGTGCTCCAAAAGGAGCTAACAGACAGGCATTAACAGATTGATTTGTCAGACACATGTCACTCTTGTTGCGCACTGAAAAGACAGAGGATTATCAGCAGTTGTACTCATGTAAGTCTTGTCCTTCGGGTGGAGATGCGAGGACAGCAATCACTGCATTCTGGACAAACTCCAAGGGCGCGTTTGGTTCGTGGATCAGGCGAGCCTGGCTCGCATCTAGCATGCAGACTGCGCTGGACCAGGCTAACGGCATGCAAGTGACTGATTTTTGGTTCACTGCACGGCGGCATACAGGATACAGAGAGCGGTCGATTGGTTGCCTGGATCAAGAGCTGGCCATGCAACAGATATACGGTTTCCTCCCTGAAGTACCTACTCCGCGCGCTCGCTGTCGTCCCGCGCGAGCCACGCCGCGAGGAAACGGTTTTCATTTTCGTTTCCCAGCAGCCAGGCTCTACGGGGCGTTTTGCACGTGCCGAGCCAGGCCTAACACCCCATCCAGGCAACCAATGACCACAAAACTGCATGCCACGGGCCAGGCCAGCCCATATGTACCGAACCAAACGCACCCCAAATGTTGTGTCCAACCTGATGGTTTGCGGTGTGCTTTGATCCATTCGTGCCTGACAACACTGTGTGCAGAGAGAGGAACACGCATAGGTGATCGCATGTTAATTATAAAACTGGGAGCAAAATAAAATAAAGGTATCAAACATACAACAAAATATACTCATGTAAGATGAAATGATCCAATACTTGCCAACTTCGAGGCATGTCCCGTCCGTTTTATTGAAAAAAAAGGAGGTTTTTTCCGGTTCCTTTTGTAAAAAGGGTAGTATAGTCTTTTCCATTCCCTCCCTAATTCGCTCTAATTTTGATCTGTGAACACATCAGCAGTTTTCCAGCGGTGAATCAAGGTCGCGGGCTCCCGGCCAGGAAGTCGCCGCCCACGAGCTCGCCGCCCACGGGGCACGGGCTCGCGGCCAAGGAGTCGACGCTCAAGAGCTCTTCACGAGGGAATCGCCGCCCCGTGCGCGTCACCTGGAAGCGGCGCCGGCAAGGGGATTGGCGTGGTAGGGCAAGCCGTTGTCGGCACGGTGCAAGGCCGCCGTCGCCGAGCCCCACGCAAGGCCAACCTCGACGCGCCTCGGCAACCTCCGTGGACCGCTAGTTTCGCGCTCGAATGTGGACACCATCAAAATGCTCGTGCAGTTCACGGCCTCGCGGGACATAGAAGAATATTGAGAAAGTACCAAAATGCCCTTCACAAATTTATTTGAGTCGCCTTCCAGTGCTTGAGAATTTTATGAGCCGTGGATGGGTCCAGATCTAATGGTTAAGAAGTCAAAAGAGCCACTTCAAAGGAACCAGACTTGTGGATCCGGAACTGCTAAAAATAAATTCTATACCTTTATGGTGGTTGGCACCGTTAGCCATGCCATCGAAGTCTGTCTCCTCCACCGTCGGCTGTTGAGGCTGCGGCGGCCATAATGCCGCTTCGGCTCCTCGACCACCTTCGGGGTCTCCTCGACGGGGCCTCCAACACCTCCTCTACGGGCGACGCGGCGGCAGCGCCTCTCCTACACTCCGACGGCATCTTCGCCTCTTCGGCGTCACGGCTCCGAAGGACAAGTTTTCATTTTCACAAATGCTTACGGAATAATTTTTTTAATGATATTTGAGGAAAATTGGTAAATTAAACATGTAGCACTGAATGTTTGGCGTACGTAATGGAATCCATACTGACAATATCTGACAGAGGCATTTTATCAGGAACATGATATGCAAGCTGCAATAAGAAGTTTCATGCTAAGCTACCTATTTTGACTTGTCAATATTAGCAATTGCGAGCACAATAGCAAGCAGGAGCAGCGCTTGGAGCAGCTGCCCCTCTCCCAAAGAGCTGAAGTATTGTTAGTACTACACACAAGTATATAACACATGCTACTGTTGTTTTATAATTGTGTATTTGTTTTCTGGATTTGAGTCACGGTTTGTTGACTAGGGTGTTGAACTGCACACAGGCTTTCTCGATCCTTCAGTACTGTAATCTTCCCCTTCCTCAGGTTCATCTCTCACTGCGCTGGTTTTATTTTTGGAATGACAACTCCACCTAGATCCAGCTTCCATATGCTAGGTAGTTGGTTAGCTGCTCAAAATAGTAAAAGCAAACATAATATTTTGGTGGGGATATTGGCAATTTGTTGGGCTATTTAGAGATGTCATAATGATATTGTCTTTAACAAAACCAGGTACTCCTCATTTTTGCAAGCCATTTTCAAGGGAACATACTGGCTACGTTTTTTGTCACAACTACAGCAAGATGAAACGACAAAAGAAATGTTCTTGAAGGCGAGCTCAACTTTGGAGACCATCATCTTGGAGCAGACCAACTTTGGATAGAAACATAATAAAAGGCTGGAACATTTTGTTTTTTCCTGTTTCATCAGCTGTGTTTGCTGAACTTTGTAATAATTTTGGGTTGTATACGTTTCGTAGAGGCCGGATGTTTATCCATTATCTAAAAAAACCGTTAGCATAGCTTACATCTATTATAAATATTGATATGCTAGCTAGCCATGTATTCTGCATGCCTTCCTTTCTTAAACAAAACCATGAAGGATCTTCAAGTTCCAATTTATTTTCAGAAGATGACAAACTATGACACATCCTTCTAAACTGAGCTATGTTATAACTATAAATTCAAAACATTTTTTTGTCTGTAGTGATCCTCTATGTAGAAACCAGGAGCATGTGTTTGATGGACCACGCAAATGATCCCATCAAGGTAGGATAATTTTCAGGGTTTTCTCCTACTTGGTGCGGTCCATAGGCGTTTGCTTTCCTATTCCATTGATCTTGAATGTTCAGATGGAATCTTGGGAGTGACTTTTGCTCTGGACAGCAGTTTTGTGGAAGCATGTAGGTTCACTTCGATGAGCATCAAGGTAAGAATTGATATGTAAATATTTATATAAAGAATATTTGGAATGATATTGCATAATCTGCCTACACCAAAGCCTTTTTGCAGTGAGATGCATATGCAATCCATTGTGAATATCGATAAGAATCTTGCAAGGTTTGTGCCCAAATAATTCATACAATCCTTGTGCTTGGTGATAGGTGGATGGTTTTGATTGATGTAACTTCACCATTATTATTTTGGTTAGTTTCATTTGTCTACACTACTAGTGTGTAAGAGATTCATGAACTATTTTTATTTTCTTTATAGTTTAGATTTGTACATGAAGTTTGATTACCTTATTTTGGACAAAAAATGTTGGACTCCCTGAGATTATCTCTCAGGTATGGCACCAAAATTGAAGCAAAGGTTGGATAATCATTAAACAATGCTAATTCTGATGTGGATCTTAAGCTCATGTTGTTTTGTCCTCCTCTCTTCATCCGGTGCCCCAATATTTCCTTTTTTTTTGAAGATAGTCACAGCATCTCTATTTAAATGTTGTAGATTTGCAGGTTACCAGACTAACGATAGACTTCTGCCCAGATTGCAACATTAATCTTATTTTCTGAAGGGATCTTGGATGACTTTTGGGGGACCTGTAGGAGGTGTCAGCAAGGAGCGGGTGATTTAAGGAAGGTATGCAAATATATGGTTTCATATTTAAATTTGAAACAAGTATGCTAGTGCTATGAAGGATGAAGCCTTCTGCCAGGAGCATTAGCCTTTAAGAAGATAAGGCTACTAAATACAGGAAGTGACAATATTTTACCACACGATAGGAATTAATTCTTAGTTTCATAGTTTCAAATTCTTCCAGATATTAGTTTCCCTTGCCATAATTGATGGATTGGGTAATCATGTTTTTAGCTCCATTTAAGATCGCTACTTTCTTCAGTATGGACAATTTATCCATTCATTTCTTTCATTTTAGAGTTATATTATGGTTAACCTATGTAAATCATATATTTCTTTGGCTGACTTCTGCTAACCCCTTTACTCATCAATGGTGTCACAAATGTTTATTCATCCAGAACAGTTTCAGAAGGTAGCCTCGTTATGATTTGCTTCACTGCAGGTTTGGATCGATATGAACTATTGAAAATTCGCAAACTTGAACACGGCGTGCTGTTGTCAAGGGAACAACCATCTTTCTCCTTTTCGTCCCATACAGTGAAACACGCGTAAGTTTTTTCCTCTTATATATCTTACATTAACTTGCAAGCAGTTTCAGAATATTTTATTATATGCTAGCTTTTTGACACATAACAGAACCAATATAGAACCAAAACTTTTATTAGTTCTACATCTATCATTTCTATTATATTAGTAATAGTCAAGGTAGTGTTCTGTGACAACAATGGCTAGCCCTTCCAATAAATTTGATTATGGTTCATGTAAAATTCTGATGGACAGAAGCAGCTCAATTTCTTTAAAGAATTTTATTTGCTATTAAGAGTACAAGTGTTTCCAGTTCAGTAGTGCACCTTATTGAAATGTTTGTAATTTTCATAGATGGAGGTCTTACCAATTAGTTTATGTTGTTTTCTCTGCTCTTTCCTATAAACCAGCTGCTCCATATTAGTTCTTTAGATGGTATTTACTCTTGTTCTATATGTTTGTATTCCTAAACACGTAAATCTCACAGAAATATATATTATGAAATAAGCAAGCTTAGCCGCCTGATATAACAGTAATGGCCTAATAATGGCTTTATCTCTGAATGTCAGTTCGTTGAAGTGAGAGTCCTGACCTCCGTTCATCTCATGGCGATGAGGTAGCTATGTGCTCAGAGGAAGGAAGGCTTTGTTGTTATTAATTTCACAACCATGAGATTAATCTTGCATATTTGTGGTAACAAATAATTCTCCGTCGATAGTTTTCCTATGAGCAATCTTCTAGAAATAGCACATCTATGCCTGTTTGGTTGCTATCTGTACCATGAAATTTTTATTCTACATTAATTTTTCCTGAACTTCATTTGGTTGCTGTCCACTGCAATACTGTGAATGCTCCCATTTTCGATTGTTTAAATGATGAATAAGGTTAACTGTTCTTTTTATCTGAATGTAGAAATCTATGTGGTGGCACACTTTACATACTATGCACAAATGCTGTTTTCTAAACCACGCTTTCTGATCCTTTTCTTCAGCACGCTACAAGCAAAATTGTGCATAGGCTCCTATTGTATCCTTCAAACAGAAGCTAAAAGTCATACAAATCCAAAGACACAAGGTCGAAGAACAATCTGGTAATATTTGTTTTCTTAATCCTAAATACCACCTCTTAAACATATAGCTGTCACTGGTTTGACAGAAAAATATGGAGGTAAAGCAAGGGACGTTTATAAGCCAACTGAAAAAGGTCCTATTTAATTTGTAGCTTTTCACTATTCATATACACAAGCTTACCTAAGCTATTTTTTTTCTCGAACTCACAGGAGAGCTGCGTATCAATATATTAAGAAGTAAGCTATATTATAACCTTTAGTAATTGCTTCCAAAATCATATGTTACGGGCAGCTAGGCATATTAGCAACGAAAAAGGTGTATGAATTGCAATGTACATGCCTCATTCTTTCTAAGTTTACCATTTCCAAAACTTAGCATATCACAATTCGGGTGGCTTACAAGTACTTTAAGAATAATCGATAATGTTTATTCTGACAAGTATCTTATTGCAATCGTCTTATTGTAGTGAAGTTACTTTGAGCCAATTGTCTTATTATCTGGTTTTGCATACATTCTTTTATCTGGTTTTGCATACATTTTTTTTCTTTTCACATACTTTCCTCCATCCCAGCTAAGAGAGTGGGACTAATTTCTGCCCTGCTCTTTTCACCCCGTACAGGCGGACATCAATGGTTAAATTCCTAGTATCAGCTATATGTCAACAGATGGAGACCTATTCGGTTGCTATCAATGTAAGTGTTTTTTGCTTATTGCAAGTACATGTGTTAAGAAAAAAGAGTCAAGGCCTATATCTGCAAATTAATTTTTATTATCACTCGAACTGTTTTTTCTTTGTCAAACTCATGCTCAGTCTTTGGATCTGAGTGTTTCTTAGTTTACACATTTATAGCTTCCAATTCCTACAAAAAAAGTACGTAGCTGTTTCCAAACTGACTGTCATGAAGCCACTTCATAGAGTTCGGATTTTACAGCATTGCACCTTAGGGACTGATGAGATTTTTTTTAAAAAAAAAACCTTTATGTTATCCCCTTATCAATTCACCTCTACCAGTTTTGTTAGAGTGCGTAGTGGAATCTGGCCCAGCCCGCTATCCCCACGGGCCGGCGCCCCCATCAAGCCCAGGTCCCTCGAAGCCCACAACAACCAAGGCCTCGAGCCTTACTCAACCCAAAAGACTAGCCTGATAGATGAGGGCTGCCCCTCCTTATATGTTGTGCTCCCCCACCATCAACTTCCGATGTGGGACTAAACCTAACAAGTTTGTCAGCTATGCAAAGACCGATGCCTCTTGTGGTTTGGTTCGGAGTTCTGAAGGCAATCGACACTTTACAATCAGTTTCCCTGATTATTGCCATAACTCAATGGTTGATGAATCAGTTACTTCAGATAGCTGATTATTGCCTACCAATCCATAAAAACTCAAGGTTTGTATGCCTGAGTGTAACTTCTTGCAGTTTTCGTTTCCACACAATATATGCCATATGTCTTCCCGCTTCAAACAAGAATACATTGTCAAATTGTTTTTGCTGCTTCACTTTAAAAATGCACATTGCTTTTCAACCTTTAAAGCTATGGCTGATATCAAGTTTCCACTTTGTTTTTTACTGAAAAATGTTCTTTTTATCCAATTTTTCATTTTAGATAACTAGCAGACATTTTCTTACCTGGTGTGCAGTCAGTGCAAGCAGCAACCATTAGTCAAGCACCTTTTGTTCTGAAGGCATGTTTCTGATTTGGACTATTTTTCACCTGGGACATACACGGTGCCAGTTCCTATATATAAAAAATTACGCAACTAGAGATATGGTGTTTCTGATCCTGGTCTGATCTTTTGTTTTTTCCACCCTACATTTGCATCATGAATTCATGTTGTCAACAATTAATGTAACATGTATCGATGTATATTATGTTTTCCTTCTGTCTGATGACTGTACACACTGGGTTACATGAGTCAGGCCGATTTTGTATTTGTATATATAGAGCATATTCATTTCTTCAGTATATAACATTCAGATATTTATTTTTGATGCACGTTCATACACTTGATATTTCTCTTTTCTTGAGCCAGAGTTTTATGTAGATAAACATAAAGAAAAATATGGAGAAGATTCAGCGGTCATTCAGAGTTGTTTCTTTACGCTGTGCACTCAATGGAAGGAGGGAGATGGTGTGTTTGAAGCTGGGAGGGGGTGGTGAGCTGACAAGATAGAGCCACTTGGGGAATGGCATGCCAACTTGCCAAGGGCGTCGTTATGTAGAGATATCAGTAGATGCCAGAAATTATACTCTTTTCTCTTTGTTTTCTTAATTTTGATCAAATTACCACTATATCCACTGTAGTGGTATTGAGAGCCAAATCAACCTTCTATTAGTTTATACCATCTCATATGTGACACAGTATTAAATTGTGTAATTTACACGTGCGCCGAGGCGCGTGCCAAACACTAGTATGTGTGAGGTTGTGTGGGACTAAGAAAAAATTGCAAGTAGACCTTTTAATAGTTGATTTTCTCAATCAAGTGTACTTTGGCACTAAAAAGAGGCTTTCAACCATGGCAAAAAGGCTAGCGGCAATGGCGATGAACCACAGGATGCTTGTAGGTGATCTTCCACATACAAATATGTTCTCATTGTACTTGTCATACATCGGATCACATGATGCTCCTCTTCGACGAACATTGGTGCATTGACGAACTCAAGTTCTGCAAGTTGTAGACGAAGGCTAGGTCGTGTCTAATGACACGACTAGTAGCACGTGGACCTTTTTGCAAGGCATGGCATCTATGGACACATCTTGCTTGTCCATGGATACGTGGAGCCCCTACAAGATGTCATGCATCACTAAACGTTTTGTAAATGTGTCATGTCCGTGCAAAGGTATTTATTTTTACTGTTGTTCCGTTATATGATTTCGTAAATACGCTGAATTGGTTTGTGCTCTGGCACATCGGCAAGAGCTCATTCAGGACCTTTACAAGACATGGCACAGTCCTTAGAGAGGCACGGTAACAGGCGGCGTGATCAGGTCTTCATCTATGAACAATGTACAAACCTGAAGTGAAAAAATATAATAAATGAAGTAGTATCTATTAAAATGATTAAAAGATCCACTTGCCCGATTTGAACTTGGTTATTTTCTGTGTCATTTGTTGTGCGGGAGCTCCTAATATCCTTTAGGAAGGCCATAGGGCAGAAACTAGGCCTGTTGCTGGTATTCATACCTAAATCCACGCCCACCTCAAACAGGGAGGATATGGACAAAAAATTGTTATCCATTAGAAATAGGTAGGGCAGGGTATGGGGAGAAAATTATTTATCCATTAGATATGTATAGTATCTAGTACAAAAGGAATTATCCATTGGATATGAGTGAGAATAGAGAGGGTGCAGGATATGATAATATATATTTGTGATTTGGTATGAACAAGAGTGAGCTTGCCCATACCCTCCCAGTGGAAGGTCTCTATTTCATATATCCATTTCGTTAAAAAAACAAATCTAACATTGGCGTGCAATATATACTGCGCTTAAGCCCACCTCTTCTGTTACAATATTTTTGTCTTGCTTTTCTCTGTCAAGCTAGCTTTACTGCAACACACTTTGTGGATTATAGTTTTTATGCGTCACGGCACTGCTTAAAAGATCGGTACTTAACATTTTAAAAAAACCTTCGTCAGCATGGAATCAACACAGGGAGCAATCGCTAAATGATTTATGGTTTATGGTTGCATGTTTTTTTTTTGTGTGTGTGTAGGCCTGCAGGGCTGCAGGGATGGATCTGAGTGGATGTAGTGTAGCTACTAGCTAGGCTCCAACGATGGAGCCATGGAGGAGAGACTAGAAGCAGCGCCAACGAGTATTGTTTAGAGAGGTTTCGTCCTCCGATTTCAGTAGGACTGTAGGCAGCATTAATTTTAAAAAACGGTTTTTGCTTGACCGGTAACGCGTACAGGCGAGGGAACAGAGTCATTTCTTAATTACGCCTCTAGTAAATGTAAACGCCTCTAGTAAATGTAAAACGCCTTTGGAAGCTGGCTGCGCTGTAGTGAATTAATAGACTTAGGAGGTGTCTGTCCAATGTATAAATGGCCGAGGGGTGTGGCCTGGGTCTTTGCTCGCGTCAGATCTAGTCTCCTCTCTACCCCGGTCGCAAGTACCATACGATATGGGCCTGCTGCACGTGATGACGGTGTTTTTGATCGCTGTCCTCTTCGGATGCTTTTCGTTGCCTGCGAAGTGTTAGTAAACTTCCCCTGTCAAATCCTTTACCTTCTATCTATCGAAAATGTTAAGCTTAATGCAAGACGGGTTACGCTCGCGGTGATCGGAGCAGCGGCCGGTCCGGCGGTGGCAACGGTCGCGGGGCAGCAAGGGTGCCGCCGATCGAGGCGATGCGGAATGGTCGGTGGGGACGCTGGTGTTGGGGCGCAAGATGTGTGACGGGTTCGGAGTGCATGGGCTAGGGAAGATGGGTGGAGTGACACGACAGCGGGTCGCCGCCTACCACTGGCCCTTTAGGATACATGGTGGGTTTGTGGTGGATGATTCGGGGTGGTTGGGGCTGCAGCCAGGCTGACAGTGGCGTTGGTCACTGGGTGGGGAGGGTGCCGCCGACCGAGGTGGTGGGGAACGGCTGGGGGCGGTGATGGCAATGGGGGCGATGTGCGTGACGGGTTAGGAGGGCGGGGGCAGGTGGTGGGTGGAGTGGCATGACGGTGGATCATCGCTGGCCCTTTAGGGTTCACGTTAGTTTGTCGGGGACGATTCGGCTCTGTAGCCCTATATGGGTTGATCAGGTGACGACCAGCCCGATGGTGGCGACAGTCACCGGACGATGAAGGCACCACCGAGTGAGGTGGTGAGGAATGGCCGGTGTGCGGTGCCAGCGGTGGGGGTGAGGTGTGTGATGGGTTAGGAGGGCATGTGCGGGTGGTGGGTGGAACGTTCAGTGATAAGGTCGCCGATGGTGGTGGAAGCGGATGGGGTGGGAGGACGGCTGGGGCTAGAAGACGACTTGGAGGAGGAAGACGGCGGCAGGCGAGGATGGAGGCAGAGAAAGAAGATGACGGACCTGCTGGAGGAGGAGGACAAGGACGGCCAGCGCGGCGTGGCTGGTTACGCGCTCTCCTTGAGAGTGACCCCCTCGCGCAATAAACCTGGTCCTATCTAAAAGCTACCGCTTCATGTTTTTGCGTCACGAGAGTTTGGCTCCCTCCTATTTGTGTCGGGATACAAAAGCTTCACTGCCTCCGAAATATTAAATGAGTTTAGGGTTCATGTCATAATCCCGAGCTCCGCTAGACACAAATATGATCAAGTTGCTTACTGATCCACACCTCTTTTATTTTGCAGCAGGCCGACCTATGCTACCGGATGACAAAAGCTCCATTCATGCTGCTATCAACAATACGTTATTAGATGATGACAGCAAGATCAACCTTGTATTTTGCATCAAGGGGAAGTGCAACTATGGTCAGGGGTGGCAAGTATGCTATTGCTGCGGGGATGGTACTCAGGAAAAAAATTGCCACCCCTCAATGGAGGAGTGCAAGGCCAGGTGCCCCCCGTGCAACCCCATATGTCCCCAGCCATCGTCGAAGGAGACCTTATACAGATAAGTAGGGCACGATCTTCGTCAGTAATCATCTGTACTCAGTCAAATAATACAATGTAACTCATATGATTAAATAAATGCAAAGTATGTGTCACTGATTTTCCTTCAAGATGTGCTATTTCATTAGTTCGCTTTCTCTGTTTCGTACGTGTTCTTATCGCCGCCGCCATCGCCGTCGTAGTCGTCACGGTAGCAACCTTGTTATCACTAGTACAATGCCCGTGCTAATGGCACGGTAAAAATAAAAGGATGTGCATTTCTTGAAAATATTTGCAGGCTTGGAACCAGATGTGGCCCATGCATAGATCACCATTTCATTTCTGTATTTGTGGTTTTATTCGTCAGATAGTGCTTATTCTGAATAAGGTGATAAACTTTCAGCTACCAAGCACTTTATGATTCAGTTACAATTAGATGAGATATCACTGATGCCAACACATGTATCCTTAGGGTATCATAATTTTCTCATTGACAACATGCTACCAAATTGATTTCTTCACCTGATTGCCAAACATATGTATGCAACATATCTAGTAGTCAGACCCATCAATTTAGTCATTCAAAGAATTTTTTTTACATCATTTAGCCTCTGTCAACTTATTTTTCGGACACACAAAGGTAAACTAAACAGTGACCCCCACACCCCAATACTGAATGAACTTAAGCAAACAACACCAGTAGCAAATGAAATTGTTCTTAGACAGTTCATAGTGGTTGCCAACAAAAAAATCACAAGATCATGCAGGTTCGTACACAGATAAACGAAGTGGATCAAGTGCTTAATTTAATGCATAACATGTCTTATGATGGAATTAACACAAGTGTGTAGCCAACTTAGGAAGCATAAACTGAGCAAGGATCTTCGTCACGGCCCTAATTGCTCAACACTGATTTCTTCTTTATCATCTATGGTAACTTGGTAAGCAACTGAACTTGAAAGTCTGCCACTCTTATGGTGAAAGCCCATGTATCCACACCTGACCATATAGTAAATTGAAAGAACCATACATTAACTGATTGTGCAATAGCAAGTAAATAATATGAACTATATTTTACAGGACATGACTAAACAGATGCCCAAAGGCTTAGAACAATAACACCACTCAGCAATGAACCGCAAACCAATCACCACAATGCAAGTCAATTCTAGGGATCACCACATGTGAAATCAAAGCCGCATAGACCCTTTATATCTAGCTTTCATCTAGACAATCAAATAGTAAATTTATTTCCAAAACAAATATTTTCTATGTGACAATTTTCCTTTATATGACACAAATCGGTAGAGAAGAATTGTTCCTTGACAACAACCATAACTGAAAATAGATGGACAATGCACATATTTTTTTTAGAACAAAGAAGATGCATACACCATATAAATTAAGTGTCGGAACATTCACTACTGGAATCGCCCTCTTTGCCGTGTGCCAGGGGCACACGGCAAAGGTCCTTTTGCCCACGGCAAAGGCTTTGCCGTGTGCCGCCCACAGCAAAGGGCACACGGCAAAGTTTGGCCGGCAAAGGGGCCTTTGCCGTGGGCCTTCCTTCGGGCACACGGCAAAGGTTTGCCGTGTGTCACATTTGGCCCACGGCAAAGAATTTGAATGTGACGGACATGTGACGGTGTAACCGCCCTTTGCCGTGTGCCAAGGCCATTGCACACGGCAAACTTTGGTTCTTTGCCGTGTGCAATGGCCATGGCACACGGCAAAGCTCCACTCTTTGCCGTGTGCCACAGCCATTGCACACGGCAAAGGGGCCTTCCCCCCCCCCCATTTTTTTTGATTTTTTGGTAAATGAGACCCCAAACACAAATCACAGGCATATATATTTCACAATAAGCATCACAGGCAGTTTATAATTCACAATAACCATCACAGGCTTTTTATATAGTCAAATAATCCACATATGCAAATAAACTCAAGTATCGTTCATCCACAACCACTAGTAGTCCATACAAGTCCATACAAATCCATAGAAGTCCATACAAGTCCATACAAGCCGATAAAAGGTCCATACAAATCCATATAGGTCGATACAAGGGCGTAAGTCCAAAGAACTCACAGAGACGGCGGTGGGCGCGGCGGCGGCGGCCAGGTGGGCGAGCCGTGAGGGTGCTGCGGGTAGGGCGAGCTCTGAGGGGGCTGCGGCCACTGCTGGTACCACGTGGTGGGAGGCAGCTGCGGCAAGGGCCCGTACCGTATCCACTGAGGCGGCTGAGGCGGCGACATGTCTGGTGCGATGGGCCCATCATTCGACGCTGCCGACTGATTCTGCATAAAAGATAAAGCATTCGAACAAAAAGCATTCTAAGTTTGTTTCTAGGTCATTCTAAGTCAACTAACTTGTTTCTAAGTCATTCTAAGTCACTAAGCTTCTTTCTAAGTCATTCTAAGTTCTAAGTCATTATGAGGAAATAAAACTTCAAAAGTTGACAAGTGACTCACAGGAGTAACATCCGCAGGAGGTGGTGGAGCGAATAGCGTTGATGGCGGCGCTTGACCTAACGACGTCCCAATACTCTGCAAGTACTGAGCCATTTGATCCAGCCTCATCCGGTCGGCCTCCTGCTGCTGCAGAAAGTCTGCCTTCAACTTCTCCTCCCGTGCTCTCAGCTCTTGGTCCATCCGGGCCTGCCACCTCCGCTCCATCTCCTCCTCCCGTGCTTTCATCTCTTGCTCCATTCGGGCCTGCAATATTTCATGCCAATGTTACCATACAAAACATATTTAAGCGAATCAATTAACAACAGTTACAACAGAAATTACCTGGAGTGCGTCCATCTGGGCCTGTGCAGCGGTCGGCCGTGGACGTATAGGCGGGGCTGAGCTCGTGCTCCTGGCTTTAATCTGAGAGAGAGTGGGAGTACTGGCCGTGTCGAGTGTACTGTCGGCCATCCAGTACCGGCCATGCTTCTTGCCTCCTCCCACCCTCATGATCACTTCTCCATCAAGCTCAGCGGTGGTCGGATCAAAATCCGGCCATGGACCTCCCTTGCCATCGATGAGTACTCACTGATGCGGCTGTGGACGGTTGGATTGTTGTACGCCTCAGGCGGGTCCTGCGGGTTGAAGGTGACGTCGGACTTCGCCTTACCCTTGTGGGACAAAGCATATGCCATGAGCGGGGTGCAAGGCTGGCCACCATGTGCTTGCGACTGCAAAAAAGACAGCAAGATGGTTACAAATTAATCAGAATTGACCATTAGAATAAAGAAATGAATTCACGTACCCATCTAGCCGCGTACTCCTCGGTGTTAAGGTTGCCTTGATGGTGTGGTGCACCTGGCATCATCAAACGCCGCTCCCGGGCAGCGTTGTGGATCTCCTCCCATTCCTCCGTGAGCCACTTGTCCACGATCATTTCCCAGCACTGAATGTGCTGGGCGCACCACCAAGGAACCGCCTGCACATCATCAAGTACATGACATATAAAACTGAACGTACTTAATCCTTAGTCATCAATCAGTAGGGCATCATCAAGTATATGAGATACTTACCATCATGAATTGTTGCTTAGTCAACCGCATGTTTCTGGCTTCTTCTTTGCTAACTTTCAATTGCTCGTATGTCCCATAGTAATACACGATGGCCTGGACGCGAGACTCGTAGTGCATATCGGTGACCAGTTTGTAACAGGCTTTGTGAGCCACAGCATTTGCCCTCTGCAAAGAGCCCTCCTCGCACCTGAAGAAATCCTGCACATAGATGCGATGTCATTATTTCAAGAATGTCAAATGAATGCGATGTATTGAGCAATGTAGTGCGAGGAAGACTTACCCACAGCTCGCCCACCACGCGCCCCGCCTTGATGTTGAAAAACCTGCCTTCCCGGTCTGGTTGATCAAAGACGGCGATGTAGTGGTCCCACGTATACGCCGGCTCAAGTCTGCCGGCGTGCTGCACCAAGCCAGGGAAGTGTAACCTGCACAAAAGCCCCAGGATGCCATTGGGCAGGTGACTGTGAGCACCTGGAGCGATCACCCTCCAGTACCTGCATAAGTGATGAAGATAAATTAAACATATCAAAGAAAAAAGTAGTGAAAACATGTAAAGTTACTTGCCTTTTCCCACAGGGTTGAATAATCGGCCGACTCTCTAAAGGTATCGGCCGCTCCGGAAGCTTCGAGGGGCCTCGTAGGTACACACGCGCTCCTCCTCCTGTCGCCTCCTCCTCACCCTCCTCGCCCCCCTCCTCACCCTCCTCCTCACCCTCCCCCTGCTCCTCCTCCCCCCTGCTCCTCCTCCCCCACCCTGCTCCTCCTCCCCCCTGCTCCTCCTCCTCCACCCTGCTCCTCCTCCTCAGAGCCGTGCACAGAAGGAACCTCCTCCTCCTCAGACGACTCCGAAACTGGTGACATTAGCGAGGGCCTCGCCTTCCTCCCCCTCCTCCCCTGTGTCGTGCCGGAGTCCTCAGATGCAGGCGCCGAGGAACTCGCTCCACCCTTGCCTCTCCCTCGACCCTTGGGTCTCCCTCGACTCTGGCCTCTCCCTCGAGCCGTCCTGGAGTCCTCAGCGTCACCTCCAGCCGTCCCGGAGTCCTCAACTCTACCGGTAACTCTCTTATAAAGCGAGTTAACCGACCTCAACGGGTTGCGCCCCACCATCTTTATTCAATCACCTGCATTTGAAAAGAGTAAGCCAATTAGTACATCAATTAGAAATGTAGTAGTACGACTAGAAAATAAATTAGTACAATTTGTAAATAAATTAGTGCAACTAGTAAATTTAACATGGAATTACTTACATGTGTTAAAAATAATCATCATGATCGAGATTAGCTACACCATAATCCTCATCATCACTATCACGCATTTCGTCCTAAGCATTTTGAAGTTTGTCTTCGTAGCTCGGTCGTATGTCAATACCCCTTCGTCCCAAGCACGGACCAAATCATCTATCAGAGGCTCCATGTACACACTCATATTATGCCCCGGATAGCCAGGAATTATCAACGACAGGAATATGTTCTGTCGTTGAAAGAGGACGCCGGGCGGAAGATTGAGGGGGATAACGAACATAGGCCAACAAGTGTATGGGGCAGCCATCATCCCATAAGGATTGAACCCATCTGTTGCCAGCGCAACACGTACATTACGAGCCTCGAGAGCTTTATCATGATGAATCGAATCAAAGTGCGTCCATGACTCACCATCGGATGGATGTACCAGCTTGTCGGGATTGTATCGACGTCCATTCTTGTGCCATGTCATCTGTTTCGCGGATTCCTCGGTCATGTAAAGCCGTTGGATCCTCGGTATGAAGGGAAGGTACCGTAAGATTTTCACGGGGACTGTTCTCTGCCTCTTATGACCATCACCTGAGTCTACTTCCAGGAACCTAGAGGATTTACACTTTGGACAATACTTTGCTTCTGCATTTTCTTTTCTAAACAAGATGCATCCCTTCGGGCAAGAATGAATCTGCTCATATGGCATCTTAAGTGCACGAAGGAGTTTCTGTGCCTCATACATACTCTTTGGCAGAATGTGACCACCCGGAAGCAGGCTGCCAAAAACAGTCACCATAACATCGAAGGCGTCTCGACCCAGGTTAAACTGAGACTTTACGGCCATTAGGCGTGCAATAGCATCCAGCTGAGAAACAGTGGTATGTTCGTGAAGGGGTTGTTGTGCCGCAGCCAACATGTCATAATACGCCTTTGCGGTTGCCTCTGGCTCCTCTTCCCTGCGTTCTTCATCGATGTGTGCTTCATGATAGTCATCTAACATGTCTGCTACCCCGGCGTCAGCATCGTGCTCCTCGATGCGTTGTCTCACGACCTCGTCTCTCGCGCGATCGGCTCGCACATGATAGGTCCACCTGGTATGGTCTCTCGTAAATCCATACTTGCAAAGATGCTGGGTCATGACCTGCTTTGATTGTCGACGCGTGTTTCCACATTTGTTGCAGGGACACCAAGTGGTAGACGCTCCTCTAACATTTGCAAATGCTTGATCCAAGAAAGACTCGGTCTTCTTAATCCAATCCATGGTCAACTCACCCCCACGTGACCAGCCCGTGTACATCCACTCTCGGTCATCCATCCTTTAGCATATCAACGAGAAATATAAAAATCAATTGCATCTACACGATGACTATAATGTCTAGTAGGTGAAGATAGGTCCTAATCCCACCCGAGGATGCGTAGCTAGGGTTAGTTTCCATGCTCTACCCCGATTCGACAGAATTTCGGCAGCATCTCCCCGCTGTTCTCCAAATACACGTCCCGACAGGGAGATTGTGTATCTGGAGAACAACGGGGAGATGCTGCCAAAATTCTGTCGAATCGGAGTGCCGCATGGAAACTAACCTTAGCTACGCATCCTCGAGCTGTCCAAAAAACGTGGACAATTCGAAACAGATACGGTCATAGATATGCAAAGATCTGCATATTTCCAACCGTATCTCTTTCGAACGGGAGACGCCTAGGTTACGTAAACCACTAACATGCATGATAGGGAAAGAAGGATCTTTTATGTCTCACCTTACTGTCCTGCACGACTGCGAGGCGGGGACGGGCGGCACGACTGCGAGGCGGGGACGAGGAGGGGAGCCTCTCCTGCAAAAAGATAAAAAGAAAAAAGTGTCAATAATTGTAAATTTCGGCAGCACCTCCCTAGCACTAGGAGGTTTCCAAAACCTGCAATAAGACAATGTCGCGATGGCCAACAACCACATAGAGAACGGCACGATGGCCGACAACCACAATCACATACATAAAGAATTATTCTAAATCATTAGCTATCAAATTATCTAAAAAATATTCTAAGTCATTAGCTACTAAATTATCCAAGAAATAAAGTAAAAAATATTCTAACCTATATAGGAAATTACTTAGCAATTTTAAGTAAGAAATATTCTAACTAAACTATATACAAAATTATCTTAAAAATCTAACTAACTATGACATACTAATAATCTATTGCCTAAGAGGAGGGTGGCCTTACCTATATGCAGGGGCTCAGGAGGAGGCGGCGCGGAGGCAGGCGCTCGGGGAGGAGCCGGTGCGGCGGCAGCG
>CM014274.1:28158557-28172796 GCA_004135705.1 Alloteropsis semialata | reverse complement strand
CCCCGGAGAGCCGTCCCCCGCCCGACGCCGGCGCCCCCTGCCCGGCAGCGACTCCCCGGCGCCGTCCACGCCCCCGGAGAGCCGTCCCCCGCCCCGACGCCCGCCGCCTCTCCCGCCTCTACTCCCGTCCTCTGCAAAGGTATAAGCTCTGCCCCTGCTTGAGAGCGAATTGTTAGAGTTAGAATTGTTAGACTTCGAAGCCTTCGATGTCATGTTGACAGTATTTGGCAGCTTGCTTCCGGATGGTCACATTCTGCCCAAGAGCATGTATGAGGCACAAAAACTTCTTCGCGCACTTAAGATGCCGTATGAGCAGATACATGCTTGTCCGAATGGATGCGTCTTATTTAGGAAAGAATATGAGAACGTGAAGTACTGTCCACAGTGCAAGTCGTCCAGGTTCGTGGAGGTAGAATCAGCTGATGGCACTAAGAGGCAGACCACGATTCCCGAGAAGATCTTACGGTACCTTTCTTTCATACCGAGGATCCAACGGCTTTACATGACCGAGGTGTCCGCGAAACAGATGATATGGCACAAAAATGGTCGTCGATACAATCCTGAGAAGCTGGTACATCCAGCCGATGGTGAATCATGGAGAAGATTTGATGAGATTCGTAGTCAGAAAGCTCTGGAGGCTCGCAATGTACGTATTGCCCTGGCAACCGATGGGTTCAATCCGTATGGGATGTCTGCTGCCGCATACACTTGTTGGCCCATGTTTGTTATCCCTCTCAATCTCCCCCCGGCGTCCTCTTTCAACGACAGAACATCTTCTTGTCGTTAATCATTCCTGGATACCCGGGGAAAAAATGGGTGTGTACATGGAGCCTCTGGTTGATGAATTGGAACGTGCTTGGAAGGACGGTGTTTTGACATACGACCGAGCTACGAAGAGAAACTTCACAATGCATGTTTGGTACATGTACTCCCTGCATGACACCGGCGTATGGGTTATTCTGCGGACACTGTGTTCATGGGAAATTCCCATGCCCGGTATGCAAGGCAATGTTGAGGTTCATTTGGTTGATGAAGGGTGGCAAATATTCTTTGTTCGACAAACATCGTCAATTTCTCCCTCTTGATCATCCATTCAGACGAGACACGAAGAATTTTACGAACGGTGTCGTTGTTGAAGACCCTCCACCACATCTAATGACAGGTCTCGAGATTCGTGCTGAGTTAGAAGCTCTGAAGCTCAACAAAAAGAAGGATGCTTTTGCGGGATATGGTGAGCTACATGCCTGGACTCATATTTCGCCATTGTGGAGGCTCCCCTATATGCAGGACATTCTTCTACCGCATAACATTGATATGATGCACACGGAAAAGAATCTTGGCGAGGCTCTTTTTGGTACTGTCATGGACCATGCTGACAAGACAAAGGACAATGTGAAGGCTAGAGTGGATCAAAGCCTGTTATGCGATAGACCGAAGATGAACATACCGCCTCCCACAGACGGCGGACGTTGGAAGAAGCCTAGGGCAGATTACATCCTGAAGAGGGATCAAAGGAGGGAAGTTCTCAAATGGTTCCAAACGTTAAAGTTCCCTGATGGGTATGCAGCGAATCTGAAGAGAGGGGTGAACTTGGCTACTTTGCGAATCAACGGGCTCAAGAGTCATGACTACCACATATGGCTTGAGCGGCTCCTTCCGGTGATGATTCGCGGGTATGTACCTGGTCATATCTGGCTAGTGCTGGCAGAGTTGATCAATTTCTTATGCGTCCTTTGTGCTAAGGAGATATCTCCTACCGTGATGGAAGATATGGAAAGGCTAGCCCCGGTGTTGCTCTGTAAGTTGGAGAAGATCTTTCCACCCGGCTTCTTCAATCCGATGGAGCATATGATTTTGCACCTCCCGTATGAGGCAAGAATGGGGGGGCTATGCAGAACCGTTGGTGCTATCCAGTTGAAAGATGTCAAAAGGTTCTTCGAACAAAATGTAAAAATAAATGCAAGATTGAAGCGTCCATTGCAGAGGCATACATTCTGGAGGAGGTCTCAAACTTCACTTCAAAATACTATGCTGACAATCTTCCTAACGTGCACAATCCACCGACTCGTTACAATTCTGGTGAAGTTGATACGACCCTCAGCATATTTCGAGGGCAACTCAGAAGTGCAAGTGAAGGCACACCCAAGACCTTGAAATACGAAGAGTGGCGCACAATCATGCTATATGTGTTGACCAACCTCTCCGAAGTTGAGCCGTACATCCCGTAAGTTCTCAACAAACTTATTCCATTACTGACCCATATTCTTCATCCA
Organism: Alloteropsis semialata; assembly: GCA_004135705.1. Classification (NCBI taxonomy): domain Eukaryota; kingdom Viridiplantae; phylum Streptophyta; class Magnoliopsida; order Poales; family Poaceae; genus Alloteropsis; species Alloteropsis semialata. Next base: position 28,170,523 of record CM014274.1, on the reverse strand, counting down.
ACCATCGTTTTTCTCGGTGGTACAGGGAATTTGTTGAACAATTCTGGCGTCAATCGAGGCAACCTAGATCTGACGAAGTAGATACCCTTCTTAGAGAGGCCAATTTTATTTCTTGGTTCAAACGGAAGGTTCATTCTAATTTCCCTCCTATTAGTTTCACATTATAACTTGGTCGTCCAATAACATAACGGACAATCATGCTCGAACTTGCAGGCCCAAACCGATGCGTCTATGAGTGCCGAGTTGAGACAAGTTGCCGATGGTTGTGCCTATAGGGTCAAGTCCTTTGGCTGTTATGATGTGAATGGTTATCGTTTTCGCACAAAGAGCCATGAGCAGAAGATGCCCAATCGAAGGACCACAAATACCGGAGTTTGTACGCCAAGCCTTGATGGGGTCGAGTATTATGGAATAATTGAAGAAATATACGAACTCAATTTTGGTGGATGCAAACCTCTTCATCCTGTCATATTCAAATGCCATTGGTTTGATCCCTCAGCTGTGAGACGGACCCCTAACGTTGGGCTAGTTGAAATTCAACCATCATCCATCTATGCTGGAGAAGATGTATATATTGTGGCTCAACAGGCCACACAGGTTTATTACCTCTCGTATCCGTGCACAACCGACAAGCGTCTTCAGGGTTGGGATGTTGTGTACAAGGTATCACCACACGGAAAACTACCAGTCCCAAACAATGACGATTACAACTTCGACCCAAACACGTATGCCGGAGAGTTCTTCCAAGAAGATGGGCTAGAAGGGAGTTTTGTGATAGACTTAACCGAAGCGGACGAAATGGAAGTAGAGCAAATGAATGAACAAATGGACGATGGAGATGTGGTTCTTAACTTGAAGGACGTGCAGTTACTTGAAAACATGCTTTTAGGCGTTGGGAGTGATGATGAGATGGAAGAACCTGAGGAGCACGGGCATAAGGATCTCGAAATGCGTGATAGTGATGATGAGAACAAGGAAGAAAATCTCGATCACGATGATTATTTCTAATACATGTATGATCCTAGCTATTTTTTTATTTGTAATACCATGCCTGTTAATTACTTTATATATTTTCCTCAGTTTGCTTCTATTTCTCATTATATTTTGCATATCTTTCTAATTATGTTTATTTTGTCTTTTTCAATGCAGATGGTGGGCGGAGTTAGGAACGTGAAGTCCCTTTACCGGAGGGGGTCACGTGAGGAGGAGGCACCTTCAGGGTCTGGGAGCGGTGGAGCCAGGGGGCGAGGGAAGGGTGGACGCAGGGGTCGACGGAAGGGCAAGGTACCGACCCCTGTACCTTCGTCCTCGTCTTCGTCTGAGGAGGAGATTCCTCCCGCGGTGGTGGAGGGCGAGGTGGAGTCGTCGGAGGAGGAGGGGGGATGCGGGGGAGGGGTCCGGGGAGGGTTCCGCTTCTAATGCCCGATTATGGGCGCGCGGTCCCTCCCAACTCCCGAGGCGGCCGATACCCCCAGCACACCGTCCGATGATCCGACCTAGCGGTGCAAGGTAATAAACTTTATATTATCATTCCATTTTTATTTAATATGTTGAATATCACTATAGAAACTAACAATCTATCTTGATCACTTTGTCGGGGTTGGGACGTGGTAGAGCGGGGTGCTGCTCACAGCCAGAAGGTCAACGGCATCATGGGTCTTCTGTGCAGGGCAAACTTCCCTGGCATAGTTACGCACCAAGGAGTCCAGGAGCCGGCGGAGTCGTTCGCCCACTACTACGACGCCACGGACGACCAAGAGGACCGGGAGGGCAGGAGCTTCCCCAACAAGGCCCAGCGGGTGCTTGCCGAGCTGTGGGTAAGTGTTTCCCGCAATACATATTTCAACACATATATATATATGCATGCTTTCTACATTTGTCACCACTATATCGCATATATATATATATATATGCAGGATTTTTACAGGTGCGCCCCGGGCCACGAGGTGGAGGTGGGTGAGCAGGCAAAGACGGCGGCTCACAAACTGGTCAAGGACATGTACTACGAGGCGAGGATCCAGGTCATCATTGACTACTGGAAGGACAAAGGCACAAAGTATTCCAAAGAGCAAGCCAGAACCATTTACCTGACCCACGATCAATACATCTCGGTAAATAAAAAACTTTAATTACGATTCCTTATATGATTAAGCACGTATAATCTAATCTTCTTCTACTTCATCCTGCGTAGGTGATTCCCTGGTGGTGTGCCTCGCATCCCCAGGCTTGGGAGAAGTGGGTGGCCTACTGGTGCTCCCCTGAGTGGATGGAGACACACCTGGCTGCCCGGGAGCGCCGTTTGCAGATGCCAGGTCCAGCACACCACCAGGGCAGCCTTACCCTCCCCGAGTACAAACAAAGATGGGTATGACATCTCATTTTATAATTGAAACGCTCAATTCTGCAATATTTGTAATCATATTTTTTTTGTGTTTTGTAGTCGGCGGCACATGGAGGCGAGGAGCTGACTGACTTCCAGGCTATTGCCGTGTCCCACATGGGCAGGGCCACGTCCGAAGTCCGCTACAACCCCGAAGCCGGGCCGAAGGCATACAGCAATCCCATGGTCCACGCCCGCCTCACCGCCTACTCGGAGATGGGAAGGCAAAAACATGGGCCTGAGTGGGATCCAGCCGCCGCGCTGCTCGATGGAGAAGTCATCATGAGGATGGCAGGAGGCAAGAGGCATGGGAGGTACGCCATCGGCGACAGCACGATCGACACGGCCAGTACCCCCACTCTCTCCCAGATCCGAGCCGGTAGCGCTAACCCCGACATACGCCAGCCGCAGACCGCTAGCCACTTCAACATGCAACTAATCCAGGTTATTTCTGCTTTATTACACTTTAGTTCATTTTTCCTTACCGTTGAATTCTAACGCTTTGATGGAATATTGCAGGCCCAGCTAGAGGAGGAGAGGAGGAGAACCACCATGCTGGAGGCCCGGCTGGATGAAGAGCGGCAGTGGCGGGAGGAAGAGCGAAGGCGGCGGGACGAGGAGCAAAGGCAGCGGGACGAGGCCGACCGGCTCCGGCAGCAGCAGATGAACGAGTGGTACAACTGGTTCAACGGCATGGCAAGGGACATGGGCCGATCTCCGTCTCCGCCGCCGATGAGTTTCGCCCCGCCAATGATGGCACCTCCGACATATTCTCCTGTGAGTCACCCCTGAAACTTTATAATTTCATTTCGATCAATGACAACCTTAGAAAACTTTGATTCACAACCGTAGCTTAGAAAACTTAGCTCTAGTTTGTTTCTGTCCTAAAACTTGTGCAGAACTTTGCTGGATCGGCGGCGGCGTCGAACGAGGCTCCTGCGGCGGAAGAAGACATGCCGACACGCCTCAGCTGCAGTCTGTTCGGCCCACCGCCTGGGCCTACTCAGTGATGCTTTGTGCTTATGAACTTTGTGATTATGAACTTAGTGTGTTTGTGAACGAAACTTTACTGTGCTTGTTAGTTGTGAACTTATGGATACGATACTATTTGTGGATGAGATACTATTTGCTATGGTTATTGTGGATTTATGGTTATGGATTTTATCTATATCAAGTGCCTGTAATATGTATATATATCTATATGAACTGCCTGTGATGTATTTTCAGTGGGGGCACGTTGTACCTGAGCAAACAAATAAAACAGGGGCAGTTTGGCGCCTTTGCCGAGTGTACACTCGGCAAAGAGGGCCTTTGCCGAGTGTTTTTGACCATACACTCGGCAAAGGTGCCATTTCTGTTACATTATGGTCACCCTTTGCCGAGTGCCGAGCCTTTGCCGAGTGCGTTATTTCGGGCACTCGGCAAAGGTGCACCATAATGCCACCTTATGGTCAAGCTTTGCCGAGTGTTTTATCCGGGGCACTCGGCAAAGGTTGGAGCTTTGCCGAGTGCCACGTGGCAACACTCGGCAAAGCCTGCTCTTTGCCGAGTGTTGCCACGTGGCACTCGGCGAAGGGCCGCCGTCAGCAGTCCGAAGCCGTCGCTGCCACGTCGGCGTGACGTCAGCAAACGATGGCGCGCCGTCCACCGGGCCGTTATGTGCTTTTTTTGCTGAGTGTGGGCCCAGGCACTCGGCGAAGCCTTTGCCGAGTGCCCGAAATAATACACTCGGCAAAGAGCCCCTTTGCCGACCCTAGCGGTGCCGAGTGCTCTTTGCCGAGTGTAACACTCAGCAAAGGCTTCGCCGAGTGTATTTGGCCCTTTGCCAAGTGTTTCAGACACTCGGCAAATCTCAGGTTTCCCGTAGTGGGTATGATAAAACAAAGAGTTGATAAAAAACAAGGAAGATTGCAATCTGAGGAATATTGAATGAAGCGCATGTGGAATCACCTGTTTCTCTGAAGATTCAATCAAGTGCATGTGTGTTTCTCTAGGGCATGGGAGGACAGGCCTCGAGTGACCTCGCCGGCGTCCTGAGTTCTGCATAGGCGTGATGGATGGCGAGGGGCAGTTCTGCACATGCATGATGGATGGCGAGGGGATGGCAGGAAGAAGAGGACGCGCGGGCGCTCTGGCGGCGTGGCGGGTTGCGGACGATTTCCGACACGAAGCATCGCGCAGGCGTGCGAGGGGAGGCGGGCGGGCGAAACTGAAACGCCGGTCCTCGGGACTCGGGCTTTGCACGCGTGGGAGGGGGTTTAGATCGGCGGGTGTCGATCGGGTGCAGATACATTGAACTGAGACCGTTGGATTTGGTTGTCCAAGGAGAGAGTGGTTGAGGGATGATCCGATCCGTCGGATTTTGAGGATGTTGCATGTTTATGTGAATTTGTTGGTGTGCACAAAGTAAAGCTATCTCTGTATGTAGGGAGGTAATATGAAGTGTATCTAGCAATGAATGTACCGGTGGATTATAGAGAGGTAGAGATTTGTGTGAATTTGCTGGTGTGCACAAAGTAAAGCTATCTCTGTAGGGAGGTAATATGGAGTGTATCTAGCAATGAATATACTGGTGGATTATAGAGAGGTAGAGATTAATGCTAGCCCACAACATACTTTCTTCCAGCACGGAGGTTGCCAGACACATCACAGTACAAAGACTACAAGCCACAGGCAGAAAGCCAAGGGCACGCACGTGCACGCCGGTAGCATTTTCTGGCAACCGTGCATCGCTTGCCGTCCTTGCCCTTGGCTGCTTCGTTACACTAAGTCCCTGACCACACACATGGACGAGAAGAGGTCACAAACTCCATACATGCCTACTAACCCGAACACAGTGAAATACGAGATATACCGTCTACAATAACAATAACAATACGAGATATACCTCAGAATACGATATTGTTATTGATAATTCACCGGTTGTTGATGAGCCATCTATTGTTGAGCATTCTTCTCTAATTGTGCAGCCTTCACAACATTCTATTGCTGTTGATAAGGCCACAAGGGCTCCAAGTCATCAAAAAGGCTAATGGAAGAATGCAACGTTGCTTATGCTTTGAATATTGTAGAAGAGATTGAAGGTAATTCAGAACCTTCTAATTATTCTGGAATTATTCTGAGGCTATTACTTCTGCTGATGGAAACAATTGGATGACTGCTATGCATAATGAGATGGAGTCGCTTAAAAAGAATGGTACTTGGGATTTAGTGAATTTGCCTAAGGATAAAAAGCATGTCCGTTGCAAATGGATTTTCAAAAGAAAGGAGGGCATTTCCCCCAAGTGAGCCAGCAAGGTATAAAGCAAGGTTGGTTGCTAAAGGTTATAACCAAATTCCAGATATTGATTTTAATGATGTCTTTTTCCCAGTTGTGAAGCATAGTTCCATTCGTGTTAAGTATTGTTGCTATGTATGATTATGAGTTGGAGCAGTTAGATGTTAAAACTGCATTCTTACATGGGGAGTTAGAAGAGGACATTTATATGGACCAACCTGAAAGTTTTATTGTTCCAAGAAAAGAAAACCTTGTTTGTAGATTAAAGGAATCTCTTTATGGCTTGAAACAATCTCCTAGGCAATGATACAATTTGACTCATTTATGCTCTCTCATGGTTTTAAATGGTCTGATTATAATAGTTGTATCTATTTGAAAACAGTTAATTGTGCAGCTATTTATTTGCTTCTTTATATTGATGATATATTGATTGCTACAAAAGATAAGTCAGAAATAGCTAAGTTGAAAGCACAATTGAATAAAGAATTTGAGACGAAGGATTTAGGTGCAGCAAAGAAAATTCTTGGTATGGAAATTATCAGAGATAGAAAATCTGGTATGTTATACCTCAGTCAACGAGGTTATATTGAAAAGGCTCTTCGTCGTTTCAATATGCAAGATGCAAAACCAGTGAGTACTCCATTAGCTGCATATTTCAGATTGTCTACAACTTTATGTCCAGAGACAGAAGAAGATATTGAGTACATGTCTAGAGTTCCATATTTCGGTGCAGTTGGTTCTCTTATGTATGCCATGGTCTATTCTCGTCCTGATTTATATCATGTATTGAGTGTTGTCAGTAGATACATGATTAATCCTGGAAAGGAGCATTGGAGAGCTGTTCAGTGGATTTTCAGATATCTGAGAGGTACTTCTAGTGCTTGGTTGCAATTTGGAAAATCTAGAGATGGACTTGTTGGTTATGTTGGTTCTGATTTTGCTAGTGATTTAGACAAGAAGAGATCTCTCACGGGATATGTTTTCACCGTTGGTGGTAGTGCTGTTAGTTGGAAAGCAACTTTGCAGGGTATTGTTGCTTTGTCCACTACTGAAACTGAATATATGGCTATTTCTGAAGCTTGTAAAGAAGCTATTTGGTTGAGAGGTTTATACTCTGAACTTTGCGGGGTTTCTTCTTGCATTACTATACATTGTGATAGTCAAAGTGCTATTTATCTTACTAAAGATCAAATGTTTCATGAAAGAACAAAGCACATTGACGTAAGGTGTCATTTTATTCGAGACGTTATTGCTGAAGGTGATGTTAAGGTATGCAAGATAAATACTCGTGATAATCCTATTGATATGTTGACTAAGCCTGTTCCTGTAGCTAAGTTTAAATTACGCTCAAGCTTAGTTGATGTTAAAGTTTAAGTCCTAGTGACTTTTGGCGCCGGTGAAATTTATTATTTTAAAGTGAGTTCATTGATGATACTTTATTTGCTTTAAGATGGAATTCGTCTCAAGGTGGAGTTTGTTAGATATGGTCCGAATTCTAACGTGAGTCATGTGGGGACGCCTGGAGGGCCCACGGCCCGGATCGTATGGTTAGCGGATTTGTTTCCGTATTAGACTGCAGTTTGTTTGGTCCACCCATATATATACATCTTGTAAGCCGCACTGGAAGAGCTAACGACTCATTGTATTCCCTGCGTTGCAACTCTCCCATTATAGTGAAGATCGCCGGTTGATGCCCATGGTTTTTTTCCGCAAGGGTTTTCCACGTAAAAATCGTGTCTCGTGTTCGATCTTGTTTTCGCATTACTTCTAACACTAGGACTTAGGCGCACTTTAAGACACACTAAGGTCCTGTTTGAATCCACCTCAACTAAATATTAGTTGGCCAGCTAAAGTTTAGCCAGTTAAATTGTAGCCAACTAAATTTTAGGTAGAGCTGTTTAAATCCTCTAACTAAATCAAATTTATTGACCATATTGCCCTCTTTTTCCTCTATCTCTCTGTTCCTTCTCCTTTTCTTCCACATGCTCAATTATCCCCCTTCCTCTCAGATCCAGCACATGGGGAGCTCAGCCACGCATGCGTGGCTGCGGCGGGGCTGCGGCGAGCTCCACAGCTATTTCTTTTTTTTTCCTTCTTTTTCTTTGAGCAATAGTTTGGTGCTGAATTGATATCTTTTAGAAAATGGATAAAGTTCCGGCCTCTGCGACCGTACACAGCCAAAGTTTTACATCATTCTTAGCTTATAAGCTAATCACAAAAATATGAGAAATAGTTTGCAAACGATAGTATTGCTTCTCCCTCCGTTCTTGGCAAAAATATCTAAGGCAACCATCTCCAAAGCCTTGCTTGCGAGACGAACAGTCTTCCTTGTTTCTTCACACTGTAATAGGGACCAGTATCGTAGCCAGTATGCTTCCCTGAAGACAGCCTGCATAGAAGAGGTAAATAGCCCACATAATAGCTACAACCCCAACAAAAATTAACCTTCTATCATTTTCTCCTATGCTTGTTAACTAATTTCCAAGCATATGAGCTATTGATTTTGGTGGATGACTTGGCCCGCAAGGCGTGCGGCGTGATACTCGGATCCCGCCCGAAAATCAGGGAGATCATGTTGTAACCGACTCAGATTAGTTTCCTTTATAGCCGATATGATTAGAGATAACTGACTTGTAAACCCTAAGTCGTCGGCCTATATAAGGCGGCCTAGGTCGACCTCTTGAGGGATCATCGAATACTCTCGCACTGAAACCCTAAGTATGTTGATGAGGTTATCATAGTGGATAAAAAGTTGACTTTCTGAACTGTCACACCCTAAAATTTCATATTTTGGGATGTGAATAGATTACACTAAACAATCTAAAGGATTTCAGAATTACTAAATTTTTTCAACTTTTATATTTTACTAGTGGAGAGGCACGTGCCACAGGCACGTATTCAAAAAATTTATAATTATAAGAGTTCTATAGTTATAAAACATCTTGTACGGGTAATTTATTACTTATAAAAAATATGATACGTGATCTATACTCAAAAAACTAATATATAAGAATTTTTATTTAGTAACCCAAAAATCACATTGAAATTATCGCGCGCACACACATGTTTAAAAATAAATCAACTTTTATGAAAAATGATTAACAATCAAATCAAAAATCTAGTAAACAATAACTTATTTAGATTTATAGCAAAAAAAGTTACACATGACAACACGTATTTTCAAATTTAAAATAAGAAGAATCTGATGATTAACGATTTCAAGTCAAGCATTGCGCATATTAAAAATGTTCATTTGAGTAAACGTGCCTAGGTGTGTTTAAAACAAATTAAATATTTTAAAGAAAACCGTTAACCATTAAATTAGGTTTCAATAGGGTGTCACATTTTTCTGGATTTATACCAGAATTTAACTGGCGCTATCCTTTCATTGGTAGGCGACGTGTCCGTCGATAGCAAAGCGCATGTGGTGACTTCGTCAATCTCAAGATCGAACCAGCCGACCCAGTCTCTCAGGGGTGCTCATAGGGATAGGGTTTGCGTGTGTATTCTTTAGGGTGAGTGTGCGCGCGTGTGAGTGTCTGCGTCTGTACTGGTCTTTTGCAAAAAAAAAAAGTCCACAAAGGAGGACTGCAATTTTAGTGCAATTTCAATCCCGCATTTTTCTCTTTTTTTGCGAGAAAAATCCATTTTTCTTAACACAATAGTTTGCGCGCACACATGTTTAAAAGAAATCATGTTTGGTAATTAGTAAACTAAGTTATCAAATATTTTATTATTTTTCTAACTATATAATCTGATTACTCACAGTCTCTCATGTTTTGTCGTGAATCATATAATCTGATTACCCGCGACCCATCGCGCTCTCTAGGACGCGACCACACCGCCGCAGCCACACTAATCCCGTCGGCCCTCAACTCCTCGTCCTTCTCGTTTGCCCGGTCGTCCTCCCTCCCCCGCTCGTCTCCACCACCAACGGTGGCCAACGGCGTCTCGCTGCCGGCCGCTCCACCCACCTCGCGCTCCCGCACTTCCTAACCACTCCCGCTCCTCTCCCCCGCCACCGACTTCACCCACCGGCCGTCCCCCAAATCCCAATGCCCGACTCCGGCAACGCCCTGTCGCATCCGTTCCCCCGCCTGGTGATCGTCGCCACTGCCAGGCTGCCCTCTACCTCCACCACCCTTTCTACAACCGCCAAGACAAATTCCCCCCACCAACTCCAAACCCTAGCGGTCGTCAGTCGCTGATGGCGCGCACGGTCGTGCGCTCGTACTACCGCACGACTTGGAGTGCTTTAGACTTAACGAATCAATTGACTCATATGAAAAGGAACCCCCCGGTCTGATCAATGGTTCATATGGTAACCGCAATCGATTAGTCCACAAAAAATACTCAATTAGACAATTATTAGTTATTTTTGTTTATTTCTTATAGTATAAAACCAATTAGTTACAAGCTTTTTTGGGAAACTCTTAGTCGATACCCAATCAATGTTCACGTCATCTATTTTATTTCTTTGCCTAAACAAAGAGAGTTACAAGCTTGTTCATATCACACTATAATTCATTAGGGTATATCATCTGTTTATATCCAATATTCCTAGCAACAAACAAATAACCAACTAAAAAACAAATAACCACAACCCAGATAAAAAACTTTATCTCCACTCGCGATGCTACCATAGACAGTGTTCAACTACGTACAAATAGAAAAAGCTTCTCCTCTTTGAATCACGATGCTCCCATAGCTAGCGTTCAACTACACCATGACACCACAATTTGTTTCTCGATCTCATTAGGCTCTAAAGCCACCTCATCATCTTCTTTCCTTTGACATTTGTTTTCTGCATGTTCACTTGTCAAACAGATATTGTAATACTGAAACTTGAACAACAAATAATTTTCTCATGATTATGGATAAATACCTATATTTTTGCTCTCACTAACCACGTAGACAATCCACATCACCTAGTACTTGTTTCACCCCTGCAACTATCCTTTTTACCAAACTAAATAAAACAAGATTGGAATTCCACTTCTCATAAATGTAATTTCATAGTTCAATTCCACGAACCACACTCAGTCGTCACCACACTTCTCAACAAAAAAAAACTACAACTCTGATTACAATCACCGCATAAGTTGCCACTAATACTTCATCTTAATAGAGTGTCTCCGAAACCATCAACATATTTACTGTCCTAACCATGATAAGATGGTATTATCAGGAAGAATTATATTTTCTAAAGAAAACAACATCCTCCAAGCAGTGTGGCCTATCCCAGTCATTTTACCAGTGCACTAAATTTCAGGTTGTACAACATTAGAAATAACTTAAGAGTCGCAATGAACCAGTGCAATAAATCTGCAATGAACCAACACAAATTTGTATGGGGTCATGTATTTCGTAAAAAAACTGGTTTCAGAACTTGTAGGATATATATATATGTGTGTGTGTGTGTGTGTGAGTAGGTTACTTTCTACTTTCTAGCTCTTTGCACTCACTGGTAGGCTCAAATTAAAATGTGTAGCAGCTGCCACCAGCCAGACCATCACCAGATGGGTAAAAAACTAATAAGATCATTCACAAACACCATCAGCTAGTATATGGAGCACTGGCTGAGAGCAGACACCTGCACTAATGCATCATAATTAATAAAGACAATTTATTTCTGAAGAACAAATAGGGAACGGCATATGAAGCAGTGCAAACTAAACCAAAATTGAAATCAAATTGGCACACCTGAAGTCGTGTGATTTGTGTTTAGCTTTGGCAGGCACGTACCCAGACCATCATAAAATTTGCAAAGCAAAGACGACAGGGTGATCCATGTATATTATATGAACCAGTGAAGGTGAAATTTCATAACAATAACCTTCCATAGCTGCAGCAAATTCAACTTGGCAGAAAACATATTACAGAAATTAGTGTTAAAGCCCATGTTAGACTCCGTTCAGAAATGATAGCCATATTTCAACAGAGGAAAAGTCAGACCTCGTAGACTTTGACCAATAATTAGTTAAATGATATATACATTTAGTGCATAAAATTTGCATCAATACATTTGTATTCAAAATGGTTTTGACATACTATTGAGTCTTTAGCAATTGACATTGTATTGTGGGAGAATTTTTTTTCTTGAATATGCAGGAGAACTGCATATCATTGCATTAAGATAGATATAGGACAAATAACCTTACAGCACCCCACAAAACATGATCAATGCTTGGAATTTAGAAGTACCTGGCAAGATAACATCTCGGATGCACGAGTTCTTGGCGGTTGGGAGCATGGACTACAGGTAGTAGAGACGCTGTCTAAGAGCACCAGGTGGCATGCAAGGCAATC
>CM014274.1:28115254-28157557 GCA_004135705.1 Alloteropsis semialata | reverse complement strand
AGCAAAATAATTAACAAGTCGAGGACTCACGGGAGGCAGGGAAAACACGGGGCATCAGTGTTCACCACTGACCCAAGCCCAGACCGAAGATACAGCTAGAGCACACAAGCGCACGAGAGCAGGCCAAACAAATGGAGGTGCTCAAACGAGGCCGGAAGGAGGGGCGCACTAACGACAGCCGGAGGATGCGCGGAGGAAGCTCACTGAGTGAGGAGCATCAGCGCTGGAGTGGATCTCTCACCCACTTCCAGTAAGAGGAGACCATCCCCGGCAATGTCATGTGCAGGAGGATCTTGCCGCGCGCGTCACATGGAGGAGGAGGTTCCTGACGACCACAGCCCTCATCCGAGATGAGGATCCCCCGCGCTCCGCTGCGTTCCTCCAGCGTGAGCGACGAGGGAAGGGGGGAGGGGGGCGGCGCATCGGCGATAAGAGGAGGGGATCAGTGAGGAGAGGGGAAGGGGAAATGGTGTATCGGCGAGCAAAGGGGGTCAGTGAAGAGAGAGGAAGGGGCGGCGGCGCATCGACGAGAGGACAGGGTTTCGGTCTTTCGGCTCGGGGAAGGGGGAGGCGCATCGGGAGAGGGAGGGAGAGGGAGGGCGCTATGGAGGAACCCTAGGCATAAGCCTTTTATGCGCGGAAGGTGCTTGCTTGGCCGGCTCCGTTGCGACCCAGGCCCAGGTTTTGAGTAGGGAGAGAAATTTGTGTATACCTTGAGCATCCATACTGAGTAAATTTGTGACGTGCTATAAAAAACATGTCACTAATTTGGGCAATAATAGTGACAGCCATATATATGCACGTCACTATTATAAACGCACGTCACTATTTTTTGCATCAGTAGTGACGGCGGCCTTACAAATGCACGTCACTATTTTGTGCATCAATAGTGACACGCCAAAAATAGAGCCGTCACTGGTAATTTAGTGGTGACACGCTTTATCTACACGAGTCACTATTATATGTGCACAAAGCCTTGGCGAAAGAATTTGGTGACACGTTTTAAATCCGTCCGTCACTAATCTTATATTAGTGACACATTTTTTATCCGTGTCACTAATATGTGTATCTCCTTTATCTGTTTCTGGCGTAGTGTGGTGAGCACACGCAAGCTTTCATCTCTCTCTGATACTCCGGCCTCATATAATGCATCGTTGTATACAAGTACTCCAGCCTAGCCGCCGTAGTAACCTTCTCACCGCAAGCCAACCATGCCGTTCGGCGTTCGCATGTGTTGCCTCTCCAGCCGTGTAAACCTACCGAGCTAGCCTTTGGCCACCACCGAGCTTGGCACGTTGAGTAGCTTCTCTGCATATATTGCTCCTAGTCTCCGGTAAAGAAGCAAAAAGCCTTCAGCCACCTTAGCGATGACATAAGGGTGACGCCATGCTTGTACACCGATTAGGCTTTCTCACAAAAGAGTTATAGGATAGTATCTGTATTCTTCATCGCTCTAGCTTGTGACTTCTCTTGTGCATCAGTAGTTAGAGCATACTGCCATGCAGTTGCTGAATGCCTGCTATAAGGCTCCGGCTGTAAAACATTCTTTGCCCAACTCTTGTCCATCATCGGCCAAGGTTAATTAAGAGACAAACTAAATTCTAATCTTCCTCGTGGGGTCTGGTCTCCTTTCTATTTCCATCGCCGATTCTCGGGTGAGATCATGATCGCTTGTCTTTGGTCTCCTCGCGTTCTGCATGCATCTCGTGTTTTGCATCTTAGCCATGTCCTTTATCATCCAGTTCGGCCTAGATCGGAAGCATACACCACCGTACAGATCCACGCAACAGCACCACCAGCAGTCCGCCGTCCCGTTGCTGGTCATCACTGCGCGGTCCAAGAGCCGCTCTTCTTTTAATGTTTTTTTTTATTGGTGTATTGTTTTTAGTTGTGTTTTTCTGCTTGTTTTTGTATGTTTGTGTCGATGTTTGCTGCGAGTAGAAGGATCGCAATTCAGGTGCTTGGAAGAACCAGAGTTTCAAGAAGAAGAATTTGAAGACTTTGAGTAGTACGTGGTATTTTTGTTGCGCAAAGGCAAGTGTCCCTAACCATCTTTCTATCTATGCTTTATTAAATATAATGATGATTTTAATTGGAACATGGAGTGACCATCCAGGAAAACAGTACAACCACACAGGTACTAATGGGCTCTGGTCTTGGCTAATTAATTAGAAACCTTAATTTATAGTGGCCTTACCGAAAGGGCAAGAGGGGGGACCGAGTCATTGTATAGCCAGACCTCTTGGGAGTATACTTAGTTAAGAAACTCAGCGATTAGGAAAGATTATGCACGCCGGACACCGAAAACTTAGCGGGTTGCTATGAATTGAGGGATCTTTCTAAAGGCCTCGTAGTGTCCCTATGCAGTCACACCAAAGGTAGTGTGATACGGCCTGATTAGCACAGCGTGGTTGGGTCTACGCTTCTTGTTGGAAAATGTACAAACTCTGCAGAGTGTTAAAAATTGTTATAACAGCCGTGCTCACGGTCAAGAACGGCCTGGACCCTCTCATGATTAATATATTTTAAGTTGATCATAAATCATATTCTGGTTATTTCTTGTGGCCTTACTAAGTACCAACCATAAGTGTACTCATCCTTGCTTACTGCTGCTCAGAAAAGTGATGTGAAGATATTGAAGATGATGCTAGGCGTACGTGACCCCCGGTCGATTGCCTGTGAAGTTTTGGCGTCTTGGTTTCCAGTATCTGTTGTGTCTCTGATAGATTGTAAGTCTTTGTAATTCTTTACGTGATACTGTTACTGTTATTCACTAATGATGTCACTATATGTATGAAACTTGATCCTGGCATACATATAGATAAAACTTGGTTTTGTTTTAAAAACGGATGTGACATGAACCGTTGATCGTAAGGACGATCGGAGCCCGTGGATGCGTAGAGCTCGTCGAAACGAATCCATTTTGCTATTGATATGTCCTGTTTGTATATTAGACAAGCCTGTCACAGGCCCAGCAAGTTTGAGCCGTCGGATTTGAGGAAGACCTCATTGGACGTTGCTTAGGGCAATGCGATTTGGAACCGATAGATTTGGGTTGTTCTGGATGCCTTCTGAATTTTATGGTTTCTGTAGTGCCTCTGCTCTAGTAGATCATTGCCACATTCTTCGTGATTTTTTATCCCAAACAATGGCACCAAGTACTAGAAAACCCAGTAGATAATTGGTTTTCTAGTGATGAATGGCATTGAGTGAATCGCACCACAATGCAATGTCTGTTTTGAACCGTACCACATGTTCATAAAAGAACTGCCTAGATAAATAGATTAATTACCTTGGTTAGTTCTACATGTCATATGAACAATTCATTCAAAATGCATATTCAGATTATACAGATGCAAATGCAAGTAATATGTATAGAAAGCAGTTTTCTTTTTTTCGCCTTTTTTTGCCGACTGCACTACTACACAATTTTATGGTCCAATAATGAATTAAATTTACACGATTTTATTAAGTTCTACTTTTTGGCAACTATGCCAGTACATTTTGGAGGACAAACCACAATTTTATGGTACCTGAGAACCCTACTCTAAACATAAATATGGATATCTGTGTGCTTGTGGTGAATTTTCAGAAATCAACTGGTGTTCGTTCAGGAACTTGGATTTATGGAACTTTGATAATTTATCAATGTTTCCTTTCTCATGGTCTGGCATTGCTATAAATTCTAGATTTTCTTTTAATATTGAGTTCTGAACAATTCCACTTTTTAGTGTTCGAAATGTGATCCCCCACCCCTCACTATAGCTGTACATTGTGTGCGCTCCATTGTGCTCAATTTTGTAGTTAAATGATGCATGTCTAGTTCAGGAAAAAAAAACTTGTATTGGTCCAGATTTGACCCACAGCTAGATTTCAACTGTACCACATGTTCATAAAAAAAATGATAGCTTTAAATTTGCACTAGATCAATGGATAAAATATACAGATTGTAGTTGTCTAATCGCCGAAAAAATGATTATTGCTGCTTTTTGCTAGTTAAAAAAAATGCCTGTTTAGAACTGTGACAACTTTATTTAGCTAGCAAAATCTGTGGCAAATCTTTTTTTTATGATGCTAAATCTTATCTCCTGTCAATTCAGTACATGGAATTTTCTCTTTTTGGTGTTCTGTTCTAGTGTATTTGTTTTATTCTACTGGCTTATGAAAAAGAAAACTGGCTGGATGCCCAGATATTGTTTTCTGGTTACAGTGAATAACTTTGAACTCACTGAGTCACTTGCTGTTAGAGCTCCAATCTTTTTGTTGATGTCTACTAAAAGTGTCCTTTTGTTGAAATTGCTTCACAAGTATGAATCTGTACTATTAACAATGTGGTGTAGTCCTCTTTTGACAATATTGATCATATTTGCAGAAAAACAAAGAGGCTGCTAGGTATAGGCACATGGTAATCCTGTATTTTATTAGTTTGGTGTATGGTCGAGATCATGCAACCGGTGATGCAGCATGTACTGCAGTTGATGGCGCAATAGTGATGAGTAAGGAAGAGGCTACCAACAAAGAGCCTACTTCATCGTCGACTTCAGCAAGCTTAAAGAGGCAGTGGTCCAGCGATTCCTTCACCTCTATGATGGCAGAGAAGTTAGACAAGTTCACTGAAGCACTAAAGGATGAAGCACCTAAAGGGCCCATGTACGTAGAAAGAAATTCTCAACACACTGATTGAGACTGAGGGGGTGGAAGAAGACACCTTGCTGCTATTTGATATCTTAACTGGTGATGCTCGCAAGTACAAGTCATGGTTGGCTGGGTGTTTATGGTCCCTCATGTTTGTATCATTTCCGGGACTCATAGTACCCGACTATGTTTGTTGTACCGTGTAATTGTTTATGGTCCCTCATGTTTGTATCATTTCCGGGACTCATGTTTGTATCAAACTGCTTTCCATTGTCCACTGTTATTTCTCTTGGTACTCCGAATCGGCACACAATTTGCTGCCAGAAGAATTTGATCACTGTTTTTGCTGTGATGTTAGCCAGTGGTCTGGCTTCGATCCACTTAGTAAAGTACTCAACTGCTACTATGGCGTATTTCAGATTTCCTTGTGCTGTTGGAAGTGGGCCAACTAGATCAATGCCCCATCTTTGCAAAGGCCATGTTGGAGTTATCAGCTGTGACTGCTCCGAAGGAGATTTTCTGTTTGCTGCACACTTTTGACACTGATCACAGGTCTTGACCGTGTTTGTTGCATCCATGATGATTGCAGGCCAGTAGAATCCTTACCTCATTGCCTTCCCAACTAGAGCTCTTGCGCCGAAGTGTGCTCCACATAAGCCACTGTGTATCTCTTGAATCAGTTCTTTTCCTTCGTTGTGAGAGATGCAACGAACCTAAGGAGCTACAACTCCTTTCTTGTAAAGGACATCATCTATCATCTGATAGTATCGTGCTCTTTGTTGCATAGCTTTTAGATCATCTTCGTCAATTGGCTCATAGTATCCCCGAAGAAAAGCTATTATTGGGGATCGCCAATCCTCTGAGCTTATTGCATTGATCAGCTTCGGTAGGTCATCTGAATCCTTTATCGATGGTGATGTTAATGTTTGAAAGAATACATCAGGTGGAAGCTTATCCCCCTTTGCAGCTGCCTTAGCCAAAGCATCTGCCTCTTCATTTTTTGCTCTTGGGATGTACTCCACAGTGAAACCTTTGAATTTTTTCTCCATTGATCGTACAGTGGTCAAGTATTTGATGAGTTCTGGTTGCTTCGCTATGCTTTCTTTTTCAATGTGATCTACTACCACCTTTGAATCTGTTTTGACAGTGAATCTTTGAGCTCCCAAAGCCCTGGCTTTTCTGAGTCCAAGTAACACAGCTTCGTACTCAGCAACGTTGTTTGTGCTTCTGTTACTGCATTTGCAAAACTCTAAATTTGCTGCATATCTCATTTTTACACCCGAAGGCGATTGCACAATTGCTGCGATGCCAGCTCCTTTGTCCCCCCAAGCACCATCACAGTGTATCAGCCAATTTTCTCTCTGATAGCATTTTGTGGTCAAGGCGATGTCCACTCCGCCATGAAGTCAGCTAGGACTTGCGATTTGATTGATGTTCTCCTTTCAAAGTCCACGACGTATTCAGAAAGCTCTGCAGCCCACTTGCGTATTCTGACGGAAGCCTCTTTGTTGTTCAAAAGCTCTTTAAGAGGCTGATCTGTGAGGACTTTGATGTTATGGCCCTCAAAATAGTGTCTGAGCTTTCTGGAAGCCATTATCACTGCATAGATCATCTTCTCAATCTCTGTATAAAACAGCTTCGACGAGTTCAATGCCTCCGATACATAGTACACTGGCTGCTGAATGTTTCTGCCGTCTACCAGCTTTTCTGTGATGAGCGCTGCACTAACTGCTGATTGTGATGCTGCAATGTACAGTAGTAGTGGTGCTTTTGGGTTTGGTACTGTTAGCTTCGTGAGCTGCATCAAGTATTGACTTAGCTCGTGGAATGCTTTTGACTGCTCTGGCCCCTATTGGAACTTAGTTGCGTTTCTGAGTGTTGCAAAGAATGGTAAACTTCGCTCTGCTGCTTTTGCGATGAATCTGTTGAGTGCGGCAATTCTGCCCGACAGCTTCTGTACGTCTCTCATGCACTTTGGCTCTTCCATGTCAAGTATTGCATTTATCTTATCTGGATTAGCTTCTATCTCGTGAGCTGAAACCAGACAACCAAGTATTTTGCATTTGGTCACTCCAAATACACACTTTTCTGGGTTTCGCTTGAGACCAGCTTGTCTCATGCGAACGAAGGCGGTTGCTAGGTCTGATACGTGATCTTGCCTTTTTGCACTTTTGACCAAGATGTCGTCAACATATGCCAGTATGGTTTTGAATAGTTCGTCCTTGAACACTGTGCTTGACATTCGGCAGAAGCTGCTTCCTGCATTCCGAAGCCCCTCGGGCATCCTGACGAAGCAAAAAGTGCCAACTGGTGTGATAAAGCTGGTTTTTTCCTCATCCTCTTTTTTCATCCAAATTTGGTGATAGCCAGAAAAGCAATCTAAGAGGGACATAATTTCACTTGCTGCTGCTTGATCAACAATCTTGTCGATTCTTGGTAGTGGGTAATCATCTTTTGGACAAGCTTTGTTGAGGTCGGTGAAATCAATGCACATTCGCCATTTCCCATTTTTTTCTGAACTGGTACAGTGTAAGAACTGGACGATCCTATTTGGTCAAATACCTAACGAAAAATTCCTATTTCCTTTCATTAAGGTACGAGGGCTTCTTACACGTATGACATTGGCGTCCAACAGCCTTTGCACTTCGGCTTTTACTACATCAGCTTTCTCTTCTGACATCTTTCTCAACTTTTGCTTTTTTGGCTTCATATTAGGATTGATTGCCAGCTTATGCTCAATTATGCTTCTGTCAACACCTGGTAGATCTTTGCTTGACCAAGCGAACACATCCTTGTTATTTCTCAGGAATTCGATGAGCCTATCTTCTTCATCCGGCTCTAGATCTGATCCAATGATCACTTCTCTGTCAAAGACATCAGGCTGCAACTGCACCTGCTTCGTGTCTGCAGCTTTCTGCATCTTTTTACTATCTTTCTCAGTATTTGGCTTTTCTTCTGGGTAGTATGGATCTTTTTCTTCAAGCAGATGCACATTTCGCTGACCAGGTGCTCTGGCTCTCTCAATGTTTCTGGCTTCCCTCTGGTCGCCATATACAGTTATAACTACCTTGAGAGCTGGCATCTTAATGCATAAGAATGACTGCCTTATGATGATATCAAAAGCATTTATGACTCCTCTTCCGAAGATGACATTGTAATCAAAGACCATGTCTACGACATCAAAGGTGATGTACTCTGTTCTTGCATTCGATGTGTCACCGAAGGATACTTGCAATGAAATTTTTCCGAGTGTTTGGGTTCGCTTCCCCCCGAAGCCGACCAATGGAGTGTCTGATGGCTCCAGGTTATCTGGGTTGAAGTTGGTCATGTTTCTCAGTGTCTTTCCTAGGATGATGTCAACGGAGCTTCCTGTGTCTACTAGCACCTTTCCAATCGTCCAGCCAGCAATGTTGGCTTCGATCGATATAGCATCGTTGTGTGGGAAATTTTAGAGTCTGAGATCTTTCTCGGTGAAGGTGATGGGCATATGAGACCATTCCGACTTTTTGTACGGGCCATCAACGGAGATGTTGTTGACTTGGCAGAAATAGCTTTTCCTTTGCTTTTTGTTCTCAAAAGCAAGCGATGATCCTCCAGAAATGGGCATGATGTGTCCATAGCTTGGGAGTGGACTTGGAGCTTCTTTCTGATTGGCTTTTTGTTGTGAAAGTGGTGGTGGTGGTGGCAGCTCCTCAACCTTTATGTTTTGCGAAGCCATTTGCTGGGAGGTTTGAGGGTATAAGTGAGGATATATGGCTTGTGAGTAATAATGCTGAAAGGTTTGTGGTGAAGGCAAATATTGAGTTGCCATCGCTGTTGATGGGTGTACAGTGTTTGAGTTTAGCGAGGGATATATTGGGCAGTATGGTTGGATAGCTTGAGAAGGGTTTTGGGTATTTGTCTGCGAAGCCGATATTGGCTTCGTTTGGGTTGCTTGAATCTTCTCTGCTCTTAGCTTTTCTATTGTTTTCTTGATGTCTCTGCACTGCTCTGTGCCATGGGTGTGATTTTTGCCATGAAATTGGCAAAACAGCTCAGGTCCCGCTGGACCTCTTCCTCTTCCTCGGCCTCTGCCGGCTTTTCCACCCCTTTGAGTGGACTCATTTCTCTGGTTGGGGTATTGGCTTTCTGGGTACGGTGGTTTGGTTTCGTAGGAAGGAGGCGGATTGTCTACCTTCATGATTGTTTGGTGGGAGTAGTTTTGGTAGTTGTGGCTGTGGTGATGGGTTTTGGCTTGTGACTCATATTGGTTTCTCATGATGGCTTCTCTAGCCAATCTCATTCGGTTGTCATTGTCAGAGCGACAGTATTTTTTGAACTCCTCATACAGGTCTGCCAAAGTAGCTGGTGTCTCTCTTGCGATATGCTGTGCGAACAATCCGGGGCGAAGCCCTTATATTGCTGCAAATTTTGCTGCTTCATCAAGGATATGTGGAGCTTGAGCACGTAGAGTGACGAATCTGCGGAAGTAGTCCTCTAGGGGCTCCTTCGGCTGCTGGTGTAGTGTGAGTTCAGCATATGAGAGTGATTGGTCTCCCATAATGCCAAAATTTTTGATAAGCTTCCCTCTTCAGATCATACCAGCTGTTGATTGATAGGCCAGGCAGCTTCGTGTACCAGTTCATTGCTGTGCCATCGTAGACAATGATGAAGGATTTTGCTAGAACAACATCATCTCCCCCTGCCGAAGCTATTGCAGCTTCATAGCTCATTAGGAATTGCTTTGGGTCGGTGAGGCCGTTGTATCTTGATAGAGAGATGGGTTTATAGGAAGGTGGCCATCTTGCCAGTTGGAGGCTTTCTGAAAGTGGGCACATATGGTCGATGGGGTGAGTATGGAGTGTTTGGAAGCCAGTTTGGGATGAAGAGTTGTGGTTTGGTGGGTTGATGGTGATGTTTGGCTCATTAAGCTCTGCTTGGAGCTCAGCGACTTGCTTTTTGGCTTTCTCGAGTTCTTGACGCAGCTTTTCAGCTCTGGAGCTTGTGTTGTTCAGCCTCCTCTGCTTCGCTTGCCTCAGCTCCTCGAGCTGCTTTTTGACTTGCATCAATTGATGCTGCTGCTCCTCTTCCTCCTCTTGCATTTGTTGCTCTAGTTCGAGCTGTGCCGCATCCAGCTCTCTCTGCTGCTCGAGGCGTCGAAGACGAAGCCTTTCTTCAAGTCGGTGCATTCTCTCCTCAGTGGTAAGGGTTTCTTCATCGATCTCTTGATCGTCGAGAATGGCTTCGGTTATTGGTGGTGGGTTTGTTGGTGGAATTGTGGGTCGGGGGGCGGCTTCGATGCTGAGGGTTGCATTTGGCACAGTGGTGGTTGGTTTGGTTGGTTTGATTGGCTTTTTGGGTGGCATGGTGGTTATCGTGGGTTTTGTTCGTGCACTGCACAAACGGTGGGCCCAGTTGTTGGGTTAGTAGCCGAAGCCAATGAACCCGGACAACGGTTGAAACTGAACGACTGAGACAAGCAACAATATATTACTTATCAACAGTATTCTTGGAATCAACAACCTTTACATGTGGGAGAGGGGCCTCCTTTTATAGGGAGACCAAAGGTCTTTACATTCCCCCCCCCCCATGTGAATGCGTAGACTTGTGATCCCGTGTTTGACTTGGCTTAGACTTGGTTTCCTTGGACTTGGTCCACCCCTGCTTCGCCAGCTGGAAAAAGCTAAGTAGCCCCTGGATTCGGCTTCTTCCGAACTGAGACGACCCAAAGCCATCTCCCAGCGTCCAGAAAGCCGACGGCTCCTCCAAGAACCTGCAATATAGAGTGAGCCGAAGCTTGCCATTAACTCATTCATAGCTTTTGGCACTCAATAGTATCAATACTTCACCAAATTGGCTTCTAACTCGGTTCAGATAACGTCACTTTGGTATACTGTAAGGCGATGACCGAAGCCGATTGGCTTTAGTACATAGCGAGACATGATCACCGAAGCCGATTGGCTTTAGTATACAACGAGACGTGATGACCGAAGCCGATTGTCTTTAGTATTCAGCGAGACGTGATCACCGAAGCCGATTGCCTGACCGAAGCCAAATTAGAGACCTGTAAAGTAGATGAGGCTAAATTGGCTTCATCTCCTTTGTTCATTGCTGCCCTTACGCATGAAATGGAGTAAAACAAATAGAAAGCGTTTGTCGGCGGGCCAAATCCCAACAAACTGCCTCATAAGCTACACGAGAATAGATAATACTAGGAAGGGAAGCGCGCTTCGTCGCGCCCGCCTTCAGCCTTGCTATTGCTGCGCAGGAATACTTGCAGAGGCCTGCGACTTTATTGCCTTATCAGCTTCTTATTTTGCCAGCTGGTGTTGGTCGCCTTTCTTGGACCATCTGCCAATCAACTAAGTCACATGTGTACATCTAAGCTGCACCACGATATTACAAATATGTGAAGCGTAAAAATGACTACGAATGTGTGCCGAGAGTTTAAATGTCTTTACTGTATAGACATGCCTCTTCCAAAGTTCCAAACATGAAAGCATCCAATTGCACATAAAATTCAAAGAATTTGTATGGACTGAAAATACAGGAATCTGAAAGCTGTAATATACCCAAGATAGAGGAGCTCGCAGATTTTATTTAAAAAAAACTTATATGTGTATATATTTTGCAATGTCAACAACACAGTTAGCATGGAAATGTATTTTTTTAGGCAGAAGTGAGTAAAGTTCAGAATAGAATTGACAATTATCTAAACGGAGTAAAAAAAATTGGGATTACTTTACAGAGCAATATCAAAGATCTGTATAGCAGCTACAATCATATAAAATAAATAGGTACATTGCAGGCAACAAATTGAAATTATTGTGCAGGGTAGCATTCCATCAATCGGCGTAGCAGATATAATCATGTACCATGGGAGTTGTTCAAATCATCTGGTCCAGGTGATAAATCGATAAGTAACGTGCTTGTGCGCAATGAAACAGTATGGTCGATCGATGCACTCTAGCAATGACTGAACAAATTGACAACTGATCCAATAATGATGTAAACTCAGACTCAGACTTGAAGTGACGCAAATGACATTTCTATCTTCTTTGCCATGTTCAAGACACTGAAAGGGGAAACATTGAATTTTGTTAAACAGTATCTGCAAAAGTTTGTTAAAGGAAAAGTAGCATATGTAGAACTTTTAGCACGGTTGCCTTCAGTGAAGCAGGAACATACTTTCTGTGGAGTGTCACGATCAATCACCATCACAGAAGAAATCCATTTCACTCATCAGGACTGTCAATAGCAATATAAGGTAATCTTTCTCTACAAAACTCTGAACCAGAGACTGTAAAACCTTGCTCAGTGACACGTGATGATCGAGCTACTGCTACCACTGTCATAACTGGGCAGGCATATCCAATCGTCCATGCGCCCTGTGCAACTCAAACGTTTAAACAATCATATCTGGTCAGCAAACAAATGAAGCTCAAAATAAAGGCAAAAGAAAAAAATGTTTGTCTTTGAAATGGTATCTCTCATTTTTAGTTAAGCTGTTAGTAAATAATGTTCCTATCTCATCAAATAGGTTGATACATACTTCTTTGAACTGAAAATTATATGCATATTTTTGTTCATTAAAACCAGATGCATAGTTTTTGTCTGATATCACTGTTTAGACCTAGTCCCTGTCGTAAACCTCTATTGAAACAGAACCTGATTTGTTCAACTCATCATCACTTTTAATTCTTCAAACATGTTGACAGGCCCAAGAGCATATCAATGCATACTATTCTTTAATATGTTGATGTATCCTACAATGCTAGATATGTGTAGAATGAGCAAGGAATGTGTATCCATTTACAATCACATAAACAAACAAAATGGGTTAAAGCTCGCTAGGCAATACTTGTAATGGGAATACAAAATTTCAAAGATTTCCATCTTTTCCATCATTGAACTGAGAGAAGACTCCTGATTGAAGATAATTTACACCTGTAGCACCTACTCCTAAACTCTTAACTAATCTTGTCTCTATCATAAAGGTTGAGTTATTTACAGTGAACTGCTCCACACCTAGCTGAAATAAATGCAGTCCTAAAATTTGCAGACATGCGTTATTTGAAAAATTTTCAGACATCTCATCTCATCTCATATATCTAAGTAAGGATCAATCCAAAAGAAGATCCATGGTACCACTCAAACTTATATTCTTCTAAGACATGCCCACTGAATTGTAAGATAATCCCCAAACAGCGGGATCAGCGAGTAGAGATGGGGACCATACAAAATTGACCAACCCTCTTAGTATGGCAATCTCTTATATGGCACACACTTGGGAATTGGGATCTGTGGCACCACAACATTAAACACGGCCATCCCTTCACATGGGGTTCCACATAAATCATGGGGAAAAATGCACACTGAAAATTTGGGATTCAGGAAAAAATGCACACTGGGAATATGGGATTCTTCACATGAAAGAAACAGGAAGCTAAAAGCAAAATCTCATACAGAGAAAATGAATTGAAGAAGAAATAGTGAGTAGCAGTAGCAACAACACTATACGTGGATGAGCAAATCTGCCCACGGAGCTGTCTCTGAAGTCACCCACAAGAAGGCGCCGTCATTGTCCCTGCCCATGTAGAGGCCTAGAGGGAGTAAGGTGAGACGAACCGTGCAGCGGCGATTTTCCACGGGCAAGGACGATTCTATCCGGACTGGCAGATTGCTTTGCTCATAGGAGGAAGAGGAGGGCCCAATCCAGTTGTTCCCAACTTGACCCCAAACTACATAAGAAGAAGAGGAACCAGGAGCGTCCAGGGGCGGGCCCAGGATTTGAAGCATGGATATTCAAACTTTGCAAAGAATGATTTTTTTACAGCCTAAATTATGCTCCTGTTGTGTTGGTTAATAATCATGAGCTTTGCGCTCAAGATAGTTTTATTTTGTAGCACTAGATGCTAAACGAACTAAAAAAAAGGCATGGATCAATGGTTTGGCGGCTCCAAACTTTTGTGACAATCTTTCATAAATTTTGTGTATTGCCATTCCAAGAATTCTCTAGTTTTTCCCTAACTTTGCTCCATTGGAGGATTCGATACATGTCCTTGAGCTCCCACGGTCTCACCACGTGTTGATTCGGTGCAAGTCAAAATGCCTTGTGGGAAATCAATCTGCTACTGGTGGTCCTTTCTACAGAGACTGCAGATCAATCAACCAACCAGAAAATCCAAGAGCATCGCAAGCATCTAGATCGAGATGGACAGAACATCTATCGCTGCCAGCCTGCCACCGCACAAACTCCAGATTTGATTTAAGCTGGAACTGATCGGTGTACTACTGTACCTGGCGGTGGAGAATGTAGTCGAGGAGCTCGCCGTTCGACCGCAGGGCGCCGCCGTGCTGGCTCGAGCCTCTGCCCCCTTGCGCGTGCGCTTGGCCACCGCGGCTCCGCTGCTCCTCCACTGGCAGTGGCCACCTGCGTCTGGGACCTAGATTTGGAGGCAGAGGCAGGAGCAGAGACGGGGTGCCGGCGACGGGCGACTTAGAGCGGAGCGCATCTCGCGGAGCGTCGGGCACATTCTGTTAACGCGATAACTAACACAGGAAGAGAGGAGAGCAACTTACCGCCGCCGACGCAGTCGAGAGTACCACCGGCGAAGGCAACCGGCCGGCAGAACGGACGCACCGCCGCTGCAGCACAGAGCAGCAAGGGCATCAGACAAAAAGGGCAGATCAGCACCCAGGAGCGGCAGGCAGGACCCAGGAAGCGAATGAGTGCACAAAGAGCAAGTCGAGGATCGGAGCGGTGATGGAGAAGGAGGAGGGGCCGTACCTGGTGACGACGACGTGACCGAGAAAGAGCGGCGGCCGAGGGGAAGGATGAGGACGACGAAGCGGCGACAAAAAATGTCAGCCGAACCAGCAGCCAGTGGGCTGGGCCTGAATTCTCGACGGGACACTGGCTGGAACAGGCCACACGGGCCGGCGGAGCAAGAATCGCAGATGCACGTGGCCCAGCGAAAAAATCGCCTCTACAGTAGATCGGTAGCTCTGTGCGCCCGGAATTCACCGGGATATGAGGTTAGTTATTATTATGTGGAGCCGTAAACACCTACTACGTACCTAAACCGATCGAATTATTATTAGCATGCAGCGGCGACGGCTATTCCGGAGCAGTAGCAGGCTACAATAAGCTCCTCGCCACTTCGCGACCACGCGCGCAGCACATCGCATAGCACACACCAGTTTCGTCAGAACGGTGGTGGCTCCTCAGGCAGCAGGGAGCGCAGTCGTAGTCGTCGTCGTCGCTGTCTGTCTCCGCCATCCTTGCTCGCGCGCTGCGCCACTCATCGCAAGGCGCGGCGGCGTAAACGGGGCCTGAGGAGGACGCAATGCTGCCGCCTCGGACGAGGTAGGTTGCCGCCTCCGCCGACACGGGTGCCATACTGCCATGGCAGTTTTCAAGTGTGTGTGCAAGCGAACTAGCTGCTACCAAATTAATTAAAGCCCCGCGCACAGCGGCAAGCTCTTGCTTGCTCTATGAAGAAGAAGCTGCCGCTACGTACTGTGGCTGATGGGATGGGGATGCGGTGTGCTAGTGCTAGCTAGCTTGCTGTGGTGGTGGTTGTTGCTGTTGTCTGGGAGTAGCCGCTTGTGTCCCGGCTTTATATAGCGGCGCGGCCGGCGGCGGGCAGTGTGGCGGCACGCGGCGAGGCGCGGCGGGGAGCGTGCGTCGGCTACGCCAGTGCGTGCATGGCGCCCCCGCGGCACGGGCTCTGGGCGGGCACAGTCAGCACTCGGCGCCCGCTCCCCGGGCCGCTGCGCAGCTGACGGGTACGGTGGGCGCCGGGACCCCCATGGCAGTGGCCGCAGCGGCCACGAGCTCCGGTGGCGCCGAGCGTGCGCGTGCGACGCGTGGAGGTGCGGAATCGCAGCCTTCGATCGGGCCAGGGGGCGGGCGCGAGCGGTGGGGACATGGGAGGGGAAGAGCGGAGTGGAGAGGACCACCGCCGGCCGCGATCGAGCGACGCTGATGCAGCGGGGGAAAGCCTCCCGGCCCAGCCGGCAGTCACTTTACGCGGCATCTAGCCTAGACATTCAGCCCTGGAATTGGGAATTGGTATTGGGACCTTCAAATTCCGGCTGTTTGGATGTCCTGGAATTGGGAATTGGAATTCACCGTCAATGCCAACCGGAATTCACTGCACTATGAACCCCTTGCCCCCAATACGGAGCTCCCACCCTCCGTATTCGCTGGAATCGTGCTCTCTCCGTCTCCATCCTTCTACCGGCTGGTTGGGCCGCCACTCCGCCGGAGAGAATCGCCGCCCCGCACCCTCCCCTGCCTCCCTCCGCAGCGAGCCACGCCCCCTACTCCTTCCCTCCGCGGCGGGGCGTCCGCCCTTCCTCTCCTTCCTTCCGCCGGCGGCGCTAATCCAAAATCCGGCAGCTCCGGCGAGGATTAAGGCGGGGAAAAGGGCGCTGGAGCACCAGGAGCTCACCTTGGATCGATTTGGGGTGTTGCTTGGGGCAGAGATGGTCGGCGGCCGCCTGGCGACGGGAAGCTCGAACTCGGCTCGATGGCGGCGCCAATGGTGGTGGTGGACGGCTCGATTCAGGCCGAGTGGTGGCCCGAGCTTGGGAAGGATAGGTCAAGGGGGACACTTGGGAGGCGAGGGAGGCCTGGTGGTAGGGGATTTGGAAGGGATGCAGTGTGCCGGCGGGAACGCCGGGCGGTGCGTGCTCTGCTCGGCTTGGGCGAGAGGAAGAAGAGAGGGGCAGAGGAGAAGAAGATGGCAATGCCAATATATGGATATCCAAACATGAATCGGTATTCACCAGCTTCTTCGATTCCATCCGTCAATTTCATCTACACCCAAACAATGGCTTTGGTATTGGAACCTAATACCAATACTAGTTTGATTTGGCATTGACCTCAATTCATTGCCAAGGCCTCCAATATCGACATCCAAACGGAGCCTAAGATATATTCAATTTCCGTCGAGCACCCCGGCGGCAAAGTGAGTGGGATAGTGGGATTCGGGGACGCGGCGAGCAAAGGCCATATGCGCGGCCACTGCACTGGCAAATGGTGGACAAGTCTACACTACCTACCAGTGTTATTAAGTCGTCCGACTAATTGTGATTAGTCACGATTAGTCGTCCTTATCGCTCCACTGCCACCGATAATATCCACCGATGCGATTTGGCCGACTAGAAAGTTGGTCGTCCGACTAATCATCGACTAATCACGATTAGTCATCCGATTAAGTCGTGGACGACTAGTTTAACTGATTCTTAAAATACTTGTAGAGCACATGGCATGGAAAGTTTTTGAATTTTAATTTGTCTCATTAGGTTTTAAGTCCCTCAGTCTTAAATTACAAGTCATTCCAATTTTTTTAAAGTTAAAATATCTATAATTTGATCAAGTTTATATAATAAATTATCAAATTTATGATACCAAATAAATACCATTAGATTTTTTATTAAATATATTTTCATAGTATACTTATTCAGTGTCATAAATCTATGTAATCCTCTATATACAATTTTGGTCAAACTAAAAATGATTTGACTTTGTAAGAAAGTTGTAATGTTTTGAATTAGATGAATCTTTACTTCGTTAAACTTTAGATGGCCGATCTTATTTCTATTTGATGTTGAGATCTTTTTTATTTATGTACTGTATTTGCTTAATTATGCCTCCATATTATGCTTTTTGGTACCACTGTTCAGTATACGACTATATATGCATACTGTGTACCAGACAGGACGACTAGAGTATGATCAGCCACGACTAGGTTCGACTAATCAGCCTGATCGACGACTAATCATGCCTAGTCGTCTTATCTAGAGTATGATCAGCCACGACTAGGTTCGACTAATCAGCCTGATCGACGACTAATCATGCCTAGTCGTCTTATCAGTAGTCTTACGACTAGGTTCGACTATACGATTTGAAAACATTGCTACCTACGTACATCCAAACGGTTTTCTTTTCCTATAGCTTCAGTACCTCCGTTTATAGGGCTCGTTTGGTTCGTGACCCTGGATGGCCAGGCCAAAATTTGGCGGTGCCCAAAAAAATTGGCAGGCATTTGGATGGAGGACCAAACTTGGCCGGCCAATGGAAAATTTGGCATGCCTACGCTGTTTCTTCGTTGCACAGAGGCAAAGATCGGGGCGGCCGATTTGCCCGCCCCAATTTGGCTGGGCTGCCAATTTCTGCATGTGTGACGTGGCGCTAGCACATTGGGTGAGGTTCTATGTATTTATTGCTTGAACACGATCTTAAACTGAAATTATCTCTTAAACCATGGCTCTTACTTCTAATCTAATTGAATTAGCTTACTCCTTGTAATTTAATCTATCAATTGAGATCCATAACGATTATATTTTGATGACAAAAAAATTATTAATATAAAGGACCCACATGTCATACCTACAAAAGCAAACTTTGGCATGGTCACAATCCAAATATACCACCTTTAGCCAAAATTTGACCATGCCCTACTTTGGCTGATGCCAAATTTTGGCTTGGCAGTTTGGGGTCACCAACCAAACATGCCCATAGATTCTTCTTTTATGCGTCGGTCTTTTCATAGTCGTTGACATGCATGCTTTCAGAGCTGTGGTATTTCTGTAGAAGTATATGTCTCTGTCACTTGTTATTTGTTGCCAACCTTGTCAAATGCGATCATCGTTGCCGAGCTCGCTGTTCCTGACCCAACACCATCTGAATTCCGAAAGGACATTATTGACATAAAACCAGGCTAAACACCAAGCTATGAACATGCACCCCATAAAGAGGCTCGTTTCGCCGTGCCTTTGTGGAAACCAGATGTTCTGGATATATAGCGCTTGGTGGTAAAAAACGGTGAAATGTTTCCCTAGAAGGATAGCTGTCACTCTTTTGCGGTGAAGAGCGACAATGTTTACAAGCAAGCTAGCAAAGAATAACTAGTGCACTTACATGGCAAACAATGACTAGTTTACGAGCAAATTAGCAACGGTCAATAATGAAGCTCTCCTCTGGGAGTGACCTCCTCAGGGAGTGGACGTCGCCGGCATAGCCTAGGTTGTGGAGATCAATAGATGAATAGGAGGGAGGGAGGAAGAGAAAAATTAGAGTTTATGAGGTAAAAGTTAAATGCATAATTGATTTGTTCAGTTGGATGTCTTTCAATCGGCCTTGCCCCTACATAATTGTAGCAGGGTGGAGATGTCTATCTGAGGAGTCGAATCCATGCCGAAAATTCCTAAAACCAACCTATAACTCTTATTTTGGACTTGTCCAGTAAAAACTAGACCCTCTATTTTTATACAATAGGGATCTCTTGTTTTTTTTGACATGTATAGCGATAAAAATTGAAACCTTTGTGTAAGGAAAATAGACCTAGTGCTAGGTCATTAGTGATTTTGGTGATTGTATGACAACATAACCATTGGGACTAATGAAGTTTGTCAAGTGTATATTTGAAGGTATTTTAGGTCCCAAGGATGGAATTCAAACCACGGTATTCCAACCATGTAATTCAAGTCATGGAATTCGAGCTACAGGAGAAAAATAGACTTAGAATAAGATATCCAAGACATGGTATTGACAAAGCCACGAGAAGAACCCGCGAAGAAATGAAGCAAAACACAAAGAACCAGGGGCACCGCAATAATGGGTGCGCGAGCACCGCAACAGTCGGTGACCATAGGATTTCGGCGGGAGAATTCAAAAGGAAGCACAGCAAGTTGCGGTCCGAGAGAAGCAGCAGCACCGCAATAATCGGTGCGTAAGGCTGAAGTTGGAAATAGCTACTGGTTTGACCGACTATTGCGGTCATAGCCCTAATGAAGGACTGCAACAGTCGGTGGTGGCTATAAAGATGCAGTTCGGCTCTAGATTGACAGACTATTGCGGTGGTTCAACAATGACCACCACCGCAACAGTCGGTGGTCGCCGTGGGGCCCAGTGTCAGTTGCCCAACGGCTATGTGTACGGGGGAGATCAGGAAGTTGCGGTGGTGCACCAAATGGGCACCGCAACAGTCGGTCATGTGCAGAAAAGCACCAACGGCTACATAACGGCTAGTTCTCCATATTGGGGCTATAAATACCCCTTCACCCGGCCATTTGAAGGGTGTTAGAGCTTGGGAAAGTTGTTGGGTGTTGAAGTTCACCAATTCATGTGCTCTAGCCACCA
Source organism: Alloteropsis semialata (assembly GCA_004135705.1). Lineage (NCBI taxonomy): Eukaryota > Viridiplantae > Streptophyta > Magnoliopsida > Poales > Poaceae > Alloteropsis > Alloteropsis semialata. The sequence goes on along the minus strand of CM014274.1, from coordinate 28,137,789 downwards.
AAGTGCTTAAGACAAGATTAGGCAATTAGCAACAAGGCTTAGGCTTTGATTAGTGCTAGTTTAGGCCGCTTGGCTCTTTGCTTTAGGCTTTAGTCTAGAGTTTAGTGAGATTTGCATACCTCTTTGCTATCGGTGCTTGCACGCACCAAGTGTTGTAAATCTGGGGCGTTGTAGTCTTGCAAGACCCTACAACAAAGCCTTGTAGAGAGGCCGTCGGTGTCGGATGTTTGGACCCGGCAGTCCACACAGGGTAGCCTACGTGGTTGATTTGTTGAGGGACAGATCGAGGATCAGAAGTCGATGGTAACACAAGACGCAAGGATTGAACAGGTTCGGGCCGTCGAGATGACGTAATACCCTACGTCCTGTGTTGGGGATGATTGTATTGCTGTGTATGAAGTTCCTGAAGGATCTCCGTAGTTGGGTTCTGTCCTAGGTTTCGTAGATGTTGTGTAATGTCGTGTTTTGGAGGGGGGTCTCAAGGCGCCTTATATAGTCCGGCTGCCTTGAGTTACAAGTCGGCTTAGAGATCGTAACCTACCCGAAATACAAGGATTCGATCCTATAACGATTACAGATATCTTTCCCTATAATTCCGGCTAGTTTATCTTGATCTCCGAGCTTCTTGCGGGATACGCCGTCTTCTTCCTTGCCGCGCGCGCCGTCGCGCCCATCCGGCTCGTCCGACTGGTGGGCCTCCCGACTGGTGGGCCACCCAGTCTGACAAACTGATCCAGTTGCACTCGGATTGGGCCGTCCCTTGCTGGTTGGGCCAATCCGCCTTCTGGGTACCCCTGGGGGTCTACCCCCGACAAGCCCCCGAGTAGTACGTGGTTAAGAGACAAGTCGGCGAGGTCGTGTTGTCTGATGAACGTCGAGCCCGCTGCAGTTGGAAGCGAAACCGCGTGATACTGGAGAGAAAAGAGCCGTTTTCCAACGGATGCGCCGCGAGGTGCGTCCGTTGGCCGTAGCCCCCGAGCCTTGAAGCGATTCCGAAGGAATCGGTCCAAGGGTTAGTAGCCTTCTTCTGAGGTCACCGAATGATCAACGGATGCGCCGCGAGGTGCGTCCGTTGGCCGTAGCCCCCGAGCCTTGAAGCGATTCCGAAAGAATCGGTCCAAGGGTTAGTCAAGGAGCATCTGGCTAAATCATCCGGCGTTAATTTCGGCGCCCAGCCCCCGAGCGTGAGGGCCAGCGGAGTCCTGCGAGACACGCCGAGCAGTCGTCCCGGCGCCAGCCCCCGAGCGTGAGGGCCGAGCACGCCGAGTGGTCGTCCCGGCGCCAGCCCCCGAGCGTGAGGGCCGAGCACGCCGAGTGGTGTCCCGGCGCCAGCCCCCGAGCGTGAGGGCTGAGCACGCCGAGTAGTCTCCCACACCCTGCAACAAAGTAGAAATTCGAGAGGAGAAGGCATTTCGGCGATATAAATATTAATGAACTCCGCTTCCTGCTTTTAAGTCTTGTAATTTCCCCGGGGAGTTAGCCTGTTACGTTTATGCACCTGATCCCCGATAGCCGTAGTCCATAGCGCAGGGAGCTGGGCCGCGTGCACGCGTAGGAGGGTAGGCGTACGGAAGAGCCGAGGTTTCACGGATTATGGCGTGTGTTCCCCGAGTACTTTAGCAACTTGTTTTAAAGCTCACGGAATTGGCGAAGTTAACTGATTAATACTTAGCTTGGCGAACGATTCGAGTTCCGAAGGATTCCCTCTTTGTCAGATATGCCAAAGAGGAGGCAGGCGGAGAAGTGTCGCTTTTGATATACGGCATCAGGAACAGTGTCCCCGTGGCCGCACAGGATGCTTCCGTGGTCGAATAAAGCCAAAGGCGATGAGGGTGACCTGTGCAGCTTGGAAAAGGATTGTATATTTTTTGTCTGTCGCAATCTGTTCGCAGCGTCAGTTCCCGAGCGTTTCAGGGCTGATCGAGCCCGCATGGCGCGCTGCTTTTGATGTGGCGCCAGCCCCCGAGTCCGAGTGCTGGTCGAACCTTAGCGGTACGCCTTCAGTTCTGCAGTGTTGGCCTCCGAGTGGTTCGGAGCCAAGCGAGCCCGAGAGGCGCACTGACTTAATCGTGGCGCCAGCCCCCGAGCGTGGGAGCTGTTCGAGCCTTGGCGGCACACCACTGGGTTTGCAGTGCTGGCTTCCGAGTGGTTCGGAGCCAATCGAGCCCGAGAGGCACACTGGCTTGATCGTGGCGCCAGCCCCCGAGCGTGGGAGCTGTTCGAGCCTTAGCGGCACGCCACTGGGTTTGCAGTGTTGGCCTCCGAGTGGTTCGGAGCCAATCGAGCCCGAGAGGCACACTGGCTTGATCGTGGCGCCAGCCCCCGAGCGTGGGAGCTGTTCGAGCCTTAGCGGCACGCCACTGGGTTTGCAGTGTTGGCTCCCGAGTGGTTCGGGGCCAATCGAGCCCGAGAGGCACACTGGCTTGATCGTGGCGCCAGCCCCCGAGCGTGGGAGCTGTTCGAGCCTTAGCGGCACGCCGACTTCTTTGTCTTGCTCGAGTGCTCTGGAGCCATTTTTTTACCGTTGACGCCCGGCGTGTAACGGAAGGCGAAGCGCCCAACGGCTCTTTTTACCGTTTCGCCCGCCCCCGCTAATCGCGTTATCTCGCGGTAATTTCGGGCATCAAGGCACGCTATAAAAGGTGAGTGTTAGACCCGGAGGGAAATCTTCCCATTCCCAGATCCGTCCTCCTCGTTCTTCGCTTTTCATCCCGCCGCCACCAAATCTCCCATTGCTTGCCAGTCCGTTGTGCGATCTCAGCCACCACGGGGAGCGCAGCCTCGCTGATGCGATCGAAGACCCCTGCCGTTAGATCCATGGCGGGGAGGAAGAAGCTCACTGGCGTCCCCAAGTCTGACAAGATCCCCTCCCCTGTCCTCGCGTGGGTGCGGGGGAAGGTGACCACAGAAATGCTGGAGGAGATGGTGGAGCGGAGCATCCTCCCGCCTCAGGCCGTGGCGGAATGGCGGCCGAGCGCAGGAGAGGTGTTCCCGTCGGAGAACTCCGGCGAGCTGGTCCTTTTCAAGCCTTTCTTCGAGGCGGGACTCGGCTTGCCCACGGGGGCGTTCTTCCGAGGGCTGCTGCACTACTACGGGATCGAGGCCATCAACCTCAACCCCAACTCCATCATGGCGATCTCGGTCTTCATCCACCTCTGCGAGGCGTATCTGGGGATCTCTCTCCATTTCAACTTGTGGAGGTACCTGTACTGGCTGAAGCCTCAGCCGAGCGAGGAGAAGATGGTGGTGGTTGGAGGCGCTGGGTTTATGCTGCGTCAAGGGCGGAAGGACGAGTACTTCGACATCGCCCTCAACACCTCCAACAAAGGATGGAAAGCCGAGTGGTTCTATGTTGGGAACCACGAGCCGGCGATCCCCTGCCATACCGGAGAGCGGCCGAAGGTTAAGGATTGCTGGAATGAGCTTCCTGACGCCTCCGAGATGGATGAGGTTGACGAGCTCCTTGTGCTGATCAAGGAGCTGAAGGATCAAGGCTTGACGGCGATTGGTATCGCCTGCAACTTCAGCAGGCGGCTGATCCAGCCGATCCAGGAGCGGAAGCACCCGAGCTACGAGTACTCGGGCCGAGATGATCCCACTCGGGTTGCTAACCGCACCGTGGGCAAGGAGGAAATGAAGGCGCGCGTCGGCGGGTTCTTCCTCGGCCACGTGTCAGAGAAGGACCAGCCGCGCCCTTTTTCGCTGAAGAGGCCTCCACCACCGGTAAGTTGCCATTCCGAGTGCTTTTGAATGTTCTTTCTTGGCGTAATTTCTATTTTCGTCCGTTGGCCGTCTGATTTTGCGTCTTCTCTTGCGCAGGATCGGGTCTTCGAATACTTCTCTGCTGCCCCACTTCCGGAGGACTTCCCGAGGAAAGTGATGCTCGAGGAGGCGCCTCCGGCTGCTCAGGGCGGTACTCGGGCAGAGGGGGCGGTTGAACCGCCTGCTCCCCGTATATGGGCGCCGAGTGATACGGAGGGCTCTCTGAGTCCTTCGGATGAGGAGGTGGTGGAGGACCGTCCGCGGAAGCGCCGGGCGGCTGTGGCGAAAAGGAATAACCGCGGGGGCGGCGTTTCCAAGCGAGCGGTGGTGGTTGACGACGGGGCGGCCGACGACTCGGCCACGTTGTCGGATGAAGCGCCCTCCGTCCGGGACGCAGTGGCGGGTACGGTGCCGCCGCCTCCCAAGCGGAGGCACACGAAGAAGGTGGCGGCGAGGAAATCGGACGCGCAGCCGGCTCAGCGGCCGACTATGGGTTCGGACGCCGATGTTGACGAGCCGGGACGTCCTTCCCCGGTCGTCACGGAGGAAGAGGATAAGGACGAGGCGGTGCCTGACGACGTGTTCCAGGAGCAGGAGCACGCCCGGGCCATGGGCGTCTCAGTGGAGGAGAGGCGGCGTATGATGGCGGAGACGCTTGTGCAGGCCACGGCGGATGCAAAGCCAGTCTCCGATTTGGGGACCAGGCCGATCCTCATGGCGGCTTCGGCGCAGCGGCGTTCCAAGTTCCCCGTCTTTCAGCCCCGAGTCGCGGTGGTGAAGAGTACTCGATGAGTTGTTGGTCTTCGCGTTTCTTCTTGTTATCATTTATCTCCGAGTTCTTGTATTAACTTCTGAGTGCTTTTTTCAGCAATGCCTCCGATCTGGACGGTGAGGCGGCAAGCGGGAGGGCTTCATCAACTGATGCCCTGCGAGGCCCGAGTGCTCCCCCGGCCGCACCTGCAGGCCAGTCATCCTCGGGTGCTACGCCCGAGGTGACGAACTCGGCCGATGGACCGGGAGTGGCGCAGACGGCGGAGGTCCCAATCAGGCCTGACCCGGAGCTAGTAGTGGAGGTGCCGGCGGCCGACGATACGGCGATTACTCCGAGCGTCACTGGGGATCCTGTCGTGGACACGGTGATCCAGTCTTCGCCCGCAGGCGCGGGCGACATTACTCAGGGGGAAGCCCAGGAGGAGGATCTGCCGAAGCAATCGGACACCTCGGGGATCATCACTGTCCCCGGGGTTGACGCCATGGCGGAGAAGGAGGGCTCGGTGATCGCCGAGCTTCAGATTGCTGTCGACCACGTCCAGCGCCTTGCAGCGGTTAGATTCCTCCCCTGTCTTGTTGATCTTTTCTTTTTCTTTATTGGTTTTCTGAGTTCTTCGCCTTTTCGGACGGTTTGTAGAAACTGGCTACGCTCCGGCAGTCGCGCCTTGCGCAGGCCCAGGACGCGGAGTCGGCGCTCCGTCGTGCGGCGAAGGCGGAAGCAGAGCTCAAACGGGTCAAGCGTCAGCGTGACGCTGCCAAGAAGAGCTTGAACGACGCTATCGTGGAGCATCGGCATAGTCTTCATCGTAAGGCCCTCTCCTTGTAATTCCCGAGTAGTTGCTGAACTTTAGGACTTTTCCGTGTTGTCCTCATCCTGACCGAGTGTTCCCTTGCCTTTCCAGAGAAAGAGATGGAGAGGGAGCGCCACATCACCGAGCTGAAGCAGCTGCGATTTGCGAACGCAACTCTGCAGCAGTCGGAGGAGGTGATGGCGGGCAAACTGAAGCAGGAGCAGGACTTCCGGAAAGGTGCGGACATGACGATGCTTCAAGCCATGTATACAATTCAGAATAACTCTCAAATCATAACAGGCTTGGAGCAAGATCTGTCATCGGCGCATCTGGCCCTGACGGAGGTCAACGAGGCGGCGAGGGACCTGCTGGACTCCGTGGCTCCGGAAGAGGGTGAGCCGACTGCCTTAGTCCCGCGTCTTCAAGCCGCGCCAATCCGCATCGCCGAGTTGATCAAGGAATCGGCCGTTGTGTGCGCGAACGACGCCTTGGCGCGTGTTCGGACACTATACCCGCGGATTGACCTTGCGCCGGTCGGAGATGGGGTGGCAGCGGACGCCACGGCGGAGCAGGTCGATGCGGCAATGGCTGAAACTCGCCTGATCGCCGAGAAAGTTGGCGAGGCTCTCAAGTTTGAGTAGAGTCCTGTATTCTGTAGCAGAGTAGTGTAAACCTTTGTATATACAAGCAGTCAGAAACAAGTAAAACAAGGATACTTTGTTTTATATTTTATTGTTGCCCGTGTAGCTTTTGGCTGAAATGTGCTTTTCCCTTTGCTTCACTTATCCTAAGTTCATAACGTCGAGAGCAGATCCCGTGCACGTGTAGAAGGCTTAGGCGTCGTTCTAGGCCCGGTTACACAGCATTTAGTTAAGAGCTACTCGGGAACGGAGTGATTCCGAGAAGTTTTGCAAGGAGAACAAATATACGAAAAAAGCATATAGTATTATTGAACTTTGTGATACATAGCTTTTCATGGGTAGAATCGGTGTAAATGCTCTATGTTCCACGGGTGTGGGACCTCGGTGCCATCCTCGTATTGGAGACGAAAAGTGCCCGGACATATGACCTGAGTCACGATGAACGGGCCTTCCCATGGGGCGGAGAGTTTGTGAACCCCTGCAGTGGATTGCACTCGGCGTAAGACGAGGTCACCAATGTTGAAGTCCCGTTCCTGGACGTTCTTGTCGTGGTAGCGTCGGAGTTGTTGCTGATAGCGCGCGGGCTGTATGAGCGCGTTAACTCGGTGTTCTTCGATGGAGTCTAGGTCCACCTCGCGAGCTGCCTCTGCTTCACCTTCGTCGTAGTTATCGATGCGCGGTGATCCAAAAGCGATGTCGGTGGGGAGGATTGCCTCGGAGCCGTAGACGAGGAAGAATGGAGTATGACCTGTTGCACGACTCGGCTGAGTCCTGAGTCCCCAAATGACTTGTGGTAGCTCTTGGTGCCACCGTCCGGCGAATTTTTTCAGCGGGTCGAAGACTCTTGCTTTTAGTCCTTGGAGTATCATGGCGTTGGCTCGTTCCACCTGTCCGTTACATCTGGGATGGGCGACGGAGGCGTAGTATACATCGATACAGCTGTTCTCGCAAAAGTCCCAGAAGGCGGATCCAGTGAACTGTGTCCCCAAGTCGGTGATGATCCTGTTAGGGACTCCGAACCGGTGTGTGATTTCTTCGACGAAGGCGGCGGCCTGCTTTGATGTTGGAGTTCCGATGATGGCCTTGTACTCTATCCATTTGGAGAATTTATCGATGGCGACGAGGATGTGTGTGTAACCTCCCGGGGCTGCTCTGAATGGTCCCACCATGTCCAACCCCCAACAGGCGAATGGCCACGAAGGCGAGATGGTGCGTAGAGCTTGGGCCGGGAGGTGTTTCTGCTTGGCGAAGAATTGGCACCCCTGGCATCGGCGGACGAGTGCTTTGGCGTCGGAGACGGCGGTGGGCCAAAAGAACCCGGCTCGGTATGCTTTCCCGACTAGAGTTCCTGCGGCGGCGTGGCTTCCACAAACTCCCGAGTGGATGTCATCAAGGATCTGGAGGCCGACTTCTTTCGTGACGCATTTGATGAATACTTGATTTGTGGCGGCTCGTCTGTACAAGGCGCCACCGACCACCACGTAGTTTTTGCTTCGGTGTTCCAGGATCTTTCGCTCCGTGGGGTCCTTTGGCACTTTGTTGTGGGCGAGAAAATCTATGAACTCGACCATCCAGTCTTCTTCTTCGGCGTTAATAGCCAGCACCTCGCAGAGTTCCGGGGCAGGCTCTGGCTCGTCGCCCAACTCTTTAACCGAGGGTTTGAGGAGGCCTTGCACGAACACTCCCCCTGGAACTTCTGCGCGGGTGGATCCCAGCTTGGCGAGTGCATCAGCGGCGAGGTTGTTTTCCCGTGGGACGTGGTGGTACTCAACTCCGTAGAATTTCCCCTCCTGCTTATGCACTGCCTCGCAATAGGCGTTCATCCGCTCGCTGTGGCGATCCCACTCTTTGTTCACCTGGTTTATGACAACAGCAGAGTCGCCATAGACCAGGAGCCTCTTTATGCCTAGTGAAGTGGCGATGCGGAGCCCGTGGAGAATTGCTTCATACTCGGCGGCGTTGTTGGTGACAGGGAAACGAATTTGGAGGACGTATCGGAGCTGTTCCCCTTTCGGCGAGATGAAGAGTACCCCGGCCCCTCCTCCATCGATCATGAGGGAGCCGTCAAAGTACATCTTCCAGTGTTCGCCGCTGGTGTCTTCTTTCGCGTCCTGGCTCTCGGTCCACTCGGCGACGAAATCGGCGAGGATTTCCGACCTGATGGCGGTGCGCGGGACGAAGTCTATGATGAAGGAGCTGAGCTCGACGGACCACTTGATGATTCGCCCCGTGACGTCTCTGTTGTGGAGGATTTCCCCGAGTGGAAATTGCGTGACCACCATGATGTGATGCGCTTGAAAGTAATGCCGGAGTTTTCTTGACGTGATTAGCAGTGCGTAGAGTAGCTTCTGCATCTGAGGATAGCGAGACTTGGATTCGCTGAGTACTTCGCTCACGTAGTAGACTGGTCGCTGCACTCGTTGCACTTTTCCTTCTTCCTCCCTTTCCACGACGATGACGGTGCTCACTACGTTGGTTGTGGCAGCGATGTACAGGAGTAGCGTTTCGTTGTTATGAGGAGCGGTGAGTACTGGTGGATTGGAGAGGTAGTTCTTGAGGTCGGTGAAAGCTTGCTGCGCCTCTTGGTTCCACTCGAACCTGTCGATTTTCTTGAGGATTTTGAAGAACGGCAAGCCCTTATCCCCCAGCCGGGAGATGAATCTGCTCAAGGCCGCCATGCAACCAGTCAGTTTTTGGATCTCTTTCTTCCCAGTCGGCGGTTTCATCCTCCGGATGGTGTCTATCTTCTCTGGGTTGGCTTGAATGCCTCTGTTGCTGACGATGAAACCGAGTAGTTTCCCTTTGGGTACGCCGAAGACGCACTTAGTCGGGTTCAGCCTCCAGTTGAGCCTGCGGAGATTGTTAAACGTTTCGGAGAGGTCGGCGATGAACTCGGCTTCGATCTTCGTCTTGATGACTATGTCGTCGACGCAGGCCTCGGCGTTGCGGCCGATCTGAGTGCCCAGGGTCAAGTTAATGGCCCTCTGGTAGGTGGCTCCGGCGTTGCGGAGGCCAAACGTCATCTTGGTGTAGCAGTAGGCGCCGATCGGAGTTATGAAGGACGTCTTCTCCTGGTCCTCTTCTTTCAGGGCGATCTGGTGGTAGCCGGAGTAGCAATCAAGGAAGCATAGGAGTACGCATCCGGCGGTGGAGTCAACGACTTGGTCGATGCGGGGTAGGACGAAGGGGTCCTTAGGGCAGTGCCTGTTGAGATCCGTATAGTCAACACACATTCTCCATTCATTATTCTTTTTTTTTACAAGGACTGGGTTAGCGAGCCAGTCAGGGTAAAAGACTTCTCTAATGAACTCGGTGGCTAACAGCCTTGTAATCTCTGCCCTAATGGCCTCCTTGCGGTCCTGCGCGAAGCGTCGGAGCTTTTGGCGAACTGGCTTGGCGCTCGCGTCAACCTTCAAGGAGTGCTCGACCACCTCCCTCGGAACACCCGGCATATCTGATGGAGTCCATGCAAATATATCGGCGTTGTCCCGGAGGAAGGCGACGAGCGCGCTTTCCTATTTGGGGTCGAGCCCTGATCCGATCTGGGCGGTTTTGGAGGAGTCGGAGAGCCCAAGTGAGATAGCGCGCACTTCTTCAGCCGGCTGCATTGTGGTCGGTGCGGCTCTTCGCTTGGAGGACTCGGGGATGGAGCCCGGGTCCCTTGGAAGGTTCTTGTCTCGTGGACCACCTCCATCTGCAGCACGCTGCGTTCGATGCCGGTGCAGAGGTGGAGCCCTTCTTTGTCGCAGCGCTTGGAGGTGTGGACGTCGCTGCGGATGGAGAGGACGCCGTTTGGNGGGTCAAGTTAATGGCCCTCTGGTAGGTGGCTCCGGCGTTGCGGAGGCCAAACGTCATCTTGGTGTAGCAGTAGGCGCCGATCGGAGTTATGAAGGACGTCTTCTCCTGGTCCTCTTCTTTCAGGGCGATCTGGTGGTAGCCGGAGTAGCAATCAAGGAAGCATAGGAGTACGCATCCGGCGGTGGAGTCAACGACTTGGTCGATGCGGGGTAGGACGAAGGGGTCCTTAGGGCAGTGCCTGTTGAGATCCGTATAGTCAACACACATTCTCCATTCATTATTCTTTTTTTTTACAAGGACTGGGTTAGCGAGCCAGTCAGGGTAAAAGACTTCTCTAATGAACTCGGTGGCTAACAGCCTTGTAATCTCTGCCCTAATGGCCTCCTTGCGGTCCTGCGCGAAGCGTCGGAGCTTTTGGCGAACTGGCTTGGCGCTCGCGTCAACCTTCAAGGAGTGCTCGACCACCTCCCTCGGAACACCCGGCATATCTGATGGAGTCCATGCAAATATATCGGCGTTGTCCCGGAGGAAGGCGACGAGCGCGCTTTCCTATTTGGGGTCGAGCCCTGATCCGATCTGGGCGGTTTTGGAGGAGTCGGAGAGCCCAAGTGAGATAGCGCGCACTTCTTCAGCCGGCTGCATTGTGGTCGGTGCGGCTCTTCGCTTGGAGGACTCGGGGATGGAGCCCGGGTCCCCTTGGAAGGTTCTTGTCTCGTGGACCACCTCCATCTGCAGCACGCTGCGTTCGATGCCGGTGCAGAGGTGGAGCCCTTCTTTGTCGCAGCGCTTGGAGGTGTGGACGTCGCTGCGGATGGAGAGGACGCCGTTTGGTGCTGGCATCTTCATCAGCAAATACGTGTAGTTGGGGATCGCCATGAACTTGGCGAGCGCTGGTCTCCCCAGTATGGCGTGGTAGGCGGTGGTGAAGTCGGCGACCTGGAAGTTGAGGTACTCGGTCCTGAAGTTGTCCTGATCGCCGAAAGTGACGGGCAGAGCAATCTGCCCGAGTGGTTTGGAGCCCTTGCCCGGGATCAACCCGTAAAACGGGTGGAGAGAAGGAGTCAGGGCGTCGAGGCCGATGCCCATGTCCCTCAGCGTTTGGGCGAAGATGATGTTGAGCCCGCTCCCACCGTCGACGAGTACTTTGGTGAGGCGGGCGTTGTGCACGATCGGGCTGAGTACCAGCGGGTACTCGCCCACGTCGGAGACCTGGAACCACTGGTCTTCCCTGGAGAAGGTGATCGGCTGCTCGGACCAGCGGAGTGGTTGGATCGGCGATGTGTAGCAGGAGAACATCTCCCGGTCACGTACTTTCTCCCGGCGCTTGTCATCTACGGGCGGTGGTCCTCCTAGGATGAAGTTCACCTGCCTGTCGACATTCGGGAAAGCAGGGTTCGCGGGAGCCCCTTTTCCCTTGTCGCCTTTGTTGTCATCTCGTGGCGGCAGCTTCCCCTCCTTTTTCTTGTAGGCGTCGGCGAGCCCCATGCAGTCGATCATGCGATGTTTGGACTGCTTGTGGATGGGGCAGGGTCCTTGGAGCATCTTCTCGAAGTCAGCGCTGAAGTTGGACCACGGGCGAGGGCCGCTACGGTCCATGGCGGCGACGGTGAAGTCTCTTGAGCGCTTTCGGTCATCCCTCCTGCTTGGTTCAGGTCGGGGGCGGCGTGTGTCCTCCTTCTTCGGGCGGTCTTCTCGGCGAGGGGGTCGATCATCGTCCCGAGTGCTTTTCTTGCCGTAGTGGAGGCGGACGGCCTCCTTGGCGTTCGCCATCTTGTTCACCCGGCCAAAGAACTCGCCGGAAGTCTTTGGCATGTCCTCGCAGAGGCGCTCGAAGACGGCGGAGTCGGCGAGGCCATCGAGGAAGTAGCTGATGATCTCGGACTCGGAGCAGCCGGGAACTAAGTTCCGGTTCTCCATATACCGGTCGGTGTAGTCGCGGAGGCTCTCCCCGCGGTTCTGCTTCACCTTGCCCAGGTCCCAGGCGGTGCCTGGTCGGATGGAGCTCCCCTGGAAGTAGCTCTTGAACTTGTCGCAGAGGGTCCCCTAGCTGTCGATGGAGCCGGGCTCAAGGCTGTGAAGCCAGGTTAGCCCCACCTTGGTCATGGCGACGGGGAAGTAGGCACACATGGAGTCGTGGTCGCCGTTTACCGCGCGGATGGCGATGCTGTACGTCCGGAGCCACATCGTCGGGTCCGCCTTCCCGTCATATTTTTCTATGCCTGTAGGTTTGAAGTTAGCAGGCATTCTAATGGATCTTACTCGGGCAGTGAATGCCGGGAAGCCGTCGCAGTCGTTAAGGTTCCCGGCGTCCGCGTGTCCTGAGTCGGCGGAGTAGTGTTCCGGGGTGTTAGCCCGGGGCGGCCTGTCTTGTCCGAGTGGAGGCCCGTACTTGCGGTCGAACTCTCACGGCGGCGTGCGGCCTCAGCGGCCTCAAGCTCTCGGCGTTGGCGCGCGTCGCGATCTAGCCCTGGAGGGCCGTGTTCACGATTGTACTCGGCGCGCCGTCGGAGCTCTTCCTCGTCCCTTCGCCGATGACGGTCGTCAAGGTTCCTTCGGAGATCGCGGTTGCGGAGTTGTTCGCGGAGATCCGGCTGCTCGACCACGTCGCGATCGGCTTCTCGGCGGCTGGCCGACTTGGAGTGGCGAGACGAGGAAGCAGGAGCCCTCTGGGCATTGATCATGCCCGCGGCTGCAGTCAGCCTAACCTTGATCCGGTTGAGCTTCGGGGTTTCCGGGATCCCTTCTAGCTCTTGGTGCGCGGCGGCAAGGTTGGCTGACGGGGTGGCGTAAACACCCACGCCGCCAATTTCTTGGACGAAGTCGTCTTGGAGATTACGCGTGACCCTGGGGTTTCGGCGTTCTCGCCGCGCGTCGCGGCGTCGTTGCTTCTCACCGTTGCGCCCGATCCTGGCGTCGCGGTGTGCCTGATCCTCGCCTTGGACCGTTGGCTCGTCGGCGGATATGTCGGAGACGAACATCTCCCGCTTGGCAGGCGTGATCCTCTTATTCAGAGGGAGGACACGTGTCACCCGCGGAAAAGTCGGAGTTGGTTCTGGTTCAGGCGGAGTCGGCGCGTCGTGAGGATGAAGGTGTTGCGTTGCCGCAACGTCCGGAGTAGATCCGATCTGGGTGGCCGCGATGGGATCGACCGCCCTGATCGCATCTGGGGAGTAGTCGGCGTTCGCGCGTTCGCCGAGTGCTTGCTGGTAGACGGCCCCGCTGTTCCCGAGTCCCAGCGGGAATCGTGTCGGCGAGGCGATGCTCTGACGAGCAGACTCGGTGAGTTCGATGCATTCACCGATGGAAGCGATGGCGTGATCCATGTCCGCCTCAAACTGGCGCTGGCGTGCAGCCCATCGGCGCCTTCGCTCCTCGGGCATCTCCTGCACCCTGCGCGGCTGAGGCGGAGTGGACGAAGCAGTCGGCGGTATAGGAGAAAGCGTGTTCCCCTCGGATGGCGGGAGAACGACGCCGGCCGTCGCGGTCGCCGAGTTGTTGGCGATGGTTGGCGACGGAGCGGTGATGGTGACGATCCCGTCTGGCGTAGCGTCAAGTCGCGGCGCTGTCTCCTCCGGGGTGGCGTCACGGGTGAAGGAGAGCTCTCCCTCAGGCCCGGCGGTGCAGACCATGGATCCGAAGAAGAACATAGCCCCCTCAGCGATGGAAATCTTCACGGATGCCGGCGTGATGACGGCGGAAGTGGATGCCATCGAGCTTGCAGATTGATCTCGTCGATCAACCCCTACCTGGCGCGCCAACTGTCGGATGTTTGGACCCGGCAGTCCACACAGGGTAGCCTACGTGGTTGATTTGTTGAGGGATAGATCGAGGATCAGAAGCCGATGGTAACACAAGACGCAAGGATTGAACAGGTTCGGGCCGTCGAGATGACGTAATACCCTACGTCCTGTGTTGGGGATGATTGTATTGCTGTGTATGAAGTTCCTGAAGGATCTCCGTAGTTGGGTTCTGTCCTAGGTTTCGTAGATGTTGTGTAATGTCGTGTTTTGGAGGGGGGTCTCAAGGCGCCTTATATAGTCCGGCTGCCTTGAGTTACAAGTCGGCTAGAGATCGTAACCTACCCGAAATACAAGGATTCGATCCTATAACAATTACAGATATCTTTCCCTATAATTCCGGCTAGTTTATCTTGATCTCCGAGCTTCTTGCGGGATACGCCGTCTTCTTCCTTGCCGCGCGCGCCGTCGCGCCCATCCGGCTCGTCCGACTGGTGGGCCTCCCGACTGGTGGGCCACCCAGTCTGACAAACCGATCCAGTTGCACTCGGATTGGGCAGTCCCTTGCTGGTTGGGCCAATCCGCCTTCTGGGTACCCCTGGGGGTCTACCCCCGACAGTCGGTGATTGTGCAAGAGAGGAGAGGCTCTTGGCGGTTTGCCGAAGCTCTACCATAGTGAAGACAGCGGAGGTCACCGGCGAGAGGCCAAGCGGAGACCCACTTGTGTTATGGGTAGTCCCGTTGGCTATCACGGAGTTTCCCGTAAGGAAGGGGCATTTCCCAAGAAGGGGCTCCAACGAGGACTAGGGGGAGTTAGCCAACTCCCCGATACCTCGGAAAAAATCGCCGTGCCGAGAGTTCACGTTCTCTACCTTTTACACTTCCGCATTTACTTTGTGCCCTTTACATTTCGCATTTGCCTTTCCTAGAATTGCCTTGTGTAGTTGATAGGATTGGAACCTAGGGTGCAAAACTCTTTTTCGGTAGAGATAGCAACACATAGAAAAACCTAGTGCACATCTAGATAGAAATTGGAAAAGGTTTTTATATGTGCTTGGAGCCTTAGTTTTTAGAACACCTAATTCACCCCCCCCTCTTAGGGTGTCACGGTCCCTTCACTTTGACATCCAAAATTAGTCTAGTTTTGGTCCCACTCATCATCTTGTGGTCGCCACAACTTTCACATTAGACTCCAAATTAGGCAAATCCATCTATCAATCTTGATTGTCTCAGAAGGTCTACATCCTAGTTCCCTCAAACTTATTATTTGACCTTATCTTGGTGCTGCTTTATGTGCTTTTCTTCATCTTCTTCAATGAAATCATGCCCAAATGTTCAATATAGTGCACATGCCTTGTAAAACATATACACAGGTCAATCTTGCACAATAATGAATAGTACCACTAAATAGGATATTTGGCCTTAATTTTTCATGCTGTGGAGCGTGCCAATTTTGTGTGTCAGCAGCCGCCAATGGGCGCCACCACTGGTCAAGAAATGCAGATGATATCTCGTCATTTCAAGACTAGTGGCCGGAGATGGCATCTGTTTTCAAGAAAAAGTTAGTAAACATGAACTTTATATTTATAAAAGTTAGTAAATAATGATTTTATATTGGTGACAAAGATGTACATGTGACATGGATATTTTCAAAGAAATTAGCAAACAATAGCTTTACATTCAAATGTAGCATAAAATAGGTTAAAACTATAATGGGATGCTCCTAGACATATTTTTTTGAAAAGCTCTAGTAAAAAAGAAATTTATATTTGTATAAAATCTATTAGTAATAATTTATTTTAAGAACAATAATTTAGTAAACATGTATATTTGTTTTTAGAAAAAACTAAGTAAACTAGAGTTTTAAATTCAGTCTAGCAATTTAGTACCACATAATTTTAAAATTATTTAGTAAAGAAAACTTAACACATAGCACAATGAATTGTATACATTTCAAGCTATAATAAACACATATATTCCATATGAGTTCAACACTTCCTAAAACTAAAATCTATTGGATATATGGCTCTAAGAAAAAATTGGAAAAACAAATAATATCCATGAATAAAGGGGGAGGTATAATATTCAAGCAAAAAATGAAGAAGAAGGCTATGTTTGATCTAAAACTTATTTGGAAGAATATAGCAATTGACCAAAAATTAAAATTCGCCATGCCCATGCTAAGCCGTCTATGGTCAGACTAATTAGATAGCCAGTTGGTACACTTGCTATTGTGATGACAAGCCACACACACCTTCTAAGCTTCTATGTCACCCAAGAAGCTAGCAGATGTTCACCCCTTACGCCTCAAATGAAGAACATTCCTTGAAACTTGATTTAGCCTCATCTATAATGTTATAGGTATAGCGGTCTCCGTTGATGTAAATCTATACTATAAAGAGTGAGTTTTTCGATGTCAAATTCTACACAACCTTAATTCTACCCTCACCTCACTAAACCCTTGATTGGGCCCATGTACCAGGTGGCGAACGACGAGAGACGAGACGAAAAAGAGGGGGGAGAACCATTTTAGTGTTGTTTTCAGACACTCCGTCTCAATTTTATTTCACCGAGCATACACCTCGTACCCGCTGGACCCAATCGCTAATTCCGTCCGTTTTACGCACCCTAATTGCCTCTCGCCATTTGCGCCCCCGTCTTCGCCCGTCTACCTCTCTCGCCATTTGCGCCTCCCTCTCCGCCCGTCTCTTCCTTGGCATCCGCGCCACGCCAGGTTTGGCGTCCGTGCCCTATAAATAGGGCAACACCCCATCGCCCTGCTGCTCGCCGACCTTGGTTGCGCAGCGTCACCGCCGTGTGAAATTGGTCGAAGCCGAGCGCCAGTTTGAGCCGAGGACGAGATGGACCGCTGCTTGAGCCGACGACGAGACGGTCACCGCCTGCTGCTTCCACTTCAGCCAAGGACGGGATGGGTGCAGGGACGAGAAGAGCATGGCCGGAGGTAGCTGCTGCGTTCCTTGGCGCACAAAGGCCAGGCAGCGTCGCCGTCACCTTCGACCTAGCCATGGATTCCTCCGGTCCTCCCTACATCACCACCACCAGTGCTCCACCCAGCCGCCGTGGACGCCGCGCCCTCGCCAGGGCCCCTCCGCTCTGGGCCGCCGTCCGGTCCCACAGAAGAGACGAACGAGGTCGAGGATGCGTGCGGCGGCGGGGGCTGTAGGTGGTGGTGGTGGTGATGGTGAGAGTGCCTGCGCCGGTGGTGGTCGGCTTTGTCATCGGAGGCGGAGGTGCATGAGCAGTAGGAACGGATCCAATCCAACAACTCGTATAACTCCCCCAACTTGGCCTTGCAGGCGGAGAGGATGCGCGCGGGGCTACAGGAGGCGCATCACAGGCACGCCCGCATGCTGCTCGCGGCGGAGGCTGAGTCGGAGCGCACGCACCGCCGCAATGCAGAGCTTGAGGAGAAAATCGTGGGCGCGGACAGGCGTGGATAGGCGACGCGAGTAGCCACGAGGCCATCTCCGCGGGCCTCCGTGCCACGCTGGGCCAGCTCCTGCAGCCGCCCCGTGCGACGGCCGCCAGTGCGATGCCGAGGACGCGCAGTCGTGCTGCCTCCTCCCCTTCTACCCTGTCGCACTTTCTCCTGCACTAGCAGCACTGCTCTGGTTCTCCTGCAATAGTGTCGTCCTCCAAAGTCCCAATCAACAACGCGCAAGATGCCTTCGTCTATTGCCTGAAAGGTGGATTTTGGCGGCTGCCCACCCTCATCTCGAGTGTACAGAGTTCCAGGTACATTAGAATGTATCTCTTCCCTATCCATTCGATCATGTGAATCCTTTAATCGACTCCCAATTTTCTAACCTGTGTGCAGATCAGAGATACAGAAACGACCATCTGATTCCACCTACTAATTTCAGATTGTCATTCCCCAATCTGACACTTGTTTATACAGACAACAATTGGTATATCGGCAGTAATCAGTTCCAATTCCTTATCCAATTTTTAGTGGTTGGGAGAAGGTAGAAATCCTGATTGATACTAGCTTCCTTCTAATTCTGTCAATTATTGTTGCTTCTTTCGATATGCAAAGCCTCCAAATTAGCATGTTAAATCAAACCGACTGATTATTTGTTTGTGTTTGCCCTGTTTAGGACTAGGGTTTTAATAAATTGATTTTTCATTTTGAACAATGAAGAGATCAAGTGAACTTGCAATTCATAAGCTTATATATGCACTTGCTTCTCCTTTGCTTAGACAGCAGCAAGAGCTCTGCTAAAATTGACTTGAAACGTTAGGAGTTCGAAATTGTCATTTATATATAATGCTAGATTTCTCATATGGAATACATGGGTCCATGTAATGCATGTATACTAAATATATTTTAATTTGTTACT
This sequence comes from Alloteropsis semialata, assembly GCA_004135705.1. Classification (NCBI taxonomy): domain Eukaryota; kingdom Viridiplantae; phylum Streptophyta; class Magnoliopsida; order Poales; family Poaceae; genus Alloteropsis; species Alloteropsis semialata. The sequence goes on along the minus strand of CM014274.1, from coordinate 28,119,928 downwards.
AGAGGAAGACTCAACATCCTGGCTGAAAGGGAAATCGTTTTTAGTTAGTCAATCTGATATGATCTTATACCTCCTAAGATTGTTCTCGAATTTTAGCTTATATATGCCTGCGTAAATACAACTTAAATGGTTTGGGCACTCTGATTACTTTTCAAGAAACTGGTGGTAGACCCAAGAGGCATTGTACTGAAGTATGTTGAGTATAGTGTTTAGGTTCTCTATAACTGGGCAAAATGGGGGTATAGTCTTTGTTAATTAACTGTTTCTGTGGTTTAATTGGTGCAGTTTCTGAATCTGAAAGTTAAAATAAGAGTTACTCTGGTTTGGTCTGGTACGGTCTGGTCAGCTGTCCTGATTCCGTATAGTTTTCAGGAAACTTTTTTCATGATCTCATTTTCTGGTCGGCGCTCACAACATATGGCTGCATCATAATATTCTCCATGTGGAAGATGCTTACAAAAGGATATAAGTGCAAGTCTGAGAACCTTCATATTTTCTTTTTTGGCATAATTTGTGTTTCACTATTATCTTTCCTTGCTTTGAGCAATTTGTTTGATGGTGCATCAGACAGGTGCCTCTCCGTAGATAAGCGTACATACAGATAATGAGGTCTGAGGTAGTTTCTTTCTTTCAAATATGATTTTTGCCTGCTATTTTAACTTCCCATACTAAAAGGATGTAGAGAGTACATGAATTCGTGTGCCTAATTAGACTAGGCTTTCAGATTCAATGATTATTGAGCTTGAGAATGGTTCAAAGAAGAGGAAAAAATTGCAGGGTTGATTTCTCATGATTCCATTTTGTGTTCTATTATTCACATGCTAGAAGTGAGCCAAATAATGTAGCACCAGAATCTTTTTCCTTTGATTTTTTTTGCGGTTCTGATCAAATATGTTCCTTTCCAATAATATTATCTAAGGTAATTATACAGACTAGCTAATTTTCATTTTGCTAAGTGTTAGTTTTAGTTCTTCGCTTCTCTGGTTTGTTCTATGAAATCTAAATTTTTAAGTGCTGCTTATGTACTAAGTTGTCCATAATGTTACTGAAATAAAGAAATAACTTCTGCCATTATTTTTTTAGAGCAACTGGCACGTGCGCTGCCTTTTCATTATAGTAGAGAGAAGATAAAACAATGTATGTACTATTTACATAGGAACTAAGGAGAAGCTAAAGAAAAAAGGAAGGAACAACAGAGTGCACTGAAACTGTTCAACGACAGTTTGGCACAGAGCACTTCAAACAATGTATGTACTATTTGTTAGCTTGCATGTCAGTTTTTACTCGAGTAGAGGCAAAGTTTATTGGTAACAACATGCAAAGTTGATCTATCCTCCATACGAGATTCCAAAAAAAAAGATTTATCCTCCATATGCCCAATAATTATGTGAAACCTATTAATATTCTTGTAAGCCTATAGTATATATTAGCTGCGGCTTCTTTTTTTTTGAAATAAGACAACTCTTGATAAACTGTGTTTCCATTTCTCACGTAGCTACTGAGCATTACTCTGCATCTTATCATGCCCTTGAATTATGGGTCTGCTCAAGCCATGCTAATATTGATGAGAGGACAAACATCTGTCACCAGGATGCCCTCTTTATGCAATCATGTAAGTTTATCAATGGTTTGCAGAGCAAATCTTATTACCTTTGTTTCAGTTCCATTTAAATTTAAGTGTTAGTATAATTTTAATGAATTTGTCTAAACTTCTTGGGCAGAAATTATGTATCTGACTATCTGTGATGATCGTATCAGGTGCAATTTAGTAGATTAGAAGAGCGACTATCCCATCAAGAACTGAAATTGAACACTCTGTGTACGAGGCTAAATATCTCTGTGGTAAATTGCTTCAGTGCACAGAGAAGCAGATTGGGAGGCTGGAGGAGTAAATCCAGATTTTTCCACGAGGGAGAGCCCATTGAGGTCATGCACAACCCCTTCTTTTCCTGAGGTTGTAACTGCTATAATTCAAGAATTTCTGCTATGTAGGACTAATTTTGATTTTCAAATTATGGGGTAATCCTTTTGAGTTTTTGTGTCTAAATTAGTGTGAATTTTAGCTTAGGGGGCCCTTGTTAATAACTCCACTGGTGGAGCTGTGGTCTTTGAAGGTATGCATGAAAAAATGACAGTTTTTCACTAGCCTATTTAGTCCAAAGAGTACTAATCTAGGTCTGTGAATGATGAACCTGCAGACAAATTGAGAAAAACTTGAACAAAGTAGCCTGGTTGAAAATGGTTTGGGTGAAAATGCTCGCTTGCATTTTTTTAGCTTAATTATATGATGCAAAGTCATTGAAATATATATTTTATAGTTTAGCAGCCCAATGGGTATGGTTTAGTTTTCTTTCTTGTTTGGAAAAATGTAGGAAATACCTTTTTTAGCAGACAAACATGGTCAGGTTTAGATCCTCCATGATTTCTGAAGAATGCAATTGTCAATTCATCTCCTCTTAATTTCTTTTCTCTAGCAGTAATGTCATTGGAATTAGCCATTTTTTAAGCCAAGGAAAAATGTGTGGATTCAGTTATTTTTTAGGTGGTGTACAGTACAGACCTCGTGGAGCTATAGCTGTTGAGGCAATCAGCGATGCAAGCTCCATGGTAATGCTACAGTTTCTTTTGGTGTTTCAAATTGTGGATGTTCCATACGACTTAGGGTAAGCAGAACATTTGAGGTCCTGCATCGGTGTGTCGATAAAAAAATCACTGTCCATCTGACCTATTAGAGGATGGTTGTAGATGAACTGATTTGGCAAGTATATGCAGTACCAATATCACTATTTGGCAACTTGCTAACAATTCCTATACAATGATATTCACAAATGATTTTAGTACTGCTTATGTTATAATGCCAATTTTAGCCATTTCCCTGATCATGTCTCGCCATGTAAGTATCTCAATGATATTTAGATTTACTTGTTTGATCTACGAGCACTAGGTGTTTGTGAAAATGTCTCTGCAGGTGCTACTCATTGCAATTGGAGAGAAGTTGAGGGCCTTATACTATCTCAATCTCACCAGGTAGGAAGAAGACGATGACAACCTGGCGCAACACTATTGGTGGATACTATCTTGATCTACAAGGTACTTCATCAACATTTCATCTACCTTCTCGTAGCCTACATAAATGTACGAGGACCTGCTATTTTGTTGCACATTACTTATCTACCAATGATGCAGCTACTTTTAGAATTCCAACAATTATGTGGCATGTTTAGTTGTTTTAGTACCTACTTATGTGGCCATGTCACATGTGGTTTCAATTTGTGTGTGTCTGTGTTTCATTTTGTTAGAAGCAAAAATGGTTGTCTTCTAAAATTTTATTATCTGTAAAACCAGGTTGTTCTTAATGTCAGTTCTATAAGAAAATATTTCATTTCAGTGTGCTTGTAATATACTTTGTGTTGTACTTCTGATAAAATTAGTTTGATAAAGCTACTTGAAGTGTCGTCGCAATGTAAGAAGTGTTATCGCAATGTAGTTTGTGGCTTAAAATTTCTTCACACTTGACTAGCTGTATCAACCATTATGTGTTTTTTTTTGGGGGGGGTGATGAGAACTGTCTATTACATACTCAATCAACGGATGCTCAAATGCATATGAGAATATATCAAAGTTGATGGATGGATCAGTGGTGATCCCAATGATCAGTGGTGCTCCTTAGTCCTTACCAAATGCTTGTTTAGTCCTATATTAGTTTGAGAGAACTAGCATTTGGTAACAACATATATATATATATATATATATATATATATATATATATATATATTATATATATATATATATAAGAGACTGCTATGATGGTTGTCCAACTCTAGACCTTGTTGGCAAAGAAAGAGCAGAGACCTTGTTTTTTTGACATTAATGTATTGTGCCTGTTTATGTGATGCCATGTCAAAGAAAGTATTGCGAGAATAAAAATAATGTTGTCTTATATTTTGTATTTGTGAAATTTTTCATATAAGTGTGTTCAGTAACAAATGTTTTTTTTAAAATTTACTTGTTTTTGCTAACTAAATTTTTGTTAAAAAAATAAAATTTTTATTTGTTGGGTTTTTAACAACACGTGCCTGGGCACGTGCATCTCCACTAGTTCAATAAAACAGGTGGTTCAACAGGCTTTAGATACCTTTCAGCATTTGATATTCTGTAACATTGTTCCTGTAAATCTGTCACTACTAGTAAGACATTTGCATAAGACAATGAGGTTAAATCTCATTTTGTTCTACTTGCACTGTTTTTCCTTTTGTTATGTGCATATGTATTTACTTGGTATAGTACTTGACAGGGAATAGTTTTGAAAGAGGATGTGCTTCGTGGAAGAGTACGGACAAATGGTATGGAAGTTGCCCGTAGCAAGTTCAGATTCTTTTGTGTTCAGACTATAAAACTTGACTGTGACTTGAACCTTAAACATAAACAAGTTGATTCTACTTATTAGAAGCTGTTTCATTAATTTGCGATGTATAATATTTTTTTTATCAATTTTACCGTGATTTGTTGTGTTACTGATGTATTGTTCATATCTTAACTGGTCTTGATATTAAGTATACTTTCAATTCACTGTAGATTGACAAACAAGTAAATCCATGAAATTAATAAACGGTTAGAAACGAACTTGTAGTTTAGTTGGTTAGATTCCTTGTGATGGAACATGTCCGCCCAGTT
>CM014274.1:28094047-28114254 GCA_004135705.1 Alloteropsis semialata | reverse complement strand
ACCCAGATGCAGCAGATGTTAGACGAGAGGTTGGCGGCCCAGCGGCAGCAGTTAGAGGCCGATTTCCAGATGCGATGGGCGGCCGAGCAGCAGAAGGTGCAACAGATGTACATGTGGATGCAGAGCATGGCCGCAAAGCAAGGTGTGCCGGGGCCAAATATCCAATTCTCTCCAACGCCGGCATATCCTGGATCACATACACCTGTGAGTCACTTCGGATAACCTTCAAGTTCAATTTCTTAGAGAACCTAGAAAATTTGGATAATTAGAGAACTTAGAAGAATTTAGAGAATTAGAGAACCTAGACGATTTAGATAATTAGAGAACTTAGAAGAATTTAGAGAATTAGAGAACCTAGAAGATTTAGAGAATTGTGAGAATTCATATAGCAAAGTACATTTAGAGAATTCAGAAAACATTCACAAATTAGATAACTTAGAGAATTTAGTCCATTTATAAAACTTATATGTTCATCTCATGACTTCTGATGTATAACTTGTCTAACAAATGCATAATCTTGTCCTATGTGCAGAACCAGTCGGCGGCATCTAATGCGCCAAATGAGGACCAAGATTTGTCAAATCCGTCGCAGCCGTGGTCACAGTGGCCTCCTTCTTAGAGTTTGTTATGTTCGTGTCAACTTAGGTGATGGATGTGATACTTATTTCTAGATTGTGATGGATATTGTGATGGATTTGTGTTTGTGATGGATATTGTGAGATATATTTGCGTTTGTGATGGATATTGTGATATATTCCTGTGCAATGTGATGTATATGTCATGCATATGATATTTGTGAGTTGGGGTTCTTTTAACGAGAGGAAACAAAAAAAAACAGCTGTTTGGTCACTTTGCCGAGTGCATTTACCATAGCACTCGGCAAAGCAACCATGCTGGGAGCTTCTGTGAAGCCACTTTGCCGAGTGCATTTACCATAGCACTCGGCAAAGGGACGTCGATTTGCCGAGTGTCAGGGCTCAGACACTCGGCAAACATCTCCCCTTTGCCGAGTGCCAAACATCGGACACTCGGCAAAGGGGTCCTGACGCCGTGCCTGTGCAAACGGCCGTTAGCTCATTTAGCCGAGGGGGAACATGTATTTGCCGTGTGTCAGGAGACACTCGGCAAAGATTTGCCGAGTGCCCGATGTTTGGCACTCGGCAAAGAGCTATTTGCCGTCACCTCGTTGCCGAGTGCTCCTTTGCCGTGGGCTACACTCGGCAAACCCCTTTGCCGAGTGTATAAGTCCCTTTGCCGAGTGTACTTGACACTCGGCAAAGGGGGGTTTCCCGTAGTGACTTCCATGTCGATGTATAGTATACTAAGCAGTCTGTTATGAATACCAAATTGATAAATTGTAGACATATAATATCTCGTAATACGAGGAAACAAACACTGTATAATTCGAGATCGATACAGTTTCAGTTTGTGCATACCTTTCTCCAGGGACAACTGGTTGCCCCCAAGAAGTCGAAGGACGCCTTCTCTCAGCCCTTTGGTAATCACGTGGACACTCCACAGTGTCCATACACTCATGCATGCAACAATGACCAAAATACAACTAGCTATGAGCCTATGCCTTCATGACAGAGGCAACAATTCACTTCGAATAGGAAGAGCAAGCAATCGCTGATCAGTAAAGCGTATATGGTAAGTAGTAAAAAGCAAGTGCCCCAAGTACATACACACATTAAGGAAAAAGTAGTTTCAGTTTATTTGCATCATCAGATATATGCGAAGTACAGACCTAAACTCGAGATGTTCTTTTATTTGCTTACATTGCATAGTCTAGCCTGCATGAACTCTCTAGCTTAGTCTTGTCTTGGGACAAAAACCTCAGTTGACTGCCTCTCATAAGCTAAAATCGATCGAATTATTAGAATGCGGCGGCGGCGCGCACTCTATTCTGGTGCAATAGCATCAGTATAGTATAGTGTAGCTGTGTAGACGTGTGGTACAGCACTACAGCAACAAGCTCTTCACCACTTCATATTGCATAACACACACCAGTTCCATCAGAAGCTAGGTGTCGCTCCTCACTCCTCAGGCAGCAGGAGCGCAGTCGTAGTCGTCGTCGTCGTCGTCGCTGTCTGTCTCCGCCATCCTTCCTCGCGTGCTGCGCCACCCATCGCAAGGCGCGGCGTAGACGGCGCCCGAGGGGGACGCAATGCTGCTGCCTTGGACGAGGTAACTGACCGCCTCCGCCGACACTGGCGCCATGGCAGTGTCAAGTGTGGGTGTGTGTGCAAGCGAATTGACGCCGCGCGCGCTGGAAGCTCTTGCTTGCTCAAGGTAGAGGAAGCTGCCGCTGCTGTGGATGCGGTGTGCTAGTGCTTGCTATAGCTGTGGTGGTTGCTGGCTTGCTGCTGTCCGGGATTTGCACGGAGAGGGAGTGGCCGCGTGTGGCGGGCTTTATAGCGGCGCGGCAGGCGAGCGGCAGTGTGGCGGCACGCGGCGAGGCGCGGCAGGGAGCGTGCGTCGGCTGTGCCGGTGCGTGCATGGCGCCCTCGGGCCACGGGCTCTGGGCGCGCACAGTCAGCACTGGGATCCCGTCAGCACTCGACGGCCGCACGGCGCCCGCTCCCCGGGCCGCTCCGCCGCTGACGTGTGGGCGGCGGCTGGGCGCCGGGACCTCATGGCAGTGGCTGCAGGGGCCACGCGCTCCGGTGGCCACCTGGAGGTGCGGCGGAATCACTGCCCGGCCGCGAGCGGTGGGGACATGGGAGTGGCGGACCACTGCCCGGCCGCGAGCGGGAAAGCAGGGTGGTCGCGCGCTCCCGGCCCAGCCGGGCAGTCACTTTTCCGCCGAATCTTGCCGAGAGAAAGAGATGATATCTCGAGATTTTCTTAAGATTTATTCGATTGCCGTCGTGTGCATGCCGGCGGCAAAGTTGGATTCGGGGGACGCGGCGATTATCTGGGCCAAGCAAATACCACACATGCGCCACAGCACACGCATGGCGGCATGGGTTAACAGAGGCAATTTGCCGGAGAAATCTACTGCTGTACGTAGATCCAATCAGTTTTTTTCGCATAGTTTCATTGCCGAGAGTTCAGAGTCTAGATTCTTTTTTGTGGGTAGGACATTTTATAATCGTTGACATGCTTTTAGAGCTGTGCTGTTTCTCTCTTGCTGCCCAACTAGTCCTAAAAGCTTGCAGTATATCTTTCTTGTATGTCTCTGGCCCTGTTTATTAGTTACATCGAAGTCGACCAATTCGATCAAAAGCATCTTCTTGAAAAACGTGCCTCTCTCTCTGCTTTTACGCTTCTCAATGCATTTTGCTACAGTCAATTCGATCGAATTCGCACGAACTAAACAAGGCCTCTGTCACCTTTTATGCCCTTGATATCCATTTAAAATTTTCTCATGTAAACGTAAGAACAAAACGTGTCTGCTTCACCATAAAAATAATCCACTAAACAAAAATATATTCAATATATATATATATATATTTATATGTGATTTGTTTGATAAAATATGAATCACACAAAAAAAAAAACAATCAAGTGATGTCATATGGGACATGACAGGAAACAAGGGACCAGTTGTGATGTTCGATCTTACTTCTGAGCTTTGGGGTTCCAAGCTTTGCATTTAACCTCGCTTCTATACCGTTCAAAATTCACACAACCAATGACTAAGTTATCTATACAAATGAAATATTAACACAAACATGCACAGGTCTCTTCACACAAGCCAAATAAAAATTATAATATAAAATCAATTATTGTCTATACATACATAAACTAAATAAAGTGTAAGTGCTTGAGCTTTCTGTGGTCTTGGGTTGTATCCTATTTTGTTGGACTTTTGTTAAGTAAAAAATTAATTAACCCCTTATATTGCGGATAATCTGGTGAGTGCTCCGAACGAGTTTTTATGCTCATGTCCTATCCGCGGGCGAGAATTCATAACCATACCTTCACCAGTTAGGTACAAAACCCGTTGTTACCCACGTCCGTGGGTAGAATTGGCATCCCTACACATGGCGGCGGTTTGAACGGGAGAGCCAAACTGGTACCTGCTATTTTTAGACTGTTGCACTTGATTAATTATTAAAATTGGCTAAAAATTGATTGATTAAGTAGCAGCTCAAAAGAAAAACATTTGTTTGAGCTCTAAACAAAAGCAACTCATAAGCTCGGGCACACGTTTTTGAAAGAAAAAAGAAACGTTGGGGTCTAGATGGGCTATGGAGGCCACCATGCAGTTCTTTTCCTGCTGGACCAACATTGGGCTTACCCTGGAAACGCTCGCACAGGCACCTTTTCGTTTGGGCTGTTAATATGGGCTGCTTAAATCCCACTCCTTGCGATGGGCCTGAACTTGAAATTTTTTTTAATTTTTTTTAGATTTTTCAAAAACAACGTGCAGGTGACAGATTTTGCAAATCTGTCACTCAACCGCCGTATCATATGGCGGCAGCCATATGATACGGCGGCAAGAGCATGAAACCGCCAAATCATATGGCGGTTACAAAAACCGCCATATGAAATAGCGATTTAATTTAAAAATATAAATTACCTCTGAATGCCGTACCAAACCGCCAAATGATTCAGCGGTAGGTGTCGGCACCTTGGCCCGGCGCACCTAACCGCCGAATCATTTGGCGGTAGGGGGATCCTGCGCCTTGCCGCGCCGTTTGATCCGGCGGGACTTCCCGTCGTCGGATCCGCGGCGACAGCCCTTACCGCCGTTTCATACAGCGGTTAGGTGGTTGGCCCCTATATAACCCAAAAATCTGTTGTAAAACTCATTCTAAATCAGAAAAAAGAAAAACTAGGGTTAGAGAGGTTAGAGAGGGAGAGGGAGAATCAGCGGCGAAACCCTGCCGGTTCGGCGCGTCGGCTTCTGGTAAAATCCGAACTCATAGTTGTATCTTCAATTTCGTAGATGTATGACTTTGTAGTTATTTTAGTATTTAGTTTACACAGTATGAAACCGTAGTATTATTTTTGAGTTACTGATATTAGACTTAGTTACTGAAATTAGTATTAGAGGTAGTTACTGATATTAGATTTAGTGATATTAGTTTGAGTTACCTTATATTTAGTGACATTAGAGATAGTTACAGTCATTACTTTTAGTGATATTAGATTTTTATTAATATATCTTTTTATAATAGATGTACTGATATTAGAGTTTACACCAGAATTTTATATAAACTGTAATTATGCATTTTAGAGTTTACATTAGAGTTTATATCTTTTTATATTAGAGTTTCTGTTAGAGTTTTATGCATATTAGAATTTATATAAGAGTTTAAATTAGAGTTTATATTAGAGTAATGACTTTATATTAGAGTTTATATTAGAGTAATGACTTTATATTAGAGTTTATATTAGACTTTATATTAGAGTAATGACTTTATATTAGAGTTTATATTAGACTTTATATTAGAGTAATGACTTTATATTAGAGTTTATATTAGAGTAATGACTTTATATTAGAGTTTATATTAGACTTTATATTAGAGTTTATAGTAGAGTTTACAGTAGAGTTTTATTGATATTAGATTATATATACGAGTTTATATTATAGTTTATAGTAGAGTATTATGCATAAGTCTTTTTATGAGTACAAAATCGTATTAATTCTTCTTATTGTCCTGGTTTTGTTTTAGGCATGTCTGAACCCTTATGGTTCCAATTATACTATGGATCAGGGGAAGTTAGATATGGTCCTGAAGAGGTAGACCTGTCAAAATTTAGTTCTACCACCAGAAAAATATCTAGAGCAGCAGAGAGATATTGGGTTTCAATAACAAAGTGACTTTATCATTCATTTGGACTTGATGAGGCCCAGCATGACCTGTCAGTGATGGCAGTGATGAACAAAAGTTCAACTACGTATTGGAAACTTGTTCCGCTTGAAGGAACCCAGAACTGGAGGTCATTTGTGACACTTTGTACGCAGCATGGTATGCCTTTGGTATTGCTTGTGCGAGCCTTCCACAAGGGTGGGTCCAGTAGTGAAGTGCACGAAGAAGTTGAAGATGCTGGACGGGAAAACCTTGAAGATGCTACTGGGGAGAAAGGTGAAGAAGTGGAAGAAGGGGCAGCCGGACAAGATTATTACGCACCCCCTGAACCATCGGGGGAGCTTGATGAAGCAGAAAATTTTCCTGAGATGGTTTTGGAGGCAGAGAGGGAGGGCACAGAGCATCAGCAGTACATTGAGGAGGACTCGTCGGATGATGATGACGACGAGGGGTTGCAAGTGCCAAGGAACTGGGAAACCTATGACTTCTCACAGCTTACGGTAAATGAAGGCCAACAAGTCCCTTGGGAGTACAAGTGCAACGAGGTTTGCGTCGGTTCGTGCTACAAGACTGCTAAATAAATGAAGGATGCAATAAAACAGTGGTCTACTTTGTGTTTGCAAAGAGAGTTCAGGGTTGTTAAGAGCAGCAAAAAAAATCTATGACATATGCTGCGTCACAGAAGGGTGTCCTTTTAAGGTTCACGCTTTCTGTGGTAAGTGGAGGACTTACTGGGAGGTGAGCAGAATCGAGGATCACACATGTGTGCTTGAGCAGTTGGACACAGACCACCGGAACCTCACATCCGGTTTTGTGGCTAACTTCATGTATGCACAGATCATTGACAATCCAAGCTATGAGCCCAAGTCTATAATATGTGCCGTCGAGGAGAAATTCAAGTACAAAATTAGCTACGACAAAGCATATAGAGCGAGACAGAAGGTATTCGAGATGAAGTGGGGGACTTATGAAGCATCCTATGACAACCTTCCTGCTTTGCTCCACGCCATATGCGAGCGCAATGAAGAGAGCTTCTATGACCTTAAGACTTTCCCCTCTGTCTTGAGGCCAGGGAAGCAAGTGCTGCAGCGAGCATTCCTGGCATTGGGGCCGTGCATTAAGGCTTTCCAACACTGTAGGCCAGTCATATGCATTGACGAGACCTTCCTGACAGAAAGGTACAAAGGCACAATCCTCACCGCTGTTGCTGGCGACGGTAACAATCAATTAGTGCCTTTGGCCTTTGCTTTTGTGGAGAAAGAGAGCGGAGACAGCTGGTATTGGTTTCTGGAGAGGCTGAAGAGTATGGTTGTGGGGGATGTGCCAAACGTGTGTGTCATACACGATAGGCACAAAGGTATTCTGTAGGCAATTGAAGAAATGAAGAATGGCAGCACCAAGCGGCAGACATTACCATGATGGCCCAACGTCGTGAGCAGGTGGTGCATGCGCCACATGGGGGCAAATTTTCATAGCCAGTTCAAGAACAAGGCACTGATGAAGCTGTTCAAGCGCTTATGCAGCCAGAATCAAGAGAGAAAGTTCAAACAAATCTGAAGAAACTAGATGACCTTACGAAGAAACAATCAGAAGAGCTCGTAAAGAAACCCGTGACAAATCAAGCAGACGAGCCCAAGTCTCTTGAGGATGTGGGGTTGGACACTAGCCAGACTAGAAAGAGAAGGGGTTGTGCAGTTAAGACTTTCAGCCAGTGGATTGAGAATGAGCTAAAAGAAAAATGGGCATTGATCTATGATGAAGGAGGTGCTCGGCATGGTATAAAGACTACAAACTATGCCGAGGTTTACAATTGGGTGCTTCGTGGAGCTAGGGGCCTCCCCCTAGTGGGAATCATCGAGTTCTTCGTGTACCGCACAATCAAATATTTTCATGACCGGTATGGAAAGGCTGCGGCTGCCATGGAAAGCAACCAATTGATGTACGGCTACAAGATGACGAGTGTATGGACGAGAAGCAGAAGAAGGCTCTATTGCACCGTGCGTATCCGCAGGGTTCAGCTGAACGGCGGTTCGAGGTTCTTTGAATAAGGACAAAGGGAGGACGGTGGCCGGACGGGAAAGGTTCAGACAAGAGTGTGTTCTCCGAAATGATAGTTGCATTTGCTCGTGCCAGAAGCCTCAGCTGCTGCACAAGCCTTGCTCCCATGTGATTGCTGCCTGCTATGAAGCTGGGGAACTGCAGCCCCGTATGTACATCTCTCCCTACTTCTTCAAGCAAACCATTATGGCTACCTGGAGTTTTGAGGTGTATGGCCATGGGATATGTGGCTCCTTCACCAACAACCCGGGAAAATATGCAACATATATCCCCGATCCAGAAATGAAGCAAGGTCGTGGGCAACGAAAGAAGAAGCGCATTAGGAATAACATGGATCGATCTGAAGCTGGTCCAGACGCGCGCATCTACTCTAAGTGCAATGAGGTTGGGCACACATACAAGAAGTGCACTACGACGTCTTATTATGATCGAAGCGGTGCAGGAGGGTCATCAAATGTGGTCTCAAATCCTCCATCAAGAGGCGCTGGTCGTGGCCGTGGCACCAATGAGGGCCTCATATAGAACTACTTTACCATTGTTTAGTTTATTGTATTATTAGTTATGTAATGTAAGTTCTGAATTATTAGTTCGGTAATATAAGTTGTGTAATGTATGTTCTGTATTATTAGTCATGTAATGTAAGTTCTGTAATATAAGTTCGGTAATATAAGTTGTGTAATATAAGTTCTGTAATATTAGTTATGTAATTAAGTTCTGAATTATTATGTAATGTAAATTCTGTATTCGATCATAAGTTTTTTTAATATTATTGTTTTTAATACAAGTTATTGTTTGTATTACAAGTTATTGTTTTTAATACAAGTTATATTTTTAATATTTTTTAATATTATTGTTTTTAATACAAGTTATTGTTTGTATTACTAGTTATTGTTTTTAATACAAGTTATGTTTTTTAATATTATTTTTTCTACGTCTATGTTTACCTTATTCTGTATTTTTTCCACAAATTCCCTGTAGCTATGACGGACCCTTCTGCAGGAGCGTCCGTGACTCCTGAGTTGCTCAACCGTCGAGTCAACCAGCACCACCATTCATACTACTCCGCCGTGCTGGAGGTCAACGTCGGGGCAGCTTTCGGTCTCGTGTCGGCATGACCTACATGCCGCTACACCCCCTCTTTGTTCCGAGGTAAGCCGTCACTTCAAATTGTCAACATTTATGATATGTTAAAAATTTATATTAATGCGAGCACTACTTTGCGTTATAGGTTACGCGCAGCAGGCCTTTTGCCTCTCGCGCGTCTGGTGGAGGGCGACATGGACCGGTCGCATGTTCCGGTACCGGACCGCATGACGTGGTTCCAGTTTGACTACTCCTTGCTAGCGGCTCTCCTGGACAGGTGGTGGCCAGAGACGTACACATTCCACCTCACCATGGGGGAGATGGCGCCCACTCTGCAGGACGTGGCCTTCCTGCTTGGCCTGCCGCTCGCAGGCGACGCCATGGGGGCGACCGACCCTCCGGCCACTTGGCGGCGGGACCTCCTCGACAGGTTCGCGCACGTTCAGCGGAACGAGCATGCGGTGGGCTACAGCGAGTTCCGCAGCACGCACGGCCCCACCATGAAGTGGTTGCTTCAGTTTAGCATAAGTACCTACACCGTTCCTTACACGTTTCTCCTTCGATTAATTGCAACGGCTGACTCATTATGTCACTTATTGCAGACGGACTACATGAGGGCAGACGCTGACGACGAGACCGTCGAGCGTCACTTGGAGGCGTACTTGCTCTGGCTCTTTGGGTGGGTGATGTTCTGCAGCTCACAGGGGGACTCGTGTCCCAAGGTCCTCATCCCTTACGCGACGGCCGTCGCGACGTACCCGCTCGAGCAGATGCCCCAGGTCAGCTGGGGCTCAGCGGTGTTGGCCGCCACGTACAGGGGCCTCTGCACGGGCGTGCAGAAGGTTAAGAAGGGAGAGCCTATCTTCGTCGGTTGTCCCTTGCTTCTGCAGCTGTGGTCCTACGAGCGGTTCCCAGTGGGCAGGCCAGCGATGAGCCCCGACCCGTACGCCTGGATGGCTCCTGACACGGACCCGCGCGACTACCCCACCATGGGGTCTTTGTGGTGCCTCCAGAAGGTATGTGTTCGAACATTTTTTATTTCTAACATCCTTTTGTTGTTGGGACTTGCTATATTATTTGTATTACTTGTGCAGCCGAGCTGGGTGGGCCAACAGATGAGGAAGTCGTACGCAGATTTTGTCGGGCAGTTCGACGGGCTCGTTGACGCAGACGTGCGTTGGACCCCCTACTCGGCAGACGCGATCCACGCCCGGACACCGCAGGGCCTATCCTCCTTGTGCCAGCGCGACCAGGAATACTGGATGACGAGAAAGCCCATTGTCTTCAACATCCACGTGGAGGAGTGTTGACGGTCCTTAGGTACCACTTTTGGCCGTCAATTCCTGCAGAAAATATATCAAATATAATCACCAAACATAGTGATAAGGTTTATATCTAATCAATTCCACGAGTTTTGGTGAATATGTGTTGCAGAAAATAATTGGCAAAACAGGAGGACAATTGGGCTCAGGGCCAGGTCGCCCGACCCACCTAGGTCGGCCGACCAGGGCCCAAGCCCAATAAAGCCCATCTTTGTCCACAGCAAAGAAGCACACTCCAGGACCATCCTAGCCACTGATTCCATGTCGGTTGGATCCAAGAGATGGGAATGGTCCAAAGGGAGGTCACATGGATAGAAGGGCCCACCTTCCAAACTAAACGTACTCAAATGCACCTATACCACCTGGAACCGCCATGAGGACCCACTAAACAGTCACTCAGCCGAAGATGGGCCCGATCGGTGCCGATAGACGGTCGCCCGACCGAGCCCGGTCGCCCGACCTGGTCCGGAGGCCAAACCGCCTCATCCTTCTGGTACGAGTTCCCACCGCCTCCAGAAGTCCATCTGTGCCGTGCACCACTCAAGGCGGTGGATCGAACGTCGGCCGATCTCCCCGAATCGCCCGACCTGTGACTGAGTCCGTTCGTCCTCATCTTCCACGTGTCCACTCCCAACCGCCTCTACAAGCTATAAATAGTTGCATACCGGTCATTGAAGAGACACACAAGATTGAGAAGCTACAAGCTCCACTTCAAGGTGAAGCTCTACTCCACTGTAGTATCTAGAGAATAGGGAGAGAGTGAGGGGTAGTCCGGGGGAAGTGCCGGGTCTGTCGGCACTTTTTCCCGATCTTGTACCTCGACGGATGCTTCCTTCTTCTAGTAAGTGTTCGTGATCTCTTATGGTATTAAGTTCTCTTGATTAAGTAAGTTCTCTTCCATAGTTGCTTACAGGTTCATCGTTCATTAATCATTTATGAATGCTTAGTGAATACTTTGGTCTAGGAACAAGACTGAAGTAGTAATTGATAGCATAGACGTGGTGTCTGGGCTAGAAGTTACCTTTGTTTGCCTCGTAGCCCCACGGATTAGAAGAGGTAGGCAGCAGGTGGTGACAGCCCTGTCCGTCCTTTGTAATCCTCCACGTACGGGTACGGCGTAGAGCTGTTGGCCGGCAATTTCCTAGAGGCCTAGGATACCCCGGTGCCCAAAGTAAGTAAACTATAGACGCTGAGCTTATTCTTCATCAAGGTCCTTTGCCATAGGAATCCTCTCTACCCTCGCCATCATTTCTCTTGTTGTCCTTGGACGATCTAGTTAGAAGACTAGTACACACGTTCCCTGTGGATTCGATACCCTGAATACTTCCGGGTGAAAGCTACAACGGTATCTGTGCGCTTGCGGATTTATCTGTGATCGTAAGAAATACCAACAAGCTTTCTGGCGCCGTTGCCGGGGGACGGTTGCTTTATTATCTTCGAACCTTGTTCATCCTCGTATCTTTTTATTTTTCTTTATTTTCTTTTACCAGTTACCCCCTGTACCATGGAGCAATATTCTATTCTAGAATCCTCTGCTCCAAGGCGTGAGTTCTTCGAGCTACCACCTTCTGATCAGCCAATCACTACATCTAGCTTTGAACTCCGCCCCGGCTTTATAGCCATGGTTCGGAATAAAACCTTCTCAGGGGCCAACAACGAAAATCCTTATGATCACCTGCGAGAATTCGAGATGTTGTGCTCATGTTTGAGAATCTCAGGCATGACACAAGAGACCATCAAATGGAAGTTATTTCCGTTCTCTCTCGATGAGACGGCAAAGAGATGGTGCTACCAAACCGTCCAGGATGTAAATGGAAATTGGGGAAAACTACGGGACAAGTTTTGTCTTCACTTTTTTCCCATTCACTGTATATGTGCCCTTCGGAAGGAGATCGTCTGCTTCCAGCAGGGTGAGAAGGAAACTCTAGGTGCAGCTTGGGAAAGATTTGTTTCACTAAACAAGTTTGGCACAGACTTAGACATACCCGACTTCATGCTCATGCAACATTTTCGATCGGGCCTAAAAAAAGAAGCTGCTTTCATCCTAGATGGTGCCGCCGGTGGTTCGTTCATGCACGTAACCCTGGATGATGGGAGAGCTCTTCTAGAGAAGATTCTAGAAAACACTCCCTCTACCGAAACACAGCACGAACCCCAGCACAGCTCTAAGACAAGACCCGAGCCAAACCCTTTTACCTCGCACGATCCAGTCTTAGAGCCTACATCCGAACCAAAGCTACCGAAGGAAGAAGAAGTTCTACCTTCGGCATCCGAGGATTATGGAAATCCCTCAGATCACACNACACCGTTCCTTACACGTTTCTCCTTCGATTAATTGCAACGGCTGACTCATTATGTCACTTATTGCAGACGGACTACATGAGGACAGACGTTGACGACGAGACCGTCGAGCGTCACTTGGAGGCGTACTTGCTCTGGCTCTTTGGGTGGGTGATGTTCTGCAGCTCATAGGGGGACTCGTGTCCCAAGGTCCTGATCCCTTACGCGACGGCCGTCGCGACGTACCCGCTCGAGCAGATGCCCCAGGTCAGCTGGGGCTCAGCGGTGTTGGCCGCCACGTACAGGGGCCTCTGCACGGGCGTGCAGAAGGTTAAGAAGGGAGAGCCTATCTTTGTCGGTTGTCCCTTGCTTCTGCAGCTGTGGTCCTACGAGCGGTTCCCAGTGGGCAGGCCAGCGATGAGCCCCGACCCGTACAGCTGGATGGCTCTTGGCACGGACCCGCGCGACTACCCCACCATGGGGTCTTTGTGGTGCCTCCGGAAGGTATGTGTTCAAACATTATTTATTTCTAACATTCTTTTGTTGTTGGGACTTGCTATATTATTTGTATTACTTGTGCAGCCGAGCTGGGTGGGCCAACAGATGAGGAAGTCGTACGCAGATTTTGTCGGGCAGTTCGACGGGCTCGTTGACGCAGACGTGCGTTGGACCCCCTACTCGGCAGACGCGATCCACGCCCGGACACCGCAGGGCCTATCCTCCTTGTGCCAGCGCGACCAGGAATACTGGATGACGAGAAAGCCCATTGTCTTCAACATCCACGTGGAGGAGTGTTGACGGTCCTTAGGTACCACTTTTGGCCGTCAATTCCTGCAGAAAATATATCAAATATAATCACCAAACATAGTGATAAGGTTTATATCTAATCAATTCCACGAGTTTTGGTGAATATGTGTTGCAGAAAATAATTGGCAAAACAGGAGGACAATTGGGCTCAGGGCCAGGTCGCCCGACCCACCTAGGTCGGCCGACCTGGGCCCAAGCCCAATAAAGCCCATCTTTGTCCACAGCAAAGAAGCACACTCCAGGACCATCCTAGCCACTGATTCCATGTCGGTTGGATCCAAGAGATGGGAATGGTCCAAGGGGAGGTCACATGGATAGAAGGGCCCACCTTCCAAACTAAACGTACTCAAATGCACCTATACCACCTGGAACCGCCATGAGGACCCACTAAACAGTCACTCAGCCGAAGATGGGCCCGATCGGTGCCGATAGACGGTCGCCCGACCGAGCCCGGTCGCCCGACCTGGTCCGGAGGCCAAACCGCCTCATCCTTCTGGTACGGGTTCCCACCGCCTCCAGAAGTCCATCTGTGCCGTGCATCACTCAAGGCGGTGGATCGAACGTCGGCCGATCTCCCCGAATCGCCCGACCTGTGACTGAGTCCGTTCGTCCTCATCTTCCACGTGTCCACTCCCAACCGCCTCTACAAGCTATAAATAGTTGCATACCGGTCATTGAAGAGACACACAAGATTGAGAAGCTACAAGCTCCACTTCAAGGTGAAGCTCTACTCCACTGTAGTATCTAGAGAATAGGGAGAGAGTGAGGGGTAGTCCGGGGGAAGTGCCGGGTCTGTCGGCACTTTTTCCCGATCTTGTACCTCGACGGATGCTTCCTTCTTCTAGTAAGTGTTCGTGATCTCTTATGGTATTAAGTTCTCTTGATTAAGTAAGTTCTCTTCCATAGTTGCTTACAGGTTCATCGTTCATTAATCATTTATGAATGCTTAGTGAATACTTTGGTCTAGGAACAAGACTGAAGTAGTAATTGATAGCATAGACGTGGTGTCTGGGCTAGAAGTTACCTTTGTTTGCCTCGTAGCCCCACGGATTAGAAGAGGTAGGCGGCAGGTGGTGACAGCCCTGTCCGTCCTTTGTAATCCTCCACGTACGGGTACGACGTAGAGCTGTTGGCCGGCAATTTCCTAGAGGCCTAGGATACCCCGGTGCCCAAAGTGAGTAAACTATAGACGCTGAGCTTATTCTTCATCAAGGTCCTTTGCCATAGGAATCCTCTCTACCCTCGCCATCATTTCTCTTGTTGTCCTTGGACGATCTAGTTAGAAGACTAGTACACACGTTCCCTGTGGATTCGATACCCCGAATACTTCTGGGTGAAAGCTACAACGGTATCTGTGCGCTTACGGATTTATCTGTGATCGTAAGAAATACCAACAAGCTTTCTGGCGCCGTTGCCGGGGGACGGTTGCTTTATTATCTTCGAACCTTGTTCATCCTCGTATCTTTTTATTTTTCTTTATTTTCTTTTACCAGTTACCCCCTGTACCATGGAGCAATATTCTATTCTAGAATCCTCTGCTCCAAGGCGTGAGTTCTTCGAGCTACCACCTTCTGATCAGCCAATCACTACATCTAGCTTTGAACTCCGCCCCGGCTTTATAGCCATGGTTCGGAATAAAACCTTCTCAGGGGCCAACAACGAAAATCCTTATGATCACCTGCGAGAATTCGAGATGTTGTGCTCATGTTTGAGAATCTCAGGCATGACACAAGAGACCATCAAATGGAAGTTATTTCCGTTCTCTCTCGATGAGACGGCAAAGAGATGGTGCTACCAAACCGTCCAGGATGTAAATGGAAATTGGGGAAAACTACGGGACAAGTTTTGTCTTCACTTTTTTCCCATTCACTGTATATGTGCCCTTCGGAAGGAGATCGTCTGCTTCCAGCAGGGTGAGAAGGAAACTCTAGGTGCAGCTTGGGAAAGATTTGTTTCACTAAACAAGTTTGGCACAGACTTAGACATACCCGACTTCATGCTCATGCAACATTTTCGATCGGGCCTAAAAAAGAAGCTGCTTTCATCCTAGATGGTGCCGCCGGTGGTTCGTTCATGCACGTAACCCTGGATGAAGGGAGAGCTCTTCTAGAGAAGATTCTAGAAAACACTCCCTCTACCGAAACACAGCACGAACCCCAGCACAGCTCTAAGACAAGACCCGAGCCAAACCCTTTTACCTCGCACGATCCAGTCTTAGAGCCTACATCCGAACCAAAGCTACCGAAGGAAGAAGAAGTTCTACCTTCGGCATCCGAGGATTATGGAAATCCCTCAGATCACACTAGGCACAAGAAGGCTATGACACCTCCCATTTATCATCCTTCAGATCCATTCATGGAGGTCTTCCCCGATATGTCCATAAGAGAACCACCAATGGAATGGTTAAAGGAAGTAAAGCGTTCTTCCGAAGCAATTCGGATGGTTACACCTTCCACAACCATGCCTTGCTCTTTAAGGGGAATTGCCGTAAAAGCCCTATACAACCCAACCGTCGAGGCTAGCATCATGTCTGAATTCTTCGTAAACATTTTCTTGGGCAACATGCCTCTAGCCTCGACCGACAAGCTTTTCAAAAGTCCCTCAGGACACATCTTTGAATGTCGTGGAATTGCAAGGGCTGTGCCGATCAAAATAGACAAAATCAAGGTTCATCTAGATTTCCATATCTTTTCTATCCTCGATTTTGATCTTCTCATAGGCTTCCCACTAGAAAGGCTTCTCCAAAAAGAAGTATCTCAAGGGAGCCTCAATGGGGAGCTCGGGAAAGCTACTCTTGCCACTCATATTTCTTGCCCAGGAACTTCTATGGCAAGGCCTCTCCCCGAGCATAGCCCGCTCGAGAAGGTGATGTTTGTGTCGCCATTCGAACCTACTTCTCATCTCGAGCGACCTTCATCACTGCCTTCAATCAAGCGGAAGCCATGTCCCTTAGGCCCTCAGGAAGTTGTTCTCGATAATGGTCGAGAAACAACTTTGATTTTCAATGATGAACCTCTTGAGTTGGAGAACCCAAAGGCCATGGACACGCTTGAAATTTTGACTCCGGAGTCCGAGCAAAAGGATTCCATAAATGAGCATGAAACCTTCTCTTTCAAAATCCCACAAGAGTCATGCTCATTTAATGAATCTCGAGAGTTAGTTACACTTTGTGCCACAAGCGCATGCGAGGACTACAACCACCTTAAGGTCCTCTCTTCTAAAATGTTTAGGAGGTTGGTTGTGGATGCATTCGTTTATCATAAATATTGCAAATTTCGTTTTGCATCTTTGGCACTAACATTGCAGCTAGAACTTCAACGGTACATTAACAATTGGCGATAACCATGGGAACTACGTCGCCAATGATAGCAGCAATGTGAGGGTTCCCCATGGTCTAGCTTCGGACCATAAACAAAGCACTGCCGGGAGATGGCCCAGATTATCATTTATTTTTCCTTTCAAATAAAAGCTAGAACATGTTTTTAGGATAAGCTTTCCTTCGGGTATTTCTGGTCACTAACCATTTCAGGTGGAGATTAAGAAGAACGATGGACAGGTGATGCTTAAGACCATGGAGCTACATCAGCAGTAACACCTTCAGTAAGTTTTGGTCATGGAACAAATTTCGAAGGAACCCAACACACTTGATTTTTGGTGTCCCACGACACAAAAATCCAAGTGTGGAGGAGGTCGGTAAGTATTTCGCAACATGTTCCATTTGTACAAAATTTCATCTTGGTTTTCAGGTGATGTTGGTTTTTCATCTTGCTCTATAAAAAAATGTTCCATAAAAATTTGCATAACTAAATAAATTAAAAAATATTTGAATCCAATAAAGGCTCTTGGTTCTCAAAACCAAAGAGCCATTGTTTTGTTTCCATCATGTCTGAATAAATGCAGGTACAAAATCAAGTGTGGGGGTCTCTCGAGTTTTCTGACGTGCACATTTTCAAGACCACCCACAGACAGGAAGTACAACATCGCACAGGACAGCTCAAGAAAAATCAAGGCGACCGAGGCCCAGTAGGAGTCGGTCGATCCCCTTGGACGGCCGAAGGCCATCTGGCATCTCTCGTCCACATTTTCGTCCAGAGCGATGGTTTGCACATCCTGTCCCTCACCCTCTCCAGTTCATGAGTTAATTCAATCCTATCTTGAGATAATCTTTAAAATTAAACTCATGATAAAATGAACTTGGATGCTCCTTTGGTTTACATGTTTATCCTTGATTGGCTTGCATATACTTTATTCCTTGCACATACACATGTTGCTTGTGAACATATAACTTTAGGGAAACATGTTTATCTAAGTGGTTGATTAATGAGACATGGTATGACGAAAGAAATCTTACTCTTTCTGTATAAAGTGCTTGGGATGTTTTTCTTGTAAAGCTTAAAATCAATAATCTTACAAATCTCCTCAGTGATGCCTTATTCCTACCAAAGCCATATGATGTTCATGTTGCAAAACCTATACATGTATGCTGCTTGCTATTGCATTGAGCTTTGTCAAATTATTGTGACCCTTGTAAAATGCTTTTTATGCTTTTATGATCAAGATCACGTACACTCCATATACACATGCTAAACTTCTACACTGAAAGTTAGCATCATACATTTCATCCATCCACAAAATAAATACTCCATTAGGCTATAGAAAAAAAAATATGGACACATGAAGGTCCAAGCAAAAAAAAAGAGAAAGAAAAAAAATATGGGCATATGAAGGCCCAAGTATCATGAAAAAAAATTATAGCCATGTTCTCAAAGAGGAGAGAGATCATACAAAAAGGAGCTACAATTTCATTCTTCCACACACATGCACATCTTGATCAGATTGTATGAATAGTTTTCTTCTTGGATCCACTCTTTGACTTTGCAATATATGTGATGCAAGTATGCCTTATCTTTACTCCTACCTTGAGCTCCACATAAGCCTTTTAGAAGTAGGAGAAAGAAGGCAAAGAAATGCCTTGGTGAGGAATCATACACATTGAGCGATCTGAGAGAATCATTTGAGGAGCTAGGTGTTGACGCGGAAAATCGGCGGTCGTATCCTCAGCGAGCAACACAACAAGACCAGGGAGATCTGCTTCACTCCAGTGCCAGTCTGCACTTCGTCCAGGTTCGCGGCGTGCCAGTCAATTTGACCTGAAATTGACAAGGGGATAAAACAGTTAAATTACTCTTTGATTGTGCCGGCTCTATTCCAGACGGCAAATGCGCGTTGGATTTTAGCCAAGACCCAATCAGACTTGTATCGGCCGATGCCAATCGGACCTCAAAATCGGACTTCATAGACGGCCTCAATCGGACCAATATAATCGGACCTCAATCAGACATCGAATCGGACCTCAGAATCGGACCAATTAGGATCGGACCTTGATTAATGTAACAGATCAACCTTTAAATAATAAAATAAAGCATAAAACATGGCCGATATGTAAATAACGGATCAGCTATACCTTTGAGCAAGATATTAAATAATCAAAGTGTCAGCCGATACGTTGTCCACCTTGCCTAATTGCCGGTTTGATTCATCTTATCGGACCACCTAGCTATCCAATCGGATCAGGACTGTTTCGACACGGTTTCACAGACGGATGCAGCGCACATACTCCAGCTGTGATCGGACCAGATAACTAAACAATCAAACTTGACTCATCAACCCAACAACTAAACAAGATGCTCGCACAGGTAATTAATCAGATCGAGCAAATAAACAGTAAAAACAATAACAAGATCGTTCCGATATTCAAAGCTGTCTTTGGATAGTCAAAAGGAATCTAGCTCCGACGTAGGGAATCTAGATTACTCTTAACGATCAAAGATCAATCTTTGATATGTTGTGAAAACCTAGCTCCGACGCAGGGAATCTAAATCAAACACAACAATCAAAGAACAACCTGGTAAAACTATGAAGATGAATCGGACCTAGAACGATATTGTAAGATAAGTATTGCTCAAATCGGACTAAACCAATGCTCATAGCTGTTGAAGAATCAGATTAATTCACATGGCGCAGATCTAAATCAATCTAGCAACTCCAAACAACCGCATAAGCTGCCTTCTAATAAACAAGATGAATCTAGCTCCGACGCAGGGAATCTAGATCAAGCCCGAAAACTAGAAGAACAACTCGGTAAACGATTAACTACTGAATAATCAATAGAGATCTAGCTCCGACGCAGGGAATCTAGACCAATCTTGATAATTCAAAGATAAATCGGTTGAACAGTATAAACGAGAAAGGGCGATGCGCCTCAATTCAAAGCTTAAACTAGTTCGATAAGTTGACAATCTTACTGGTAAGCCGGAGATCAGGAACTGATGCAGCCCGTCCACCAATGAGTTCGTCGGTATCTACTCCTACTCCTAAGGTTTTGGCATGAAGCCGGGTTGTATTGATTGTGAGAATAGTTCTTTACAATGGACGAGGGTTTATATTTATACCCTGGTCATGAGGAGTCCTGATCGGACTTGACTAACTTGTAGATAAAGTAAACTAAATCTAATATAAAATGGGACTCTCAATATGCCTTCTGAAAAGGAAATAGTCCCCGCTCATGCTACGCTTCCTTCTTAGCCAATGCGCCTTTCTTCATTCATCATTAGATCGGACTTTCCTGCTTATCGGACCCCCTTTCCTGCATCGGCTTCCTTCTCCGGCATCATCTATTTGACCATTCAACGGGTCCACTGCGCAGTGCCAGCCTCACCACGTCACCATCTGACTCAGCATATCCGGTGCGAAAATCTGGTGTCAACACATGCCCCCCAATTTTGGGATAAAATATGTTTTATTCCAAAATTCGTATCTGTCATCATAACTCCTTCACCGATTTTCGTGCCAAGACTTCCCATCCTTGCACTGTGCGGTTCCTCGATTTTCG
>CM014274.1:28076467-28093047 GCA_004135705.1 Alloteropsis semialata | reverse complement strand
TCAAATTACAAATCTTACAGCTCTACTGCTTTGTTTAGTTGGTGTAGGAGATTATATTCAAGGTAAATATCAATATCAGTAACCTCTTTCCAACGGTGAACGTCCGTTTGAGTTTTTAAAAACAAATAATGTTTGTGTACCATTTGCTTGTTCATGCTTTTGCTGGATTGTGTGCACATATTCTTGTTTTTAGTGTAGGATGTAAGTATGTAACTATAATTTTTCTTTTGGATGTAACTGTATAATTTCACTTTCACTTTTGAGTATCCTAATTCTTTTCTTTGATCTTGCAAGTGATTAGTTGGTTCCAGTCTGCTAATAGCATCATATCCTAATTTCTCTCTTTCGTAGCAAATACCATATTCTCTCTACAACATATCCTGAAGTTTTGCATTACTGAAGATATGTTGAGACAAACGTCGAT
The DNA here is from genome assembly GCA_004135705.1 of Alloteropsis semialata. Classification (NCBI taxonomy): domain Eukaryota; kingdom Viridiplantae; phylum Streptophyta; class Magnoliopsida; order Poales; family Poaceae; genus Alloteropsis; species Alloteropsis semialata. The sequence continues at coordinate 28,092,623 of CM014274.1, read as the reverse complement.
AAGTGATGGTGACTCGAGGACCTTCATGAGGTGAAACAATCGCTGGATAAACTCCGTATGCTTAATGATCACACGTCTTGCTGACTTGTAGAGACAAAAAGGTTACAATCTACATGCCGATAAGATAACTATTTTTTCTTATAAATTGCCACAAATTACTGCCATTAGGCATACATTTCTCATTTTGAAATAATTTTAAAGTAAATCACTGTGAGGAAGGAAGGACCTTCTGGTAATGAAGGACAGCCAATTTGTTTTTTTTTGTTCCCAAACAAATAAGCTCTGTACCTCAAATGCCCAAATTAATTGTATATGTTATTTATGCAGGAAATATGTGTGGAGCATATATCATATTGATGGTTATCTTGATGTTGCAAAGGCCGGATACAATATTTATGTTTGATGAATGATGGTGACTTTGTTTTACTTTATTAGATATACTCCAACAATGTCGATTTAGGTAATTGAAGACTTAAGTTGTTAAAGATTGTGAAAGTTATGAATTTGACTATTTATGAAATTCTTGATCATGTGTCATACTGCTTTTCCATTATTACTTTAATCCAAAAAATTTACTCCTATTTCAGGTCCACTAAATTTAAAAGTATTTGAATCAAAGCAATACCCACAAGTAAGCACACTAGGTTTCACTGAAATCACTTCTACTCTCTTCTGGTATTCTTGAATTGTGTTGACCTAGGATAACTTGCAGAAAAGGTTTATTTTGTCTTTATCTAGAAATTTGGTGCATTCAGATTAATTTTTTATGAAAGTGCATTCAAATTATTGTCTTTTGAAAAATCTAAGAATTCTGAAATTTCTTATTTCTTTCAGCGCTCCTGCTGCTTTGGTCATCTTCATTGAGCCGGCTTGGTCCCAGACTGATGGACCATTGGCTTTGTGCATGCCGGTACAGACTATGCTCATGCCAAAGAACATTTTCCTCTTAGTGGAAATTTCATAATTGTGCTGGATACTTTAGAGAAATGTCCATGTTTGATTTTTTTCAGATATGAACACTGAATATTTCTCCATTCACTTATATAATGTTGTTGATTAGTGTGTTCCATGATTTAGAGGAAAATCATCAACTCTGCGCACGCACCAGCACCCGCACGCTTGCCGCCACATACAGCCATGAGGTGAGGGCCTTCGCGGACACCATGCTATTTCTCGCCTCCTAGCCAGTGAGGTCATCTACATAAATGTTCATTAGTTTGTGATTTGTAGGAACATGTGACCTGACCCTTTTGCAGTTTTGCTCTATGGTGTGGACTGTGGAGGCTATTCTTTATGAGTAAGTGAGCGAGTAATGTCTCTCCACTGGAAATAACATGACTCCTACACCAAATGTAATGGCGGCAGCATGCTTGTTTTTTTTATCCTTTTCTAGATCACAGTTCATATGGATTTTCAGTATTCAGACTTACTGGAAGGACGAGGCATATTCAGTAATCATTGAAATTCAAGCTCATGCAGCATCTGTGGTGCCCATTCTTCGAAGGATCATCATATCACACAGTCCAATTTTAACACCTACGGGTTCTATTATTCTGGTGGTTGTAGCAGCATGCCAGCTACCAGAAGAGATTGAGAAATTGATTGCATGCCAGCTACATGAAGAGATTGGGAAATTGTTTGGTAGTAGAACCTGTGATATGGGAGAACCATAACGTAGAGACGAGAGAAACTTTTTATGTTATGATTATTTGTTTGAGCAAGGTGCTTTTCCCTGGCGGTGGCCTGCTTGTTATTTTTTTGGCAGATGTGTAGAGATAAACTATATAAGAGCTTCACGTGATTGATTACTTCAATGAGCGTGTTCTGTGTATATGCTTGTTATACAAGAGCTTTACGTGATTTGTTTTAAAAATATTTATGCGCACTCTACTCTTTTAACAAAGATGCACTAATATGTAGGCCTCCTTCCTAAATTTTTTGGTATATAATCTGATGGTCCATGATTTTTCTTCATAAAAAATCTTGATTTATTTAAACACGTGTGGGCAGGATAATTTCAATCTCTGGTGCTATAATACTAAATTTCTTTTTTAAAAAGACGCATATCATTTTTTCTATAAATATTAAATTATTTATACTAGATTTTTTAAATATAAAATTCTTATTACTAAGTTTTTGAAAAACGTGCCTGTGGCACGTGCCTCTCCACTAGTGTATTGAAAAACGTGTATTATGTAAAATGGAGGAGAGAGAGAGGGGGCAAGAGCTGGCGCGGAAGAGCGAGATGCCCTGACCTGACAGTGTGATCGGTGCCGCGCGAGTTTCCTCCTGTCGCGTGGGGATTCTCACCTACGGTAAAAAACAACGTGACAGACACCGACCGTCCTTTACTGTAGCCCACCGCTCCGTGTAACCGTGTCGTCGTGCCCACTGCCAACAACATAAACATCACATTCAGGATGATCACAAAAAAAAGCCTCCAGTCAAAAATAAAAGTCACATTAATCAAATCAGGTGACGCTCGCATTATCTGAAACTAATGGTCCATAAAGTGCTGTCCGGTGTGAAAGTATAAGATGCCTAACAGAGGTGAATTAGGCTTCTAACAAATTTTTGCGAAATTAAACACCTAATCAAGCCAATTCACTCCATGTACCTAGTCCTAGCTAGTGTAATTATCTAGACGGTAAAAAGGAGTTTTGCAACCTAGTTTCAATTCTAGTCTAGCATGCCAATTCTAAGAATGTAAATGCGGAAATATAAATTGCCAAAAGTAAAGAGAGAGTTACGAGGCCGGATTTTTTTCCGAGGTATCGAAGAGTCGGCACTCTCCTCTAGTTCTCGTTGGAGCACCCAACACGAGGGTGTTGCTCCCCCTTGATCCAACACGATGATTAAGTGCTCTCTAGTGGATGTCGATTGACCCCTCTGGAACGACGGACTCCAAATACCGTGTACACCTCCTTGGGCCTCTCACAAGACGCTTCCTTGAGATATCACCAAGAACACCACCACCAAGCCGTCTAGGTAATGCCGATCACCAAGAGTAACAAGTAATAGCTTCACTTGACCTGCACAAGACAAGAGACAAAGGTGGATGCACACTTGCTACTCACTAAGCACTAAAGGTGTCCTTAACCTTCACAATCAAGAACTTTTCAATCACTACTAGTGCTTTGCTTGCTCTTAGCTTCCAAATATTGCTATGAACTTCCTCAGGTCGCAAGAGAGCTGAAAAAAACCAATACACCAAGTATATATAGCCCAAGCAAAGCAACTAGCCGTTAGGGCTCAGCTGCTGCTGAAATCAAATCGACCGACTATTGTGGTCATGTACAAGTACACGCACCGCAACAGTCGACGCTCACTTTTCACCAACTCCCAACGGTCACTGACAGGGGGGACCGACTGTTGCGGTGGGGATAAAACCCCGTAGCACCGCAACAGTCCGTCAAACAAGAGACGAATTTATCTCTGGTCCTGTGGGGCCGACTGTTGCGGTCAGTGCTCCACTGAGCACCGTAACAGTTGGTGGTGGACTGTCCACCGGGCCCTGTTGGCCCCTGCGCTACCGACTGTTGCGGTCAGTGCTTAGCTGAGCACCGCAATAGTCGGTGGTGGATTGTCCACCGGGCCCTCTTCGCCCAGCACTGACCGACTGTTGCGGGTGCTGTCGACTTTTCAACTGCTAAGTCTAGAAACTTGTCCAATTCAAATTCTTTAAGTTTATAACTTTCTTCCATAGCTTTCATGGCTTCATCTGAGCTACCTAGTGCTAGAATTTCACAAGTGTGCACCACACCTAGACTCTAGTCCCATTTATGTCAAGCTACAACTCTTGCCCCCTTTATAGTACGGCAAAGGAAAAACAAAGACCTAAACTAATCCAAGTGCCTCTCAACAACAAACGACACTTGGGACTAGCTTGTCCTTACGTTTCTCGCATATTCTTTGATCCGTCATAGTAAATAAGATGACGGGGGGCAAGAATACCATGAAAACTCATCATTGCACTAACTTATTGAATGCCGCTGCAAAACACATGCTAGTCGCAATGATCGTGTTGTCGTTAATCTTTAAAGTCAAATTAGGGATTTAGATGCACCTTCACGATGGCATTTGCTGATGTGCCGCCGTGCCGGCTCGCCTCTGGCGAGATTCATGTGAGCACCACAATATATCCTTTTATTCTCTGGAGGAATAACCACAACTCAGATTTGTGGTACCGGCCGAATCCACAGCGCATTCAATCAACGGGCGGAAACGGAACGCGCCAGCGGACAAAGGACAAGCGGAAGCGAGGACCGTTTGATGCACATGCATGTGCACGCGATCGGCCATCATCCGCGGCACTCACGACCGGTCAATGGCCAACGCAAACGCCTGAGATCCAGATTATCCCCTCCAGCTCCAGTTCAAATCCGGGGAGACGTACGCCTATCTCCTTCGGTCCTTCCACTATTAAAAACGAGATCAAAACACATGCTATGATCGATGGTCATCATCACAGCGGTTTAGTCAGACCCGGGTCCCTGCCAAGTACGGCCGGGTTTGCATTGTCATAAACCAACCAAGCAGCGATCGGCGATGATCCAGATCCAGCAGATTACTGTGCCAAGCGCGGAAGCGCCACGGCCACCACCACGCGCGCGTGCCGTCGTACCGCCGGCGCAGTCGTGGCGTGGGGGCGCGCAGCGCGCGTACAAAAGTTAATCAAATCATCATTGCCACGACCCACGAGCGCCCGCCCGGCCGGGGGCAGCAGTGTGCAGTGGAGCACCAGCCGGGAGAGCCGCATGCAGTCGCTGCGGTGCCAGCCGGCCGGTGCGCCCGACCCACGCCTGCGCTGCGCCGGCCGATCCGATCGGCTCGTCGTCCTCGTGCAGCCTCTGCCGCGCGCCGGCACGCAGCAGCGAGCGCGTTTACGTTTGTTTGCGAGCTCGCGAGACCGACCGGCCGGCCGATCCGCAGCGCGGGGCAGAGCCAGAGCTCGGAGACTCAGAGAGCCAGGCACAGATGGATCGGAATCGGCAGGCCGCGGCTCGGCTTTACCCGCGCTCCGGGCCGATCGCGCGGGGGACCAGCTGCTACTGCTAGTGCTCGCTCGAATTGAACGCCCCGGCCTGCCTCTTTGTCTCACTACATTTGCTGGCTCGAGCGATTCAGTGCTGTGCTGCAGCGCCGGCGCCTGTGCCACAAATAAACGTTCTGTCAGGCCGCGGGCAGCGCAGAAGGGCAGCCCTGCCACTGCGCTCCCATTCATTGTTCAGTCAAAGGCTGTCCCGCCGTATGTGCCACAAGCTAGTTAAACTTACGCCTTGTTTAGTTCGCGCGAATTCGATCGAATGCACTGTAGAAAAATGTATTGGAAATCGAAAAAGCAGAGAGATAGCACGTTATTCAATACGTAAAACAGAGCGCGAATTCGATCGAATCGAGCGAACTAAACAACGCCTTAAGCTTGGCTAAGTCCGGCACAACAAGAAGTAGCGGCTGCCAGTACGAGCTTCAATTCAGCAACCGGCACGGACGGACAGCCTTGTAGTTGTAGGTGTAGCTCGAGCTCCTCTCCTGTAAAACTCGATCGAATGCCAAATCATTGCAACATGCAATGCAGCTAGATTATGGCCTTGTTTAGTTCCTACAACAAACTTTACTATTCATCCAACTTCATTATTCATCAAAGGGAATCTTACATGCATGGAGTATTAAACGTGAGTTAATGACAAAACCCATTCCATAACCCCCCTAACTTTGCGAAACGAATCTAATGAGCCTAATTTGGCCATGATTAGACAATGTCGTGCTACAGTAAACAATCTCTAATGACGGATTAATTAGGCTTAATAGATTCGTCTCGCGATTTCCCGTCCATTCGTGTAATTAGTTTTATAATTAGATCGTGTTTAGTCCTCTTAATCTTCGATTTAGTTTTGCTACAGTAAAGTTGCAACCCAAGTTGCGCGAACTAAACAAGGCCTATATTGCTACTACCAGTACGCATACTATATGCATTGTCTAGTTGTTTGCGTCCAGCTGATGAGTGATGCATTTTAGGTACGGTCGTTTTCTGTCAAATTATTTGGCAGGTGGCCTAAACCCTGGTTAGGTTCTGCTTCGCAGATGATCGAGCACTACACTGCACATCTGGCCGGGGCGGACAGCATAAACCCGCCCGAATCAAAGCTCCCTTTATCCTAATCTACAACTCGGTGTCATAGGCGAATTGGATAGGGGGTGACAGCTAGAGAAAAATCGCGTCTGAATCATCGCCCTGTCATGCCCACTAGAACCGGTCGTTGGTGGTGCATGTCGTGCGTAAGCGAGGAGCTATGATCCTTCATCTTTGTAATGACAGCGAAGTTGCAATCGAATTGTTTAGAGAGTAACGATCTTTTGGGGACATCTTATTGGCCCGGCCCATGGCTAATGGCTCTCGTTTAAGGTCAGCTCCACTGGGAGTGTGAATTATCGTTCGAGTTGGGTCAGAGTCCGGCAACGCGCGCGATTTGGGTTGGAAATTCAAAAGCAAAGTTGGTCATATCGATCAGTGAATGTATGACTAGGGCAGAGGTCTTTTGGGGTCCTTTTGCGTCCACACAAACTGGTACCAATAGGGTACATGCAGGCACCAAAAACGCTGAATTGGTACGAATGTGATGTTGACATATCATTTTATTGAATGCAGGTCTCCTAATAGCCGTAGAAGTACTGCGGTGGCAAATGAACAATTTACCACATCTATTTTTTTTAAAAAAAATAATTGAAGCACGATAAAGGATTTGAGGCCATATATACAAGAGCCACGCGTATGGAGTATGGACCAGTTTTTGAAAACCCGGCCTTATCATCGACAGAATAATAATGAGTACGCCGACCCAGCTAGCTAGATGTTTCGCAAGTAAAAAACATGAGCAACTGGCCAATTGGGTTCCATCTGATTGTGTTTCGCCATAATCATGGGTTCGAAGAACGGATCGCAGGCACGGTCGTGATCGATGGAACACGTACTACCGCTAGCTCGCGACGGTAGGTGCGCCTCATTTTCCTCGTTCTGTGCCAAAAGCTGGTCTCTTCGCAAGAGATGGAGATGCATATGTACGCTGCAAATCACTACAGGTACAGCTGAGTGACATCAACCGCTAGCGACGGCCAACGGCACACATGTCGTCCAGGGCCGGAGAGCTGAAAAGCTTATTACCATGGCGCGACATCATCACATAGTTTTCTCCTTTTTTTTTCTCCATCACCCATCATACATTCATCTCTGTTTCGTTCTATCCTGTTGTTTAACCGCCGGCTAAACCATATCGCATGTGCTTACGGCGCCGTGTCGCGTACATGAATCGATCTTCAGGGCTAGCTCCAGGTGTCCGCCAGACAATCGAGAAGCTCTTCCCCTTGCCGCCAATCACGACCGACACCATGTGGCATTGTTAATGCTCCGGAATGGCTCCAAGTCCATGCATGATCATGCATCTGGCAACTGCATCGTTATCTCCAAACATCCTTCGAGTTGCATTGTCGTGCACAGTGTCCGGGCGTCCGGCCCCCGCTCCAAGACCAAGAGCATGAGCTTAATTAACAGATCCTCGAGGTAGGTTAGTTTAAGATTTTGTTATTATGATAGGGATCTCAGAGGTTGCCACCTTCCACATGGCCGTCGATGGTGTTGGGGGATAATCTATCCCTCGCGCAGGAGGAAAGCGGCACAAGCTTTATGCCGATCGATCGATCGGTTTTGGACGCATCCGTCGTCCACCGCGGGCACATGCCAATGCACCGTGGGGAGATTTCCCAGGAAAGCGCCGGGGAAGGTTTGTTTAATTTAGCTCCAAGCCCATGATGACCTGATGCTGGAAAAGAGGGGGGATGATTGTTTATTTGCCTGCAAATCAGGGGGTTTCTCATGGGCCGGCGGCCGGGACCGTATAGTGTGCATGCTTTGAACCCGGAAGATTAGGTTTGACCAAACAAAGTTAGGATTTGTTGCAAGACCACCTCTTGCATGAAGGAAGTTTTACTAGTACTAGTGTGGAATGTAAAATGTCAACCGATGAATTGATGATGTTTTAGTTCAATTTTATGCAGGTAGTACTTGTTTTATCGGCATTGCTAAATGATCCAGCAAAAACATCAATGGAAAAGTCCCTAAAAAAACATCAATGGAAAAGGTGATGCAACTGCACTTATTCAAATTCCAGCCGGCCCGCGCGCCAGAATCATTTAAGCTGGCATTGTAGTTTGAAAGTTTTGATGGATGCTGCCAAGGTAGCAAGCTCCAACAGCAATCAGATGGACCCAATCATTCAGACACACACAAAAACCAGGGATTCCTGCCGCATCACTGCTACGTATCTCTATCTCTAAATCCACTCTTGGCTTTGGCCCCTAGTATTGCGTACCAGCAAGAGCAAGACAGCAGTAGCAGTAGGAATCTTCTCGGCGTAACGACGACTCATTGCAAATGATAAGAGAGGAGAGAATCAGTACAAGAGCTGTTGTTTTTTTTAAAAATGTTGTTCCAACAACTTATGCTGTTCTTGATGATGCCTTATATGTCCGTTAGGGAGATAGAAGGTACGGTGGCCACTGGGCACTGCCCAAGATTTCTGCAATCTTGTCCATAGACAGTCCAGCATTCCAATCGTATGATAGAGCCGTGCGGATAGGCGGATGATTGCGCTGCTAAAAAAAAACATTTGTAAGAGTCAGAGTTTTTTTTAAGGCGGACTAAAAGACGACGCGTTCCTACAAATGCGCGCGTTACTGTAGCTAAGGGCCGCCCCTATAGATATATTTCTAGGGGCGGGTCATAGCATGAGCCGCCCCCTACAAATGCTGCCATTTCTAGGGGCGGGTGATGGCATGACCCGCCCCTAGAAATGCATGACCTCGGATAGAGAAACAGTCAAAATGAAAGTTATAGATCACAATGAGTTATGAAACTTTGTAGTTGACAACTTTTTCATTTGAAATCATCTTGTCAACGAAAACTAAATTTTAATGTTCTCAAATTTGAAATTCAAATTCTGTAAACGACTCGGATGGAGAAACTACCAAAATGAAACTTGTAGATTTCAAAAAGTTATGAAACTTTGTGGTTAATAACTTTTTAATTTGAAATCGTTTAGGACCTCAAACAAGTAATTTATACTTGGTTTAGTATAATATGGTAGGAACCAAAACAACATTTAGTTACAAGTGAGAGTGTGGTGCAGTGGTAGAGTAGGCTACACACAAGGGAGAGGTCGTGAGTTCAAATCCCACCAGCCACGAAGCGTGCGAATTTTACACAAAAAATTGCGCGACGGTTGGGGGGCTTCCCACATTAAAATATTTTTTTGGCTATTTTTTCCATTTATTTCTGGTCGGCAAAAATGAGCTTCAAGGGCGGGTGATGGCATGGCCCGTCCCTGGAAACACCATCTTCAGGGGCAGACCATGCCATGACCCGCCCCTGGAAACACGTTTCAGCCTGTTCGCTTGGCTTATCAGCCACCAGCCAGCAGTACTTTAGTCTCACAATAAATCAGCACCAGCCACCAGCCAGCCAGCAGTACTTCAGTCTCACAACAAATCAGCATCAGCCACCAGCCAACCGAACAGGCTGAAACTTGTTGGGGTGGGCTATTAACCCGCCCCTGCAAATGGCCATTTTTAGCAGCTAAAAGCAGGGGCGGATTTCGGCGCCGCCCCTACAAACGTGTTTTTACCCGTCCCTACAAACGTTTTTTTAGTAGTGTTGGTTTTTTTTTTGAGCACTTTGTAGTAGTGTTGGTCAGGCTGCGGGGCCGTGTTGCCTGCTCTCTGCTGGCAATCACAATTCTTCAGGCAAGGGCCAATTGCTGAGCAAGAACAACAGGAATACAAGACTGCAGGATTATTGCAGGTTGTTCATCCCCTCTGTCTTTCAAAACTTTTGTGCTAATTGTGTATCAGACTATCAGCGATGATGGGCTGAGCTGAACGGAGGTGGGCTCAGTTTTCAGCATTCACGACATCGTGATGGGCCTAAGGCCTAAACCCCCACCACCAAAGCGCATTGCATTGCCAGTCTTCTTCGCCACGAATTTAGGCGAAAAAATTGGAGTCGCTACACATTTCAGGCCGGCTGTCACGCTTCACGCGATGACACCAGGGTTTTAAAAACCGAACCGGACGTCCAAACCGCCGGCCACCGGTAGCGGTTTACCGGTCCGATTTGACCGGTAACCGCTAGAAACCGGACAAATTCAAATTTCAAATTCAAATTTTTCAAAAGGGGTAGTGCAATCGGTACGAGTCGGTAAGCCGAGCGGTTTGGTCGGTAAACCGGTCGGTTTGGGCGGTAAGCCGGCCGGTTACAAAAAAAATTGAAGAATTTGACATATTTTCGAATTTTAATTAAAAATTGAAAAATAAAAGAAAAATTTCCAAAAATTCTTAAAAATATTTCAAGGTGCGTAGAATCTAATGGTGTCAAAATTTTTCAAATATTAGTGCATTTAGTATTTTTTGCAGGCATTAGAAGTTTAACTGGCCGATTTAGTAGGCTGTTTGGACTTCTAATGCCAGCAAAAAAATATCAAATGAGTAAATATTTGAAAAATTTTGACACCAATAGATTACACGCACCTTGAAGTATTTTTAGAAATTTTTTCGACATTTTTCCATTTTTTGAATTCAAATTTGAAAATTTGGAATATTCCCGGTTCCCAACCGCCCTGAACCGCTACCGGTCCGGGACGGTTTGAGCGGTACCTGTGAGAACCGGACCGGTTCCCAACGGTTTTTAAAACCTATCATGACACTGAACCTCAGTGCTCGCTACCAGGCAGTCAGCAGATTTTTCAACCCGTAGTACTGGCACAGCTACAGTAGCGCACGTACGTGCTGGACTGCTGGCATCTGTTAATTATATGCGGTGAAAGTAAAAAACCGTCGGTGCTAGTGCCATTTGTGTCGCACGCTAGCTCTCGCGCTCACGATAGATCACGGGTACTCCTAGGTAGCAGTAGCACTCCTATGGGCCCCTTTGATAGAGGTTATGGTGGCTCAGCTTTATCTGTTTTACGTAAAACGAGACACTGTAGCGTGAAGCTGTTTCGAAAACAATGCAAAAATGAATTGAAAGCTGGACAAAACTAGTTTTTTCAGCTCCACCAAAACAGTTTTACCAGTAAAGCTGTTTTTGGACAAGCTGTACCAAACGGCCCCTTAGCTGTAAGCTCTCTACGACGCTGCACTTTCAGAGGATCAGAATCCCCACAGGAAGAAATCTTGGAGGCTTGCAACCTCACCCCTCCCTAGTAGTACCTACCAACCCGTGTTCTCCTGTCAGGGACAAAATCACAGCGACAAACACGGCACGAGCGGCCAACAAGAAGACGCCAAGGTCGCGAGTTACGGCACGTATCGTATATCGACTATCGTATTCGTATCGTATCCCCGTCGGGTCCACGGCGGACGGACGACTGACGGGGCAGCAACCACGCGTACCCTCTTGGAGGAAAGGGGCAGGGGCTTGGGGGCTGGGGCGCAGCAACCAACCATGGCGATTGCGCGTGCCCATTTTCGAGGCTGCGCGAGGCAGACGGCAGTGCACATGGGCGGCAGGGCATGGGCGCGCTGGAGCTACGGGTGATGGGTGCAGGCAGGCAGGTACGGTTGGGTCCGGGTAGGACGGTGCGTGCGCTGCTGTGGCGCTGCGTCCTGCGTGGTCGGCGAGGCATCAGGTTGACCGCCGTGCAGTGCCGGTGCGCGCCCGGGGTGGCCTACTGCGAGTACGATGGTACAACAGGACTACAGGAGGAATGGAGGATCCGAGTAGAGCGCGAGCTAACACGGTATGGAAACGTCGACGAACGTGCGGTGGGCTGGTGATTGCGGTGCAGCACCCGGAGTGTCGGAGGACAGACAGCGCACGGTGGTGACGAAATCGTAGAGAGACGATGGCCAGCCGCCAGCGGACGACGCTGCCCTCTGTGCCTGTGGCAGTTACCAGTGAGTGGCAGGCCGTGGGCCCCTCAGGAGAGGGGGCTCCTACGTGGAGACCGGAAGCTAGCTAGACGAGTTAGCTTCCGGCCCACAACGGCTCATCTCGCTCTCTTCTTGCTCCTCCTCGCTCCCGTCTCTTCTTCCTTCGCCTCGGCCGGCGGATACCGCTGCCACACCACCCGCCCTAACCTTCTCGACCCTGCCCATCCTAACGAGGGTGCTATCCTCGCTCCCGCCGCCCGAACGCCGGCCCATCGGATGTCCTATCCCGCCCGGCCGGCGGCGCTCCTGCCAACTGCCTCCATCACCGATGTTCCGCCACCTCGGGCCCCTCCTCTTCTGTGGCCTAGGATATTGAACTCCCACCCCCGGCTAACCTCTAACCCTAATCCCTAAACCATAAGACCGCCGCCTCGACCACCACCTCAGTCAGCGGTGACCTCGCCGTCGGCCGCCCCGCGCGCACACCATCCCTTCCCTCCCCTCCTGCCTTGGCGTGCGGCGGCGCGAGGAAGAAGAAGCAGCGGGCGTGAGAAAGAAAAAGATGAACAGAGGATCGAATGGCATGGTAATGAAATCGAATGGCGGAGAATGTGAAAGGAGGGCGAAAGCCAGATAGGTTCCCCGCAGGAGAGAGGAGGTCGAGCCGCGGACGCGGTTGCCTTTCAGCCCTGCAACCTGCTTGCTGCTCACAATGGGCATTGCGTTTATTAAGTTCAGGCCTATCGCAAGGAGTGGGATTTAAGAAGCCCATATTAACAGCCCAAACGAAAAGGTGCCTGTGCGAGCGTTTCCAGGGTAAGCCCAATGTTGGTCCAGCAGGAAAAGAACTGCATGGTGGCCTCCATAGCCCATCTAGACCCCAACGTTTCTTTTTTCTTTCAAAAACGTGTGCCCGAGCTTATGAGTTGCTTTTGTTTAGAGCTCAAACAAATGTTTTTCTTTTGAGCTGCTACTTAATCAATCAATTTTTAGCCAATTTTAATAATTAATCAAGTGCAACAGTCTAATTTGGCTCTCCCGTTCAAACCGCCGCCATGTGTAGGGATGCCAATTCTACCCACGGACGTGGGTAACAACGGGTTTTGTACCCAACTGGCGAATGTATGGTTATGAATTCTCGCCCGCGGGTAGGGCATGAGCATAAAAACTCGTTCGCGAGCACTCACCAGATTATCCGCAATATAAGGGGTTAATTAATTTTTTACTTAACAAAAGTCCAACAAAATATGATACAACCCAAGACCACAGAAACCTCAAGCGCTTACATTTTATTTAGTTTATGTATGTCTAGACAATAATTGATTTTATATTGTAATTTTTATTTGGCTTGTGTGAAGAGACCTGTGTATGTTTGTGTTAATATTTCATTTGTACAGATAACTTAGTCATTGGTTGTGTGAATTTTGAACGGTATACCAGCGAGGTTAAATGCAAAGCTTGGAACCCCAAAGCTCAGAAGTAAGATCGAACATCACAACTGGTCCCTTGTTTCCTGTCATGTCCCATATGACATCACTTGATTGTTTTTTTTGTGTGTGTTGACGCAAAAAAGGTGCCTCGCGTCAAATACTCGCACACGCAGTGGTGCTCTTTGCAGCGCCTCTGAACAGACCGGTCACACCGGTTCTAGTAACCGGTCAGACCGGTTCTCGCCGGGAAGCCGACGAGAATCCGATGAACACTTGTCGGGGAGGGACCCCGTCAGGGCAAGTGTGCGCAGGGTTGTTCTAGGATCGGCAGACCACCTAGAACGTTCTCAATTGCCGTAGAGACGAAGGAAGAACAATAATAGGGTTTGGAAAAGCTAGGGTTTGAAAGGTACAAAAAAGTAAAGGCAAAAATAGTAGATTTGATAAATTCGATTGGCTCCCCAGTGGAGTCGCCAAAAAATATGTTGACGCAAAAAACGTGCCTCGCGTCAAATACTCGCACATGCAGAGGTGCTCTTTGCAGCGCCTCTGAGCAGACCGGTCACACCGGTTCTGGTAACCGGTCAGACCGGTTCTCGTCGGGAAGCCGACGAGAATCCGACGAACACTTGTCCGAGAGGGACCCCGTCAGGGCAAGTGTGCGCAGGGTTGTTCTAGGATCGTCAGGCCACCTAGAACGTCCTCAATCGCTGTAGAGACGAAGGAAGAATAACAATTAGGGTTTGGAAAAGCTAGAGTTTGAGAGGTACAAAAAAGTAAAGGCAAAAATAGTAGATTTGATAAATTCGATTGGCTCTGTCTCAATCGGCCGAATCCCTTTATATATATAGGGAGGGTAGGACTTTTCCTGCAAGGAATAAGCTTTACAACTCGTAATTAACCCAAACTAAGAGTCCTAGTCGGATTACAGGGGAAAACCGGTCTGACCGGTTCCCCAAACCGGTCAGACCGGTCTGGGCCCGGATTTTCCTAAACCCTGCTCTATTTGCCAATTTTGGTCGCGAACAGTGTGATTCATATTTTATCAAACAAATCATATATATATATATCTTGAATATATTTTTGTTTAGTGGATTATTTTTATGGTGAAGCAGACACGTTTTGTTCTTACGTTTACATGAGAAAATTTTAAATGAATATCAAGGGCATAAAAGGTGACAGAGATATACAAGAAAGATACACTGCAAGCTTTTAGGGCTAGTTGGGCAGCAAGGGAGAAACAGCACTGCTCTAAAAGCAGTGGCGGAGCCAGAAAAAAATTATAGGTGGGGCGAATTCTACTAGCAAAGAACTAAACTAAAATTAAAAGTGCACGGTATATACATCAATTCATAGTTCACATTCGCATCGAAATCACACAAATTATAGCAAGAAAATGAGCAACACAAGTGAAGTTGTATTTTGGAGAGGCCATGCAGTGAATCCTGTCACCATTGTTACATTTTCACGCCATGCTGCGGTACCTGAACTAGCTGTCCCGACCATTTACTGACTGCCTCTCCAAGCATCTCATGTAAAAAGACAGGGTCTGATGAGTGGAGGATTATCGGAATCCTGTCACCATTGTTACATTTTCACGCCATGCTGCGGTACCTGAACTAGCTGTCCCGACCATTTACTGACTGCCTCTCCAAGCATCTCATGTAAAAAGACAGGGTCTGATGAGTGGAGGATTATCGGACACTCACGCGGCCACGCCGGTAGCTGGGGCAGCCGCCCCAGCATGCCTACAGGGTGGCTCCGCCCCTGTCTAAAAGCATGTCAACGATTATAAAATGTCCTACCCACAAAAAAGAATCTAGACTCTGAACTCTCGGCAATGAAACTATGCGAAAAAAACTGATTCGATCTACGTACAGCAGTAGATTTCTCCGGCAAATTGCCTCTGTTAACCCATGCCGCCATGCGTGTGCTGTGGCGCATGTGTGGTATTTGCTTGGCCCAGATAATCGCCGCGTCCCCCGAATCCAACTTTGCCGCCGGCATGCACACGACGGCAATCGAATAAATCTTAAGAAAATCTCGAGATATCATCTCTTTCTCTCGGCAAGATTCGGCGGAAAAGTGACTGCCCGGCTGGGCCGGGAGCGCGCGACCACCCTGCTTTCCCGCTCGCGGCCGGGCAGTGGTCCGCCACTCCCATGTCCCCACCGCTCGCGGCCGGGCAGTGATTCCGCCGCACCTCCAGGTGGCCACCGGAGCGCGTGGCCCCTGCAGCCACTGCCATGAGGTCCCGGCGCCCAGCCGCCGCCCACACGTCAGCGGTGGAGCGGCCCGGGGAGCGGGCGCCGTGCGGCCGCCGAGTGCTGACTGTGCCCGCCCCGAGCCCGTGCCGCGGGGGCGCCATGCACGCACCGGCGCAGCCGACGCACGCTCCCCGCCGCGCCTCGCCGCGTGCCGCCACACTGCCGCTCGCCTGCCGCGCCACTATAAAGCCCGCCACACGCGGCCACTCCCTCTCCGTGCAAATCCCGGACAGCAGCAACCACCACAGCTATAGCAAGCACTAGCACACCGCATCCACAGCAGCGGCAGCTTCCTCTACCTTGAGCAAGCAAGAGCTTCCAGCGCGCGCGGCGTCAATTCGCTTGCACACACACCCACACTTGACACTGCCATGGCACCAGTGTCGGCGGAGGCGGTCAGTTACCTCGTCCAAGGCAGCAGCATTGCGTCCCCCTCGGGCGCCGTCTACGCCGCGCCTTGCGATGGGTGGCGCAGCACGCGAGGAAGGATGGCGGAGACAGACAGCGACGACGACGACGACGACTACGACTGCGCTC
>CM014274.1:28052804-28075467 GCA_004135705.1 Alloteropsis semialata | reverse complement strand
CGGACGGCGCAGCACCGGCCACGGTGGGCGGGCATGGCGCGCGGAGCGAGGGGGCGCAGGCCGCCGCTGCCTCCCAAGCTCAAGGCCATGGTTGATTTTGTGATTAAATCCTGTAATTGAATCTTGTGATTGATCCATTCTTGTGATTATTCTTGTGATTGAATCTTGTGATTGATTTTGTTTCGTTCACATATGAAGAAATTGGTTTGAAGCATATGCTTGAATGTTTGTGAAATATTTGGATGTATAAATGCTTGAATGTTCGTGAAATTGGTTTGTGCAATTGGTTTCAAGCATATGCCGGAGCTTCTGGAGAAGCTGGAGCACCGCGGGTTTTTTTTTTATTTATGAAAAATTACATCGGTACCGGTTGGTAAAACGTCGGTACCAATGTCTCGAACCTTTTAGTCTCGGTTACAGGGTACCGGTTCCAAAACCGGTACCTATGAGGTTTTGGAACCGGTACCGATGTAGCGTTCTCCGGTAGTGAACATTGGCCAGTTGCTCATGTTTTTTACTTGCGAAACATCTAGCTAGCTGGGTCGGCGTACTCATTATTATTCTGTCGATGATAAGGCCGGGTTTTCAAAAACTGGTCCATACTCCATACGCGTGGCTCTTGTATATATGGCCTCAAATCCTTTATCGTGCTTCAATTATTTTTTTAAAAAAATAGATGTGGTAAATTGTTCATTTGCCACTGCAGTACTTCTACGGCTATTAGGATAATGATATGTCAACATCACATTCGTACCAATTCAGCGTTTTTGGTGCCTGCATGTACCCTATTGGTACCAGTTTGTGTGGACGCAAAAGGACCCCAAAAGACCTCTGCCCTAGTCATACATTCACTGATCGATATGACCAACTTTGCTTTTGAATTTCCAACCCAAATCGCGCGCGTTGCCGGACTCTGACCCAACTCGAACGATAATTCACACTCCCAGTGGAGCTGACCTTAAACGAGAGCCATTAGCCATGGGCCGGGCCAATAAGATGTCCCCAAAAGATCGTTACTCTATAAACAATTCGATTGCAACTTCGCTGTCATTACAAAGATGAAGGATCATAGCTCCTCGCTTACGCACGACATGCACCACCAACGACCGGTTCTAGTGGGCATGACAGGGCGATGATTCAGACGCGATTTTTCTCTAGCTGTCACCCCCTATCCAATTCGCCTATGACACCGAGTTGTAGATTAGGATAAAGGGAGCTTTGATTCGGGCGGGTTTATGCTGTCCGCCCCGGCCAGATGTGCAGTGTAGTGCTCGATCATCTGCGAAGCAGAACCTAACCAGGGTTTAGGCCACCTGCCAAATAATTTGACAGAAAACGACCGTACCTAAAATGCATCACTCATCAGCTGGACGCAAACAACTAGATAATGCATATAGTATGCGTACTGGTGGTAGCAATATAGGCCTTGTTTAGTTCGCGTAACTTGGGTTGCAACTTTACTGTAGCAAAACTAAATCGAAGATTAAGAGGACTAAACACGATCTAATTATAAAACTAATTACACGAATGGACGGGAAATCGCGAGACGAATCTATTAAGCCTAATTAATCCGTCATTAGAGATTGTTTACTGTAGCACGACATTGTCTAATCATGGCCAAATTAGGCTCATTAGATTCGTTTCGCAAAGTTAGGGGGGTTATGGAATGGGTTTTGTCATTAACTCACGTTTAATACTCCATGCATGTAAGATTCCCTTTGATGAATAGTGAAGTTGGATGAATAGTAAAGTTTGTTGTAGGAACTAAACAAGGCCATAATCTAGCTGCATTGCATGTTGCAATGATTTGGCATTCGATCGAGTTTTACAGGAGAGGAGCTCGAGCTACACCTACAACTACAAGGCTGTCCGTCCGTGCCGGTTGCTGAATTGAAGCTCGTACTGGCAGCCGCTACTTCTTGTTGTGCCGGACTTAGCCAAGCTTAAGGCGTTGTTTAGTTCGCTCGATTCGATCGAATTCGCGCTCTGTTTTACGCATTGAATAACGTGCCATCTCTCTGCTTTTTCGATTTCCAATACATTTTTCTACGGTGCATTCGATCGAATTCACACGAACTGCGTAAGTTTAACTAGCTTGTGGCACATACGGCGGGACAGCCTTTGACTGAACAATGAATGGGAGCGCAGTGGCAGGGCTGCCCTTCTGCGCTGCCCGCGGCCTGACAGAACGTTTATTTGTGGCACAGGCGCCGGCGCTGCAGCACAGCACTGAATCGCTCGAGCCAGCAAATGTAGTGAGACAAAGAGGCAGGCCGGGGCGTTCAATTCGAGCGAGCACTAGCAGTAGCAGCTGGTCCCCCGCGCGATCGGCCCGGAGCGCGGGTAAAGCCGAGCCGCGGCCTGCCGATTCCGATCCATCTGTGCCTGGCTCTCTGAGTCTCCGAGCTCTGGCTCTGCCCCGCGCTGCGGATCGGCCGGCCGGTCGGTCTCGCGAGCTCGCAAACAAACGTAAACGCGCTCGCTGCTGCGTGCCGGCGCGCGGCAGAGGCTGCACGAGGACGACGAGCCGATCGGATCGGCCGGCGCAGCGCAGGCGTGGGTCGGGCGCACCGGCCGGCTGGCACCGCAGCGACTGCATGCGGCTCTCCCGGCTGGTGCTCCACTGCACACTGCTGCCCCCGGCCGGGCGGGCGCTCGTGGGTCGTGGCAATGATGATTTGATTAACTTTTGTACGCGCGCTGCGCGCCCCCACGCCACGACTGCGCCGGCGGTACGACGGCACGCGCGCGTGGTGGTGGCTGTGGCGCTTCCGCGCTTGGCACAGTAATCTGCTGGATCTGGATCATCGCCGATCGCTGCTTGGTTGGTTTATGACAATGCAAACCCGGCCGTACTTGGCAGGGACCCGGGTCTGACTAAACCGCTGTGATGATGACCATCGATCATAGCATGTGTTTTGATCTCGTTTTTAATAGTGGAAGGACCGAAGGAGATAGGCGTACGTCTCCCCGGATTTGAACTGGAGCTGGAGGGGATAATCTGGATCTCAGGCGTTTGCGTTGGCCATTGACCGGTCGTGAGTGCCGCGGATGATGGCCGATCGCGTGCACATGCATGTGCATCAAACGGTCCTCGCTTCCGCTTGTCCTTTGTCCGCTGGCGCGTTCCGTTTCCGCCCGTTGATTGAATGCGCTGTGGATTCGGCCGGTACCACAAATCTGAGTTGTGGTTATTCCTCCAGAGAATAAAAGGATATATTGTGGTGCTCACATGAATCTCGCCAGAGGCGAGCCGGCACGGCGGCACATCAGCAAATGCCATCGTGAAGGTGCATCTAAATCCCTAATTTAACTTTAAAGATTAACGACAACATGATCATTGCGACTAACATGTGTTTTGCAGCGGCATTCAATAAGTTAGTGCAATGATGAGTTTTCATGGTATTCTTGCCCCCCATCATCTTATTTACTATGACGGATCAAAGAATATGCGAGAAACGTAAGGACAAGCTAGTCCCAAGTGTCGTTTGTTGTTGAGAGGCACTTGGATTAGTTTAGGTCTTTGTTTTTCCTTTGCCGTACTATAAAGGGGGCAAGAGTTGTAGCTTGACCTAAATGGGACTAGAGTCTAGGTGTGGTGCACACTTGTGAAATTCTAGCACTAGGTAGCTCAGATGAAGCCATGAAAGCTATGGAAGAAAGTTATAAACTTAAAGAATTTGAATTGGACAAGTTTCTAGACTTAGCAGTTGAAAAGTCGACAGCACCGACTGTTGTGGTGGTCACCAGTTTGGTCACCGCAACAGTCGGTCAGTGCTGGGCGAAGAGGGCCCGGTGGACAATCCACCACCGACTATTGCGGTGCTCAGCTAAGCACTGACCGCAACAGTCGGTAGCGCAGGGGCCAACAGGGCCGGTGGACAGTCCACCACCAACTGTTACGGTGCTCAGTGGAGCACTGACCGCAACAGTTGGCCCCACAGGACCAGAGATAAATTCGTCTCTTGTTTGACGGACTGTTGCGGTGCTACGGGGTTTTATCCCCACCGCAACAGTCGGTCCCCCCTGTCAGTGACCGTTGGGAGTTGGTGAAAAGTGAGCGTCGACTGTTGCGGTGCGTGTACTTGTACATGACCACAATAGTCGGTCGATTTGATTTCAGCAGCAGCTGAGCCCTAACGGCTAGTTGCTTTGGTTGGGCTATATATACTTGGTGTATTGGTTTTTTTCAGCTCTCTTGCGACCTGAGGAAGTTCATAGCAATATTTGGAAGCTAAGAGCAAGCAAAGCACTAGTAGTGATTGAAAAGTTCTTGATTGTGAAGGTTAAGGACACCTTTAGTGCTTAGTGAGTAGCAAGTGTGCATCCACTTTTGTCTCTTGTCTTGTGCAGGTCAAGTGAAGCTATTACTTGTTACTCTTGGTGATCGGCATTACCTAGACGGCTTGGTGGTGGTGTTCTTGGTGATATCTCAAGGAAGCGTCTTGTGAGAGGCCCAAGGAGGTGTACACGGTATTTGGAGTCCGTCGTTCCAGAGGGGTCAATCGACATCCACTAGAGAGCACTTAATCATCGTGTTGGATCAAGGGGGAGCAACACCCTCGTGTTGGGTGCTCCAACGAGGACTAGAGGAGAGTGCCGACTCTTCGATACCTCGAAAAAAAATACGGCCTCGTAACTCTCTCTTTACTTTTGGCAATTTATATTTCCGCATTTACATTCTTAGAATTGGCATGCTAGACTAGAATTGAAACTAGGTTGCAAAACTCCTTTTTACCGTCTAGATAATTACACTAGCTAGGACTAGGTACATGGAGTGAATTGGCTTGATTAGGTGTTTAATTTCGCAAAAATTTGTTAGAAGCCTAATTCACCTCTGTTAGGCATCTTATACTTTCACACCGGACAGCACTTTATGGACCATTAGTTTCAGATAATGCGAGCGTCACCTGATTTGATTAATGTGACTTTTATTTTTGACTGGAGGCTTTTTTTTGTGATCATCCTGAATGTGATGTTTATGTTGTTGGCAGTGGGCACGACGACACGGTTACACGGAGCGGTGGGCTACAGTAAAGGACGGTCGGTGTCTGTCACGTTGTTTTTTTACCGTAGGTGAGAATCCCCACGCGACAGGAGGAAACTCGCGCGGCACCGATCACACTGTCAGGTCAGGGCATCTCGCTCTTCCGCGCCAGCTCTTGCCCCCTCTCTCTCTCCTCCATTTTGCATAATATACGTTTTTCAATACATATTTTTCTCTCTGTGGCATGCGACTTAATACATACCCTCTTCTCAATGCCAAAAAATAGTCTTTTGGTAATAGAGATGCTCCAGCAGATTACCAATCCAATCTTCAATACCAAAACATTTTTGGTGATTACCAAAACACACCTCCCTCTTACTCAAATAGAGGGGATTCATCTCAATCCCCTATCCACTAAAATGGTTTTGGTAATCTGCTGCAGCACTAGTTACCAAAAACACAAAAAGAGAGATTGGCGAGGAAAAAAGAAACTATGGCCCTGTTTAGATTCGCGAAAAGGCACCAATTCAATCAAAAGGCAACACATTGAACTATATGCCCTCTCTCTACTTTTTCAATTCCCAATGCATCTCCAATCATTAAATTCAATCGAATTCATCCAATCTAAGCCTATATAAGACCCCTTGCTTTCTCCCCACGCGCGGGGCCGGGCGTGACGCGTGAACCACCGCTTCTGCGGCGTCTCTGGGCTCTGGCGCTGGCGCGTACGGCGTGCCCCCTCGCCACTGCGGCGCTGCACCGGCGACCGATGACAGCCCGGTCCCGGGAAGGTGGTCCCACGGGTCAGTGGCCGACAGTACGCAAGTCAATTCACTTTTGGGGCCCGTGGGCGGCAGTAGTAAGGGCAAGCCCAACGCAGGCATACATGCCTGGTGGCTTGAATCAAAAAGTTTAGATCATGTAGATACGAAGATTTGAGACCACTAGATGTCCAACCGAAGCCACCGCTCTCTTTTCACTTTTATGAACCAGCTGTTCTTTCTTTTTCTACTTTCTATCTCACATGTAGCATGAGGCATTGGTAGCTTGCAGAGGCTACTCTGACAACATGCAAGACACCACTTTATTTCCAGCATGGCATCCAAACCTATCTGTCTTGTGAGGCTACCAGCCCCGTCACCGCGTTGGGCATGGCCTAAAAAAACTGAAGGCGAGGTCACTTTTGGCGTGGCCTGTGTGACGGCCATGCAACGCAGGCGCAGAAAGAGTCCGTTAGTTTTGCCGCAGGTGACACGACACCACACGATTTGGGGGGAATATGCGGTGGGACCCAGGCATCAGTAGCAACGCGCTCCACGGCCTCGGTGCCGCTGCGCCCGTGGGGCCTGGCGCCGTCCCTTCGGCCGTTACCGTTATTAGATCCTTTGACGCCTCCCGAGGAGGCGCCTTTCGGCCGCGTTGCCCTACGGGCGAGAGCTTTCAAAATCTTTAGCATTTGCATTTTTGTTCTCTGACATGTGGGCTCACTGTAGAGTCCCACATGGAAGCGGGCGAGTTCGGGTCCGACCGCGATTCGGCCGCGCTGACCCACGGCCGATTGGTCGATTCACCGTCACGTTGATTCGAAGTACCGGATGTGCCCTTGAGTCTAATCTTCACATACGGCTGAGGATTAGCATATGATGCGCCACTCGCTTTGGTCAGCAAGTCACAAGGTCGAACGGAGTATGTTGTTTTCTTCCTTTCTACTCCGTTCTAGCGTCATATGAGCACTCGTATCACAAGGTATGCTTAGAATGAATCATGGTTCACAAAAACCACATCATATCCCACATGTACATAGCGTATCGATCCAAAACAGTGCGAGCCAAAGTTGCTAATTGCTATGAGAAATCAGACACAATAGAACATAGTAATTTTGGCTGTGGATTATTGCAATCGAGAATTTATTTGTTTCATCTTATATGTTATGAGCCAGATTATATAATTTGGGTGAAAAACAGACATGACAAAACCAATCTATAGGTGCTCTAGTGAATGCCATCAAACACTCTTCGGTCCTTCACGCCCCATTGACATGGTCTGTCTGAGTTTATTTTTAGTGCGCTACTCTAAATTTTTGGCCGTTTGAGCTTGAAATCTCTCTAAGATTGACTATATTTGTAGAAAATGTTTAACTTTTACAATACCAAATAATTACACTATTGATGCATATTTATGTTAAAGTTAAAAAGTTTAATTACAAAGGAACAATATAACATGATTCATGATAATGGATGTCATTTCTTGCCGAGCTTGGTTGAGTTCGCATGAGCTACAAAACCTAACTTCAAACACACCATAGCGCTTGAACAAAAAAAAAACTAAACCCTTGTGGTTAAATTCGGAACTTACTAGTTTAGTCCGGTGTTTATCCCAGGCTTTTGCTGGCAACGCTACCTTGAGCTTGGATAAGGCAATCATGGCAAACTTCAACCACATATTGGAGTTCACGGTCGTACTCGTACGTCTCCAAAAGGAAGCAATTGATGATCTTAAGCACCAAGCTACAACTTCCATTTTTAAAAAATGCGAGCTCCTTGCTTAAGACTACTGATTTGTTCGTATCAATCAATCATTACCTGTACAAGCTGTAACATTGACATTCTTTAACATGAACAAACATTAATGTAGCCATGCAAATAAGAAATCTTCCACGTCGCCAACCAATCCCTACTAAACTCAAAATATTTAAAAAACCACAGAGAAGAATTATTGGTAATCATGTATTCAGCAGCCGTCGTGGCACAGTGGTTATGAACGAAACCATTATTCTGAAGCAAAGCCAGGCCACGAACAGAGCATCGAGCTCACCTGTTTCCAAAAAAAAAAGCGAGGTGAAAACCGGAAGCTAAATTATAACGGGTCCGTCTAATCTGATCGCCAACACTATTTTTTTATACTAGCAAGCAGCATTTTTTAGAGAAAAAGAAATACTAGCTGCGGCGGCAGCAGCAGCCATGCCCCAGGGGGGAGCCGGGCCCACGCGTGAGTCACTCCACGCTGGAAGTGGGGCCTCCGTGGCGCATGTGCCGGGCTGGGGCTACGCTGGAGCGGGGCCCGCGCCGTATCTGCTGGAAAAGGAGCGGGGGCCGCCTGGGTGGTGGGGACAGGGCCACCGGGGCAGACGGACAGTGGATGTGGAGCCGCCCGCGCCGCGGCGTGGGAGCAGGCAACGGCTGGGATGGATCGCGTGCGCGCCGCGCCCCACGCTAGTCCCGTTCCCGTGGGGAGCCGACCGTCTGGGGCCGGGCCGGTTGGTGGCCCGGGGTACTGTGCTGCTGCCGGGGTAGTATTGGCACTCCGGGGTCGCCGTGGGATCGACCCCCTTTTGCCGGCGGAGACAGATGGCTTTCTTTTTGACAGGTCCTACAGAAAGATTTGCGCCGGTTTGCAGAGCCGATTTTCGAAGAAGTCTCTGTGGAAAAGGTGAAGGGAGGCAAACGCGTAGTTTCTTTGTTTTCACTGAGGAAGCTAAAGCGTATTTTCTCACATCTCTATTGAAGCATAATGTCATAAATATTCTAGTCTGTTAGAACGTTAACATGTGCTTTTATAACTAGGATATGCCTCCAGCAGTGAGGGCTACTTTGTTAATTGACACTACAAGTCGGGATCAGTAGTACCGGTAAACACATGTGATATTTGCCAAATTTTCTTCGATACATTTAACATGTTGATATGGTTCAAATGGATTGACGTGCAACTGGCTACATTATATTTTTAGCTCAATTATATATTGAAGTTTCAATATCTATATCATGTGGGACAACATAGATGCATTCTCTAGTCTTCGCTTTTCAGTTACGATATGACAACAAAGATGCATTCTCTCTTCTTCACCTCCAATTACAATATGATAATTTTTTTTATAGTTGGTATAGGTTATAGTCGAAATCAAGCCATCTAGTACACAGGAGTATTCCCATTGGAATTTAGGATGGTGCATTAAGAGGCTGCTTGGTTTCACGTCACTTGAACCACATCGACCCGTGGCTCGCTACAGTTCCGTGGCGTCGAAGACGAACGACATAGGCTACTTTTCATGGCAGGTCTCAAATTAGGGTCTGATGGGTTTCCTATACATTGCAGCCTACCTCATATGAGCGGTGCAGGCCCGCGAACCTGGTCCCATGTTTGCTTCTCGTTTCCATATAGCCAGGCTACCAACAGAAATTGATTGGTGGCCTTCACAGCTAGTGCATCCGGCCTCCTTTTGGCTACCTGCGCTTGCCAAGCACGCATCGCGCCAGCCAGGCTTTGGAGAAACGACAAATTTCAAGAGCCAGGTTGCCGCAGCGCCAGCCAATGCAGACCGAGCATTTGCTTCACGCAACGCAACCAATCAAAGTTCTTCTAAATCCAGTGAGTATGGTTGTCCGATATGTAAGAAACCACTCAGCCCCTTACTCACCAACTAGACAGCTATTTAAATCAATGTGCTAGCCAAAATCATGCTATGGCAAATGATGGCGCGCAATCAAATAGCCGTAAGATATATCTATAGTGCCATTTTAGACGGAATGGGGCTGTCAAAAATGACATGAGCTAGGTCGATAAACTCAGCTAAAATTTGATACGGTTTAAAACCCAAATGAACGAAAAGTAGACTCCTTATGCACCAAATGTGTCCGACAAAAACAGAGTGAACACAAAGATAGTTAGCCGAAAGCTCTATGCATCTGTTTTGATCTAGTCACAGCTAGAAAACAAAACGAACAGAAAGAAAGGAAAAACACAATTTCTTCTCCCACATAAGCAACAGCGAGGCCTCTTGTAACTGGAGAACCCCATCTGTCTCCATACGCAAAAACCTGCTACTGCCAACAGTAGCAACAAGCCAACAAAAACAAACTCAATGAAAACACCTTGGGATACAGACAACACAAACAAAAAGCTACTCGTCTCCTACCGTTCAAGTTCAGTTCACCACACTAACAAAAGATTTTAGTGACCCAAATCGCTGTCACGGCCAGCATTAGCGCAACAATTCACAAGCCCTGCAAGGCTGCAACTGCAACGAAATAGAATTAAAAAAGGTAACAATAAAAAACAAATCACAAAGCACTGTTCCATAAGTACCCTCCCCCCCTCTCCCGTTCCGCTTCTCCCCCTCTTCTTCTCCTCGTCTCCCCTCCGCCGCTTCCGTTGTTCGCAGTCGCAGCGCTCGCCCCCTTCTCGTGGCCCGCCTCGCTGTCGCGCGTCCGCCGTCCCGGAGGTCTGGACCGCTCGGCGGTGCGCGGGACCCTAAACACGCACCGCTCGCGCGGGGGCTGGCCCCGGCGCATGCGCGGCGGCGGCGGCTCGTAGGCCTCGGCCGCCGGCGATCGCCGGAATTTGTGGGGCCAGAGTGGTGGCTGTCACGAGCGGCGGAGACGGCGCCGGTGTGGAGCGGCGGGAGATGGCGGCGGCGGGGAAGGGGTGGGCGGAGCGGGTGCGGCGCGGGGTGAGGACCGCCTGGGTCATGGTGGTCATGGTGGCGTCGCTGCTCGTGGCGTCGGCGCCGGCGCTCGTGGCCGCGGGCGACGTGGCCGTGGCTCTCTGGCTCGAGGTGCGCCTCGGGTGCCTCCGCGGCCACGGCCTGCGGGGCCACCTCCAGCAGTACCGCTTCCAGAGCTCGCTCGCCGACATACCACTCGTCTCCGTGCTTCGATCCCTCATCATCACTTGTAAGCCCTCGCACTTCCTGCTAGACCCTCACTGATGCTTCAAAACGGGCAAGTGACTAGAATCATGAGGGGCCTAGTGCTCATTTAAGTTGGATTTCCTTTTCTTCTCCCCTTTGGATTGTTTGCTCTGATGATGTGAGTCTGTTCGAGATTTTTGGAGTTAAAATTTGGGGGTGAGGTCTTGGATTAAGATCCTTTTGCATTCCTCTACGAGGATGTGGTGATCTGAAAGCTACAGTCGTCTACGTCTGTGCTTGTCTTCTTTTGCTTGGGCGGAGCTTTCGGCGAAATCTGCAGTTATTAATCACAGAGTATAGCTGTTGCTCGCTTGCTTTTCTTGGGATGTAGTTAAACTAAGTCTGTTGTTTAGCTGGACTAGTTAAACTAAGTCTGTTGTTTAGCTGGACTAGAAGCACGCGTCTACCAAGTTCTGCTCTATTCTTATTTGAGAGTAAAAGACTAACCATATCTTCTGCTGCCTCTGCAGGTGTATACCTCATGTCTGATACTTCTGGTCTCTCTCATGGTCCTTACCTTGGAACAACAACTTTCTGTTCCTTGGCTTCTCTGCTCATCTTGTTGATTAAGGCCTCCGTTTATAGTCCGGGGCAGGATATTGGACCTGAGCTCTCGCCGTCATTGCCGGATCACAAGCTCAATCTCAAGAAGCTATGGGGAATGCCAGTGCTTTTTCTGTCTTCCTTGGTGTTTGCTCTTGGCCATGTTATTGTTGCTTACAGAACAAGCTGCAGGGCTCGACGTAAGCTTCTCATTCACCGCATTGACCCCGAATCGGTATGGCCCTCATGCACTTGTTCTTATTAATCTCACCTGCTTTCTACCTTGATGTCTGATTGATGTAAAATTTGATGATTTATGAGTTTATCGTTTTCTGCCCTTTTCAGATTCTATACAAGAATGCCTTTTCTGGATGTTACAAGGTTCCGCGGTCTCCTACACCATATGGTGCAAAGCTTTTCTCAAGGAGTGAAAGTGAGACAAAGAGGAAAACACTTGTACATGATGACCGCGATTTGCCGATCAGTTTTCTTGCAGACAGTGATAGCATGTTCATTGCTTGCCAAGGGATCACTGTTCACTACAAAATTTCTGATCCATCAACCTCCTTATCTTCATCCCCTGACTCCTTTTCAGAAAGGGATACTCATCACAATGTAATTTCATCAAGCATTTCTCCTAGAAGACAGAGACATGAGAGCCCGCCGTCTGCTTCCTCCAATACACGCCGCCTGCTGAATAGGAGCTTTAGCCATCAATATCATCAGACTTCTCTATATGCGCCACTATTGGTAGAACCAGTAACATCTTCAACTTTGTCAGATGAGATCCCTCTTATGAGTCTTGATGACGGCAATGCTGATGTATATTTGAATCCTGTGGGCTTTGACCTTGAGGCTGGAGAGCAGGGTAAATTTGCTGTAGTTTTAGTGCATGGATTTGGAGGGGGAGTATTCTCGTGGAGACATGTTTCTAATTTGCTAGCTCGACAAGTGGGCTGCAATGTTTTGGCCTTTGATCGCCCAGGATGGGGATTAACATCTCGACCTCGCAGAAAGGACTGGGAAGATAAGAAGCTAGCAAATCCATACGAGTTAGAGTCTCAGGTGATCCTTCTCATCTACTCAAAATACTATGCTTCTTTTTTTTTTTTGAGAGAGAAGAATCCTTAATGCAAGTCTAGTAACTGCAGTTGGCGTTTGCTCCTATAGTCCAATTTTATCATCTAGTATATTTTTTCTTCCTTTGTATAAGGTTTCTGTGGCGCCTACTTTGTTAAGAGTAGCGGCTAAATGTTAACTTTCCTATATCGTATTTCTTGTTTAGAACTACTTTACTGTTATAGATATTATCATCTGAATGTCAACCTCTGGGTGATATCTGTGTCGTTTTAAAATGTTCTAGTACTAACAGCTTTTAAGGGGAGGTTTCTTTGTTAGAAAGGCTATAGACAGACTTTTAGTTGTGATGGCTAATTTTGTTTTTCCTAATTTACTCTGAACACTGAGATCATGCTTACAAAGAATATTTTGTATGATCATGTGCAGGTTGATCTTCTTATTTCATTTTGCTCAGAGATGGGTTTGCGCTCTGTGGTTTTAGTTGGTCATGATGATGGGGGTTTGCTTGCCTTGAAAGCTGCTGAGAAGTTGCGCACTTATAGAGATCATACAAAGGTAACTTCCCTTCGAGAAATTAGCTTGTTCTTATCTCATTCTATTTCCAGTGGAAATTAATACATCATGTAAGGTATTGAATGTTACTTATTTGCTTTTGCAGGTTGAGGTGAAAGGGGTTGTTCTTGTAGGTGTAAGCTTATCAAGAGAAGTCATCCCTGCATTTGCTCGTATACTGTTGCATACACCTCTGAGGAAAAAGCACATGGTTCGTCCACTTCTGCGTACTGAGATAACTCAGGTGATCAATCGACGGGCATGGTATGATGCCACAAAGTTGACAACAGAAGTTCTTAACCTGTACAAGGTAAGCATACCTTTTGATCTTGTCAAACTAATGATTTTCATTCAAGCTTAGCTTTAGGAAGTTTGTGTACAGATCTGATACATATAATCTTCTGTTTATTGGAGCACCATTTTTTGTCCTGTGGAAAAAAAAATCAATCTTCATACATCTTAGTATTCAAATAACTGTCTAGTGTCTATAATCTTCCTGTCCTGTCCATGTGAAAGAAGTACTATTTTTAAATGCACATGCTTTTGTCATTCTGTGAACATTGAACTGTTGACTAACTTGGATTGCTTTTGCAATTTAGGCTCCGCTATTTGTTGAGGGCTGGGATGAAGCACTCCATGAAGTGGGGCGGCTTTCGTTTTCTACTGTCCTATCACCGAAAAGAGCGGCAGAATTACTAGGATCAGTGGAAGACCTCCCTGTTCTGGTGGTAGCGGGCTCTGAGGATGCTCTTGTTTCTGTGAAGTCAGCACAAGCTATGGCTTCAAAACTTGTAAATTCTGTAAGTAATCTGCTCCCACTTATTGACTTGCCTATTAGTCGAGCACATGACTTTTGTTTTGAACTTAATTTTACCTATTTGGTATTCCTAACAATTTATTTCGTTCTACTTGCACAGAGGATAGTAACCATATCGGGATGTGGGCATTTGCCACATGAGGAGTGCCCCAAGGCATTACTCTCGGCGCTTTCTCCTTTCATCTCTAGATTGGTACCATCAGAAGATTCGTTGCAAAGACTAGTGTATACTTGATTCACCTCCTTTTTCCCCCCTTCCCTTCAATTTTTCCCTGTGCTTCTGCCCTCCACACTGAGTAGGCCTCTCTAGTCGGTGTGAGTTTGTGTGAGCCAATGTAGTGCGAAGTAGTTGTGGAGCCTGACCCAAAATCTCAAGGGTTCCTAGAGCTCCCCTGATTTTTTTGTCACATGTAATGATTTCCCCGAATTATTTCAATTGAGCAAGTTGAATCTGTACAGCACATGCTTGCGTGTTTTGGCCCTCGTCTGGTTCAGTTTGAGATAGAGATACTATTATCAGCTTGTAATGGCTGAGATAATTGAAGCCTCAGTGTAGATTAAACTCGCAGAGCACATGCCCTCATTGTCTTTGTGGCCCGTATCATCATGTGCCAGTGCCATCCCTGATCCAGCAAAGGAAGCCAAACAGTTCTTTTGAATGGGCATGAGCACAAGTGATGGAAGCTAAGGTAAGAGATGTAGCTGCAAATAAATATGAAATCTTCCACTCTCAGGCACCCAGCCTCACATGGCCTGTGCTCTGTGCTGTGAAGCCTGTGAGATTGTGATCCACAGGGAGCCGGAGCCCCAAATGCTCTTTGATTGTGCCACCCACCCGGCGATTGGAAGTTGGCAGATTGTTCGTGAAACTTAACAGGCGATTCCTGTGGCGCCTGTAGTTGCTTTAGATTGGTAGTTGGATGTTTACACTGACTCAGGGATCGATTTCATGGATGAGGCCTGTTCATCAGAATTTGCAAGCGGATCGTTAGTTATTAACAGGATTGTGGACAGACTCATATAGCATGGTCGATTAATGCTGGAAAGCTACATAGAGTTCCAAAATTGGGCTGGGGCATTTCCCACCCAGGCTGCCTCGTCTGGACGAAGGCTTCTCTGGCCCATCCAGGATGATACTGGCCAATCCAAGAATGAAATTCTGAAACATCCGTGCATATATATTGAGGAGCTGAGAGACCAACCAAAAACCTGAAACAAGAAGGAATGCTTCAGAATCCATGTATGCACGGATGGTCTCTCAGCTGAGGGATATCGACATGAAGCCATAAGACCATATCTCTCACGTTTATCTGTCGGTTTCAGAAAAAAGCTTGGCCTCGAGGACATAAGGGAAAAAAGAAATGTAAATTTCAAAATAATATGAAACTGGACAACACTACTTACATTTTCTGGACCCCTTCTCTTGAATGAGAGGATGCTAACTACTGCCTACAGACTACCGGACCAGCTGACCACAATTTCTTTTCCAAGCTGGATCAAAACTAAAGAAACTATCATGGCTATACCTTAATTCACATCCTTGCCAGTTCTTCAATCGGAAGAACTTCATTGGTACTTTACTTTTACTCATTACCCCAATCGTCCCAGCTTGTCAGCTTGCGTCACAAGGGCATATTTTTGCCCTATTGTGAAATTGCATTAAGAGCACAGTTCGCTCACTTGTTAGGTCTTATTTGCACATCTGGTACGCAGTCATCACTAACGAGAACAATATGATCACCATCTCTGATAAGCTCCACTTCATCAATCTCGGCACCCTCAATTGTCAGGACCTTGGTAGGATTGAAGCCGAATTTTTTTGCGCCTAGGTCAAGGAGTTCCTTCATTGACCGTGGTAGGAGCACGAGCTTCCCGGCAGTGTTCCCCTTCTCGGGGCAGCTGATTGTCACCCTGATGAGGGAGTTATGACTGCAACTCGGACTACTTGTTGATGCAAGGTCTCTGGAGAGCAGACTGCCAGTATCCTTGTGGGAGTGGGATGAAGAAATGACACTGAAAAGGGAGTTGTGGAAACTGACCCTCTTTCTGAGGAGCTTCTGTGGAACAACTTTGCTGCGTACTTGGGCATCTTCACCATCCATGTTTGGCATCGAGGGTTCACTGTTGAACCTCCCTATCAACATAGGTGCCACCCTGCTATTCGAGGCACGACGACTTGGTGCAACCCGTGATTTACTCTTAAAAAGGACCTGTATGTCGTCATGGCCTTGTTGCTCAGCTAGATCTCTTGGAGTCCAGCCATTGTTGTCCTGCTTATCCATGTCAGCTCCGTGTTCCAGCAAAAGTTCAACCATCTGAACATTTCCGTCGCAGACGGCACGGTGCAGTGGAGTGGTTCCATCTCTTGTTGCTCTGGTTATGTCGCCACCATAACGGATAATGTCCTTAAGCAGCTCAGTGTTGTTTTCCTCAACAGCGACGCAAGCATACAAGGCCGTGTCTCCAGAAGATAGATCTGCACCATTCTCCACTAGCAACTCTATTACTGCATCATGCTTTTCACACAGAGCCTCCCATAGCGGAACTTTTCCTTCAGAGTCTGTAATGGAAGTGTTATAGGCATGTCAGCAAGAGGAATTGTCCAATCTACATGAACTTCAAGACTCAGGGAAATCATTATGAATGAAGAAAGAATTTTATACTAGCAAATTTAGTTTTCTACGTGGTAGACTGACAACAATTCCGAAGGAATTTTTTAAGCGATACATTTGCTTCACTGTGGTCTATCTGTAGAAGATGGATAATTCTAGTTTTATGCATACCTCTAGCATTTGGATCAGCTCCATAGTCCAGAAGAAGTTTGGCACAATGTTCATTTCCTTTGGAAGCAGCTAGATGCTGTAAACAATGACACGAACATTGTTACATTTCTTGCTTAACAAAAATCTGTAGATAAATACCTATGCCTTAATGAATATATACACACCAGTGCAGTGTGCCCATTGTTATCTGATTCATTTGGATCCAAACCACGCTTCAGAAGTTGATGCAACAAAAGGTCATCTCCTCTGGTTACCGCAAAACAGAGGGTGATTGGCAAATCCAAACGACCCCGTGCTAGCATGTTCTCGATCTCCTTCAGAACACCCACCATTACACTATTGTCTTTCTGCTGTTTTAGTAACTGTACACAAAAGAAGGGGAAAATAATGAAGAATGAATCTCATTAGATTCAAAACAACCTTATGGTATCATAGTACCACAGTACTTCTATGACAAAACGCAATTTCTCAAAGAACATTCCCATTACTGCTGTTCAGGTGCATGAAAGGGAAAAGTCAAACCACAGTAGCCAAGAAGCTCACACATAGTATAGTGATTATCTGATATTCAATTCCACATATTGTTAAGCAAGATAATACAGGCTAAATAATTAGCACCTGGACTGGATGGTTCATTTCTGGAGTGTTTTTTAATCTCAAAACTCTACAGATAAAAATCTAATATAAATATAGTATGCAACATCAATGAATAATGTGGTTCCTGTACCTGAATGAGGTTGTTCATTATTATTGTTCCATCTCCAACATTGGATTGAACGATGCTGAGAAAGGCAGTGCGATTCATACGTAGAAGCTGGCATAAGGATTTTGTTCGAACAGTAAATAGTTGAGGCCTGTAGCAAAGAAGTCCAATTTCTCCAACAACATCTCCTGACTTAGCTACTCCAACCACCTGCAAGTACCAGCATATTATCTTTAGAACAGTTTGATACATAAATTCGCTTCCACTCGAGCATCAAGGCAACATAAGACTTGCCTGTTCTGCACCATTTTGTGACTCTATTAACTCCTGCAAAAGTGACAAATATCAGAATGGCCATGTGATCTTGGTCTAGGTGCTAGTGATATCAGAACTACTACTTGATACGTAACTAAATCAATTAGGAAATAAGAAGACTTTTCAAAACAGTATTCTTACCGCACTACCAGAAACTAGAATGTAGAAGTCGGTGGGTGCTTCGTTCTGCAGAATCACATCTTCCCTAGGTGGAAAATATTCAGCTTTCATCTCAGAAACCTTTTCCATGGAATCACACAAAACAACAAGATTAGCGCAAGATCAGCAGTACCAAAACATTTTGAAAGGATAAAATCAATGGAATTCTGGTAGCCTCACCAGTTGAAAAATAAGGTCGTTTGACACCCCTTCAAACAAGTAAACCTTTTGGACAAGGTTAAAAAACAGATACTGAGAAATGCTGGATCTGATAGCCTTGGGAAGCGCATCAAGGGTCTCCTGTTGTTGAAGACCTTCTGAATCTGTCCTGAACTTCAAGCTAAGATGTGAGATCATCTGATCTTGCAGCCGGGATGGTAGCTGATTCCTTAGTGCAAAGCTGGTTGCTGCTTGAATTGTATCTCTCTTTATTCCAAAACATAAGAGGAACAAAATCTATTAGATCCAACTTTAATATGACTGTTAGGCTTTGATATCAACCAAAGACGAAAAAGGACTCACATATTTTCGAGTACGGCTGGTGCCATGGACAACCAGATTGGTCATGTTTCCGATCAAATAGGCAGTCAATCCAAGGTTGAATAGCATGTAGAAAATGTTGAATATCATTTCCCTTGTGTTCTCCGCATGCAAATCACCATAACCCACAGTGGTGAGAGTAGTGATTGACCAATACATTGATGTTACGTAGCGAATCCACAAGCTACGATGATGAAAATCTGGCATCGAATTGCCAATCCACGTATCCGATGGGTCAGGATACCTATCAGCAAGAAGATAGTAGAAGCATGCCGAACAGTGGACTGCAAAAAGTGTGACCTACAAGGCCACAAAGGTAAGCAGATAGGATGTCATTCGTCAATAATATTAGGATTTACTAGACAGTCTCAAACGTTTCGGTTACTTACACATATGAGCTTTGCACACCGAACCCAGAAGTAATTGAAGTGCCTATCCTTCTCCAATCTAGCAAGTAAAAAAAAAGATGGAAATATTGTTACTTTTTCTCCCTAACAAGACAAAGACATGGTATAGTGACACTTTCCACATTAATAACTATGAAACAAAAGAATAAAGCATTACACTCCCATACATGTACACCATCATTAACATACCTAGCAAAGAGAGAGCTGACCCTACGGAGACGCCATAGACGAAGCATGTTGAAAAATCCATACGACCTGAGGTTTGGAGGTAGTATCTTCCGAGCAATTTCTGTTGGGATGGTGGACGCAACGTCAAGGACAAACCAACTAGTAGTATACCGCCAAGCTATCCTCTTTGGATGATCTTCAAGCAAGTATGTCATTCTATCCAAGTAAGCTACAAAGAACGTCAGAATGATGTCCACTGCAAAGAACGCATTCACTACATTGTCCACAATTGCTAGGCCGCCTGTCGGTTTCCGAATGAAGCCAAACTCAAATGGGGAAACCCATGCAGAGTAGACCACAAGAATTATGAGAAAAGTCTCCCAGCATCTGCATAGAATCAGAAACTGCACATGAGAATTGCTTCTTCCTTTGTTGTAGCTAAACTGTCTTATTTTTTACCAGCAAAATTGTCCTGCTCACAGGGCAAAGAAATGTAATAGATTTGTTTAATGGTACTGCATAATTGATGTTAGTTTCTACTGTTTCTGCAAGTTAGATTTAGTGCTACAATGACTTTGATTACTACTCCCTCCGTTCCAAACTACTATCCACTTTGGCCTTTTTAGACACAACTTTTGCTATGTACCAAAATATATGCTAGTAAAAACTGTGTACCTAGTAAAGCTAAAATAAACAATAGTTTGGAACAGAGTGCTTAATATTAGATAATAATTTTTTGAAAAGAAGCTCTGAAGAAAACTGATCAATCATGTAATGAAAGTCCAATTGTTTATAACATCATTACATTAGCAAATAAATTATGTACAAATAGAACGCATATCCTTAGCCAAATTTGGAAAGAAAATAGGAGTTGAACACAGCGGTTAGTAACACAGAGGTAAAGCAAAAGCTACCCTGGGGAAACACAGATATATATTACCAGCTGTACTAAACAACTCGCTAATTCCCAAACGAATCAAAAAGGTTTTCCACCCGAATCACGTGAATGGGCACTTTTGACGACAAATTGTTAAATAAAGAAGGGCAAAACGTGAGTACAAGAAATGCAGAGACGTCGCCATCGACATCATGCCTTTCTTGTCTCTCTTGTGAAGTAGAAAGAAAATTAAAGCAGCCACCAACGATCTAAGCAGCCCAAAGTAAACAAAAAAATCAGAGCAGGAGTGCGAGTACCATAAAAAGCAAAACATAAACAAATCAATCATTGACTTGCAGAAAGGAAAACAATTATTCGGTCCAAGTCAATCAAGGAATCACTTAAAAAATCAAAATCATTTCCTGTTCAGCAAAATAATAGCACCCAATAGAATCCGTGACAAAAAAAGAAAAAAAAAGCAGTGCACAGATAGAAACAACTAAGAGGAATAAAGAACAAAAGAGTGGCCAAATTCAGGAAGACACCCTTCTAATTCATGAATCAAGAGCAGCACTTGGGATTCTGCATAAGCAGAGATGGAGGGGGGAAACAGTGCACATAAACAAGTTGGTGGAGTAAAGAGCAAAATTAGGAAGCCACCCATCTAAATATCTAATTATTCATGAAAACATGAGCAACACTTGGAATTCTGCGTATGAAGAGAAAACCTGTCGGCTTTCTCCATCCAGAATTGCAAGACAAGCAACGCCTCGCCGACCACCACCAAAACCAAAGCTGCCAGAGCAAGCCGTCGGGTCGCGAGAAGCAAGCAATGCAACAGGAATTTGAGACTAACAACGAGGAGGACGGCGGCGGACCTGTATCGGCGGTCGTAGGGGGAGACGATGAAGCGCCTGAGCTTGACGCGGCGGTTGCTCCGCGCGCCGAGCGACGGCAGGATGCCGCTGGAGATGCTGTAGTGGCTGCCGTCCCGCGACAGCTCCCTGTCCATCGCCGCGCCCCCGCCCCACGGCCCGCACGCCGCCACCCCGGAGGAACCCCACCCCGCCATTGGCCCCCGCCGCCCGCCGCGATAAACCCTCCCCGGGTTTACGCGGTGGGGAGAGACGGGAAGAGGTGGGGGGAGGAGCGCCGCCCCCCAAATCTGGCAGCGCGATGTGAATTGATCGCGGATCGGATTCCCTAGTCAAACCCTTTTCCCTCGTGTCCTACCAATTCTCGGCTCTCGGGGCAGCGCAGAGGAGGCGCGGGCGGCGGCGCCGCGGGCGGATGGGCGGAGCTGCGCGCTGAGACGGAGTCTGAGAGGGGGGCGAGTTGGAGGGAGCCGGTACTTGGCCCCTGAGGCAGTTGGGATGTGGGAGCAAGCGCGCGCTCGGCGCCGTTTTATGGAGCGCGCGTGGTTTGGGGGCCGGGGTCGGCAAGGCAGGCTCGCACGGGATGACGACGGCGGACACGGATTTGCCCTCGCTGCCCTGTTTGCGCCGCGCCCGCGCGCGCTTTTGGCCGCGCCTGGTCCCGGGAAACGCGGAGTTTTCTGTGGGAGCCGCGCGGCTCGACGAACCGAAGGATTGTTCCGGGCGGCGCGGCGTGGTGGCGCTGGTCCCTGGGTCTGGGTCTGGCCAAGCCTTCTCCAACAGTATACCAGTTGGCTAGCTGTGAGCTAGCGACGTTGGATTTCTAACGCATGGAGGGATACAAACCTGCACGGTAGCGATGGAAGACGAGATAGTCTGTATTGTGGATCCGGACAAATACTAGAGCCCACCGCATGAGCACTTCGTTTGTTGTCCACCGATTCTCTTTCCGTATAATCAAGCCATGAAGCACGACGAGCTCGTTGAGGTGGAATCGAGCTGCATAGGTTGAGCTCGCCGCCAAGCCACTTCACCGGAGGCAGCGTATTAGATCGACTTTGGAAAGCGGGCGACTGTGGCAGGGCTGCACGTCCACGGCGGCCAACAAGAGAGGCTGTGTTGTGGTTGGGTGGGGGCAAGGAGGACCCCATTGGGTAGTACGCCAACGGCGTGCAGGTGAGACGGACGCTGCCACACGTGCGCCTGGTGATGGAGTTGGCTCTTGGAAGAGGATTGGGAGAGAGAAGTATGCGTGGGAAAAAAAACAGATGTAATCATGTAAGTTCCATATGCATGTTTTCTCTCATCTCCACCTCAACTCCAACTTAGCTGGCGATGTTATCGAGCCTGTTGGAGGAAGAAACTTGGACAAACACTGTTTATTTTCTTAATGGATTATATAAGCTAGCTTAGAGGTCAAGGGCACCATGGTAAAAAAACACCCTGGATCATCAAAATAAGCTAGAATAAGCTAATGCTAATTTCAGCTTATTTTGATGGTCTAGATGCATTTTTACCATGCTGTCCTTGGCCTATAAGCTGGCTTATATAATCTACTGAGAAAATGAACCAAGAGAGGATATAATAAAAACTAAAAGGTTAAAAAAGATGAACTAGCCCTTTATTTTATCCTACTAGCTCATCAAGACGTCGTGCGTCAATGTTGTGCCCCGTGCTTTGGGTTATGTTGCACTTGCAGGTGGCCCAAAAAACTGCATGGTCCAATTGTCAGCTCTACGTGTGTATACCCGTTTGGAACGTGGGTTAATTATTGATTATCGTGCACTCATGTTCTGAAAAAAACACTAGACATGTGTCTATCTGTTACCATAAATCAACAGTTATGCTCGGGATATAAATCATCTCACATGCTCATACAATGTGCCAAGTTTAATGTATCCAATATATTGTGATAAAAGATTTGCCGACAGTATAAATAATCCACCAAATTTGTTAATTTGTGAGAGGCACGTACAAAATTGCTTTCTTAGGCACCACCATATCTCCATGGTACGGTCGAGGGCACGGCACGATGATGTGATCCTTACAAGAGGTAACCATGTCCACTTTTTTATTTTTTAGCTTTTTTCGTGAAAGAATTTCTCAAATAGACTCTTGATGGAAAGAATTGCAGAAATGGACCCTAGACTCGGCGCCGAGGTCATACATCT
>CM014274.1:27939500-28051804 GCA_004135705.1 Alloteropsis semialata | reverse complement strand
TCCCTCGGTGGCTCTACCGTGCCCGGGCTGGCACGGTCCTCGCCGGGCTGGCCGTGCCAACCGGGCCGCCCGGCACGAGAAAGAGCCCATGGGCCCGTGCCTGGGCCGTCGGCACAGCACGTGGGCTGGCCCGGTCCGGCACGGTCGTTTGTAGTGCCGGGCCTGGCCCGGCAGCACGGTCGTTTGTCATGCGAACAGGCTGTGGATTTTGGCGCCGAGCTCGGCGCCGTGGATCTCGGCGCTGAGCTCTGTGCCACATCATCACCACGAGTTCCGTCCACGTCGTCTATTGTTCTAGATCTCGGCGCCATAGGCTATGGCACCGAGATGTGTGACCTCGGCGCCGTGGCCTATGGCACCGAGTCTAGGGTTTATTTCTGCAATTCTTTCTATCAAGGGTCTATTTGAGAAATTTTTTTATGAAAAGAGCT
This sequence comes from Alloteropsis semialata, assembly GCA_004135705.1. Lineage (NCBI taxonomy): Eukaryota > Viridiplantae > Streptophyta > Magnoliopsida > Poales > Poaceae > Alloteropsis > Alloteropsis semialata. Next base: position 28,051,373 of record CM014274.1, on the reverse strand, counting down.
AAAAAAAGTCGGATAACCATGTGTCCATGGGCACTACCGCTCACATTGTGAGTATCCAGGAAGTGCGTATCTATCCCTTCCTCTACTATGTGTCGGCAAAATTATGCTTCGCATGCCATGCCTGATCGAGGGCCAAAGATGTGGAGCAGTGCTTCTTCTCTCCTTTCGTGCATGTGGCATGATAAACACACATCTCATTTGAAGCATGCATTGGAGCATTGGAGAATGTTTTGGTCACAATTTTGTGGGAGAAGTCTCATGCGTGTGTGAAACTCGTATTGTTGTCATGGCATATGTTCTCTGATTCCATTTAATTATTTCAAACGCAATGATCGAAGCATTTTCTACTTTTGCTAATACTCAAGCTAAAATCAATAGGTATGCCTAAACCAAAATTCGGTCGTGTCAACTTTACGTCCTAGCCTGAATTTAAACAATGTGATGTACACACAAAGAAAAAACGGGAGCACAAGCGGACTTGACGAGACACTTTAAGTTCCATTTTTGCAATGTAGCTGGAAATAAACGATAGTAAATATGATGTAGCATGCATAGAAAGGAAGTCGAATATCATGCCTTGGTAACTAATGATTTTTTTTGGGTGCAAAAGAGCAGGCAAACATATATGTTAGAGGCTAGGTTGACATGTGCGACCTGTCGTGTACGAATTTCCATCAATAGGCCAAAAGGGCCAGAGCACAAACAGGCTGTGTGTGTGTGTGTGGATGACGGAGGCTGATGGAGAGGGCTTTATATGCCGTTGTGGTTTGGCTCTCTGCCTACTCGAGCAAGGTAACTTAAGGGTGACCTTCGGTGCTAGTAGAAAACGCCATTTTCCCTCCGTCCACTTCTGTAAAAAAAGAAGAGAGAATCAAACTTTAGAAACTTTTGAGTTATGACTGACAATAGTGAAATTATTCCTTGATCAAATCTCATAAACTTTGTGGACTCGGAGAATCAAAAGCTAGAAACATAAAAAATGTGTGATATATGGTTTTTAGTGTAAAAGTATATGAACGGCATCTACCTAAGCTAACTTAGTTCCTCGTCAATTTCTAGCTATGTTGCACAACAAAAGCTTAAATTTAAAAATTGCTCGACGCACAAATTAATGTAAAATACATGACTCTAATGATAAGTATGCTATCCCTCATCATTTGTGCTAGCGCCTAGCGGTCAGCGATGAGACCGCCAGCGCATCAAAAACCAGAGGCACCATCAGCCCATCACAAATCTAGTACGAGTGCCCCTAAAACTCACTTAGCACGATCCCTGCATGGCTCCATCGGCCCTTCCGTCTTGCGACAAATTGAAGTGCCCTCAAGGAGCCAAGGTTCAACTTCAACCAATGGCGGACCTGCTTAATACAATTAATTGCGAGCACTCACAGGGCGCAGGGTGTTCCGGCCAATAATCGTTCCGTGCGTGCGCACATAGCAAAGGTTGTGCGAGACGGTGAAGTGGGAGCTACGCTGCGTGCATTTTGCCTGCCCCAGTGGAAGCTTCATGAGCGCTGTCTTTGAAACCTGCCTGACGCTTCGCACGCGCCCAAGTTGACCTGTCTCTGTGTGGATCCAACAACGCGCATCAGTTGGCGTCCGACCTCGTACCCACCGGTGCACCCGGCTACTCCTCCAAGAGACATGGCACTCCATGTGCTTCCATTCAATAATTCTCCTTTCGCTGCTAAAGATCGAGCGATCTCCACACCACGCACCGCCAATGAGGTCTCGTTCAGCACATTAACAGAAAGCATCAACTGAAACATAAAGTCAACAACGTCTAATCACAGTGCCGGGATCAGCAATTGCAACCGAGCTACCGGCAACGGCGACCAATAATGCAGCGTAGAGCATACACGGCCAATAAGCCGACCGATGTAACGGCAGGCACCAGGCAGGCTCCGAGACTGATTGACTGACGAAGCGCAATAATATATAAAATGCTCCCGGGTCAGACAAATCTTTTGGCGATCATGCATCACCATCGTCACCACATGATCTGTTTGCCAGGGCACGCCGCTTCTTTCCACGGGGTTTCAGTGGGCAGGTGGCGTTGATCGTCGTCCCACTCTGGTCTCCGGTTGGCTAATCGCAGTTGGCGACTTTTGACGGGCGGCCAGGCGAAGGCCGACACATGTGTGAAAATGGGACGAGCAAACGTGATCCGTGCGGTGGAGTGGTGGCTCCTTTGTCCGCAGGATCCTGAGGGTTCAGTTTCGCCTGTTCTACAATGCGCTCTCTTTGTTTTCTTTAAAAAAACGCATATATTGATTTGTTCATCTGTTGTGAGGTGCCCTACATTCCAATGTCATCGCTATAAAAGTTATCCCCTCAACTAACGTAGTTTATCTTGCTAGTGTGACAACATCCAGTCCACCGCTTTCTCTAAACCAACAAAATGTGATAACACGGTTAATCGAGGCAATATCATGGCCGCATTTGTCCCTCATCCCCCTCTCCTTTTCTCAAGGCTCCCATACCCCAAAACTTCCAAAGACCCACCATTTGTCATCCTAAGGTGGTAGAGTGATTTGACAAGTACGCTATCACGCATATCAATTTAGTTTACCAACAATAGCACTAAAAACATTTTGCTATGTAGCGCATTATATTGGACTTTCATCAGTTTTCCCATTTTGTTGTTAGCATAGACGTGCTATCCATTACTTTTCTTAATCGGGGGTTCCTTATTGCATGCCTTATCACACCACCAACACTCCACGGCAGCCACCGCTCCGGCTCCACCTACCACGACTCGGACATTGCTAGTGTCACAATATCCGGTCCGATCCAACGTCCTCCTTTAAACCAACAAACAACAATACCATGGTTAAGTCATCCCCATGGCTGCATTTGTCCCCTCTCACCACCGCCCCCTACCGTGTGCGCTGGCACACAACCCCCAACCGCCACCCCCAAACTAACCATAAACTTCGAAGGTGGCGTCATTGTCATCCTAAGGTGATAGAATGATCTGTCGAGCATGCCATAACGCATAATGAACCTGTTAACCAACATAGCAGTAAAAACATTTTGCTATGTAGCACATTATATTAATTGCAATTTGAGCACTACATAAATTTCCTCCTTTTTTCTTTTAGCACAGGACATGCTATATTATCCATCACTTCTCATGATTGGGGGTTCTTTAGTGCCTTATCACACCACCAACACTCACAACGGCCACCGCTCAAGCTCCAGCTAGCACGACTCTACCATGCTAGATTGTCACAATATCCAGTCCACCGCTCTCCTCTAAACCAACAAACGACCATACCATGGTTGAGTGAGGCATCACCTTTGGCTGCATATATCCCTCCTCCTCGTCTCCTCTCCCGAGGCTCTTCCCTACCCCCCGAACTAACCATAACCTTCCAAGATAGCGTCTTTATCATCCTAAGGTGGTAGAGTGATGTGTTGAGCACCCTATCACATATAACAAAGCAATACCATTCAACTATAGAATTAATAATATGGTCTATCAACACCATACATGCAAAGCATATTCGGAATTCCGAAAAGGAAGGGGAAATGTAAGGAAGAAGGAAGGAATAATATATAAATACATTTTCCCATAATAACCACATAATGTGGTTAAATGGACACACTAAGAATTAAGAAAGCATCCAAAATCATGACATAGCTACTCCTTCTATTTTGGACATATAATAATATGCTCCAAAATGACACTATTTCTTATAGCATTTCTAGTAGATTTCCTAGACCCGAAACGTGGCCCCCGTAGCTTGCTCCTGCAGTCTCCCCTAGCACTTCATCCTCTTTCTCTTTCTTATCTTGACTTTTGGCTTCTCTAGAGGCCATGTCCGATCGCCCTCACCCGTATGCAAAGGGAGCAGCCACGCACGCATCCTAATTAGCTCAAGCCCCTGTCTTGATTCCCCTTCCCTTCTCCAAATTGCGCTCTCCCTCTTGATCTGACAGATGATCAAACAATTAATCCAAGGCGCTTTCCACGTACTGTGCACGTACGGCAACATCTGAACCCGTGCAACTCGCAAGATATTTGCGTCTCTTTTGCAATCACGCAGTCGATTTTTTACTGTGCTTGTCTCGGAAAAGTGTTCACCTCGGTCGTCATACTGGCCACAGGGTGAAAACCAAGATGCTGCTGCATGGAGCTGAGCTAACCTTCGTCATGCACACGTACTTGACAAATCTTCATCCTGTCCACGGCGGCTAAATTAGCTGTGAAGCTGACTTGTGCATTCTCTCTTATCTTCTCATAGCCGAATAATAACATATACGAGCAACAACTAGAGATGCATTTACACACACACCCACACACACTGACACACACACATCACACTTTACATGATATTCTGAAAAGCATTTGCATGATATATTGTGGGAAGGTCACTGACGAGTTTACATCTTCCAGAAAGTTATTCCTTTTGATCTTCAGATCAGTCTTCACGAATTACGCCATCTCCTCGCTTATCACGTATATTAGCATCTCAACTGCCCGGATAGCCAAGAAATTAAACAGTGTACACTGCCAATGCAAGCCAAAGGAATCACTCAATAAGAGAGAGAGCGATTTCTTCAGCATGATCTGGGCGCATCGAATTAGGCATCGGGGGATTGAAAACGAAATAAAGCTACTAGTGCCATTGTTTGTGATGCTGGCCTAGCTCGTGAAATTGGTCAAACTAGATGTGTACGCCGATGGAGATCCGTCGAGGGAGGACTGGCTTGGATAGAGCGAATAATGGCTAGCCAGCTGCCCAATCATCGTCGAAAAGATGGAAAGGCATGTGAACTTTGCTGCTCGTAGGCATGTATGCTAGAGAGAGACCTTCTTGGTCTCTTCTACTAAAATATTGCATTGCCATTCCAGGTTGAATATATATAAAGTATTGTGTGGCCTTGCCTCTTCTGCGATAGGGTTTGTTAAAACCTTTGGATAACTGGGTGATAGGTACTCGAGTCCTTGACCAAAGCTTCAATTAGTATTAATGTATACGTAATCCAGGTGATTGTTAAAATAAAAAAGTGGGACAAGGTCAGCAAACATATGATGAGCTGCTGCACGTCCATGCATCATTCCATCATACGTGTACGCATGAAGAAGGGGGAAAGAAGTCATGTCCCTCGTGGCATGTGCATCGGTGCGCTGCCATGTTGGGTGGGCGGCAAAGCATAATTTGAAAATGTAGCTCTTGTAGACAATACTTTTGTGCAGGTCAACTGTTCATAGGTGCTTACTCCCTCCGTCTTGAAATATAAGACATTTTAAGTTTGTCCTAAGTTAACTAGATAAACTTTGACCAACTTTTTAGAAAAGAAGAATAATGTTTATTGCAACCAATGAGCACCAATAGACTCATTATGAAATATATTTTGATACTTTACTTATTTTATTTGATAATTGTTAATATATTTCTCTTGAAAAAGTTTGACTTAAACAAACTCAGAATACCCTTTATTCCAGGACCGAGAGAGTATATAATACGGGTTGCTAATTATTCGATGGTAAATTTTGAGCCCCAAAAATCTGTTAAGTTCTCCGATCAAATGACAGAAATGTAAAATTATGGCAGATTTTTCCACACGAATCTGTCATAAGATATCTAGCAAAGTTCATATAATAAATCTGAATGCCATTCACATATCTTCTATTGTTCCCTTAGCTTATATGCCCTGGTAGTAAATTCTGTTTGTTACCTACAAAACTCAAACTGCGGATTATTGTAAAATTCCTAGTGCGCCAAGCTATACTACGAACCTGTTACTTTTTTATTTCTCTGTTTCATTTTCATCCTGACTGACTTTGTTCTCGCCGTCTGAGATCGCCCTCTCTTACATGCTAGGGGCCGGGCCAACCTAACCTCTCCCTCTCAATCTCAGAGCAGTTGCAGTTCTATAAACAGCGAACACTGGGCACGACTCCACTCGATGATGTTGTTGACGCCTTTTATGGTCGACACACTGAATTGCGCTAGCTCGCGCGCAGATCCGCAACGGATCAGTCAACTGCAGCTCGTCCAGGCAAAACCGGTGAAACCGGTTTGAGGATCCGGTGAAACCGGTTCTTCGGGACTTGCTGCGCAAACCTAAGATCGCCGGCCCGGGAGGGACCCCGTCAGGGCAGACGCGCCTAGGGTTTCTCTGAGATCGGCAGGCCACTCAGAGAGCCGTCAATCGCCGTGGAGACGAAGAACGAACAACAATTAGGGTTGGAAAAGTTAGGGTTTGAGATATGACAAAAAGTAAAGGTATATTGATTTTGATCGATTGGATAACCCTCAATCGGCCGTGACCCTTCATATTTATAGGGTGGGGAGGTCATACCCCGCAAGAAAAGTCCTATTACAACTCGGATCTATAAAAAGAGTCCAAACCTACTAGGACTCGGGGAAAACCGGTTCCACCGGTTCCCAAACCGGTTCCACCGGTTTGCCCTGTCAGATGGGCAATAGTGAACTAAACCGGTCCCACCGGTTTCTAAATCCGGTTCCACTGGTTCTTCCTGTCATGTTGTTCTTGTGCCAATTTTGATCGCCAACATATGCCCCCTGTTTTTTTGGTAAACTTGCGTACCAGAAAACACTTTAGCACAAGAAAACACTCCTGAGGGCGATGCCAAACAAAATCCATCAGCCTTCTCATTCTAAGGGCGATACTAAAACTATCGGCCATATAAATCTAGCTTTCTGCCAAACACTTGGATAATATTTCTTCAAATATCTTCCATTAAGAGCTCTTGGCAGCCGCTGTCCTTGCAAAGTCTCCACCATATAAGAATTACCGAAGATTACTTTAATCACCTTGAATGGCCCTTCCCAACTTGGAGACCATTTACCAAACTTGTTGCTCTTCGATCCTATAGGTAGAATTGTCTTCCAAACCAAATCACCAACCTGAAAAGTCTTTTGTTTTACCTTCTTGTTGTAGGCCTTAGCTACCCGTATCTTATCTTTTTCAATGTCCTTCAAGGCCTTCAATCGCTTATCGGTCACTTCATCAATATTGTCCATCATCAAATCATGATAATCAACAGCATCAAGATTATTTTGTTTAGCTAACCGATAAGCATTCAAATTTACTTCAATAGGCAAAACAGCTTCTTGACCATACACAAGCTCAAAAGGAGTAACTTTAGTAGCACCATGTCTAGATATACGATGAGCCCACAAAGCTTCAGACAAAACCTCATGCCACCTTCTAGGATTCTCCTCTATTTTCTTTTTAATAAACTTAATCAAGATCTTATTACTAGACTCGGCTTGACCATTAGCCTGAGCATAGTATGGAGATGAATTGAGCAATTTAATACCATACATATCAACAAACTCACAAACTTCCTTTGATATAAATGAAGTACCTTGATCAGTAGTCAAAGTTTGTGGAATGCCAAATCTATGGATAATATATTCAGTAATAAACTCAATTACCTCCCGATGCGTCATATTCTTCAAAGGTACCGCTTCGGTCCACTTTGTAAAATAATCAGTAGCCACTAACACGAAGCGATGACCCTTTGATGAAGGAGGATGAATCTGCCCAACAAAGTCCAGTCCCCATCCTCGAAAAGGCCAAGGTTTGATAATAGGATGTAACATAGCTGCTGGAACCATCTGAATATTCTCAAACCTTTGAGACTCTTCACAACCTTTGTAGTATCAAAAATAATCAGCTATCATATTATGCCAATAAAAACAAGCTCTTCTCAAAAGCCATTTCATCTTAGAAGCCGATATATGTGTACCACAAATTTCTTCATGAACTTCACCCATTGCAATTTTAACTTGATCAGAATCCAAACATTTCAATAATAAATCCTCAGCTGTCCGACGATATAATTCACCATCAACCAAAATAAATTTAAATGCCCATCGTCGGACTTTTCTATCAACTTTATGACTAGGATTCTGCAAATATTCAATAATGGGTATTCTCCAATCAGCAACTTTGTCCTTATCAATTTTAGACTGCTCATTGGCCGAAGTGCTACTGTCAGCGGATGAACCGGTTCCACCGGTTCTGGAAGCGGTTTTACCGGAATTTCCAGTGGCACCGGTTTCTGAATCTGGTGAAATCGGTTCTTTCTGGGCAGAAAACTCGGCTATGCAAAGTGTCGGCTTTCTTTCATAAAAATTTCTTTTCTGAACATTATAGCCAGACGCTTGCTGAGTCAGAGCATTCGCCCTTGGATTCTCAATTCATCAAATTGACCAATCATGTCCAAGCACTTATCAAGATATGCATTTAAAAACCCATCAAAGCATTGGTATACTTTATTAACTTGCTGTACAACCAGTAAAGAGTCACCAAATGCTTCCACATGTTTTACTCTCATGTCATGTAAAATTTCTAGTCCGAACAATAAAGCTTCATATTCGGCTTGATTATTAGTACAATCATTTTCTAATCGGTTAAGAGCCTCAAATTCAGCACCACTTGGTGATATAAAAATAATACCAATACCACAACCGCTCTTACAAACCGATCCATCAAAATGCAACTTCCATGGGGTAAAAGTAATATAACCGATATCTAAATCATTATCATTAATACTATGCTCAATAATAAAATCAGCAACAATTTGGCCTTTCATTGATTTCAAGGGTTCACAAGCCAAATCATATTCAATGAGAGCATAAGCCCATTTACCAATTCTCTCATTCAAAATTGGTCTATGCAACATATATTTAATAATATCGGTTTGACAAGCTACTATACAAGTATTGGATAATAAATAATGCCTCATCTTAGTACAAGCATAATATAATGATAAGCAAAGCTTTTCAATAAATATATACCTCATCTCGGCATCCAATAATCGTCGACTTGCATAAGTAATAACGTGTTCTTTTCCTTCGGTTTCTTGAGTCAAAACAGCCCCAATTACTTGATCTTTAGCAGCCACATATAATTTAAATGGAATTCCTCTCCTAGGAGCTTTCATAACTGGCGGTGAAGACAAGTAATGTTTAATGTTCTCAAAGACTTCTTGCTGTTTTGCCCCCCAAGTAAATTCAGCTTCATCTTTTAACCGAAGAATAGGAGTAAAAGTATTGACCTTCCCAGACAAATTACAAATAAACCTCCTCAAGTAATTCACCTTGCCTAGGAATTTCTGCAAATCTTTCTTGCATATAGGAGCTTTGATCTTCTTAATAATATCAATTTTCTTAGGATCTATCTCTATGCCTTTCTCATGAATAATAAAGCCTAAAAACTTTCCAGCCGACACATCAAATGCACATTTAAGTGGATTCATCTTCAATCCATATCGACGTATTCTCTTAAAAGCAAGTTTTAAATCAGTTAAATGGGGTTTTAGTCCAGCCGATTTAACAACAATATCATCGATATAAACTTCTATGATCAAACCAAGCAAATCATGAAAAATTAAATTCATTGCCCTTTGGTAAGTAGCACCAGCATTTTTTAAACCAAAGGTCATGACTACCCACTCAAACAAATCAACAAAACCTGGACATATGAAAGCCGTTTTGGATATATCCTCTTCGGCCATGAATATTTGATTGTAACCAGCATTACCATCAAGAAAACTAATAACTTTATGTCCAGAAGCATCATTAATAAGCATGTCGGCTATAGGCATAGGATATTCATCTTTAGGAGCAGCTCTATTTAAATTTCTAAAATCAATGCAAACTCTGGGCTTACCAGAATCCTTTTTCTCAACTGGCACAATATTAGATAACCATTCAGCATAACGACAAGGCCTAATAAAATTTGCATCCAACAACCGATTAATTTCTTCTTTAATCCGGTCATACATATTAGGATTGAAACGTCTAGCAGTTTGTTTAAAAGGCCTAAAACCAGGTTTAATAGGCAGCCGATGTTCAACTAACTCGCGGCTTAAACCAGGCATCTCTTGATAATTCCATGCAAAACAATCAACATATTCTTTCAACAGCTCGATTAATTCAGCTTTATAATCAGCTTTCAAATTTTTGTTTACAAACGTCAACCTAGGTATAGTGCCATCACCAATATCAATTTTCTCTAAAGAATCAGCCGACGTAAAGCCTTGTCCTAATTTACTCATGTCATCAAAATCTTCAATGGCCTCACACATATCGTTCTTTTGCGCCCGATAGTGCTCAAGTCTCTGCTGCAACCATTCTGAATTATTCATTGATTCACAACAAATGGTTTAGCCGATACTCAACCGGCTTTTGAACAGCAGGCACAAAGCCATCTCTAGTACAGCTGATCATCTCATAATTAGATATGTCTAAACCTGTTAAGCACTTGACATGATCATGCATAGACATGGTAGAACCATCAGCCACAGCAACACAAGCCGATGTATCCCCATGTACAACCTCAATATCTTCATCTACCCATTGAATAAGAAACTGATGCAAACTAAAAGGCACACATCTATTTGCATGAATCCAATCACGACCCAATATTAAATTAAAGTTACCTTGTGTCTCGGCGACGAAGAAAGCAGTAGCCAACGTCTTGCTTCCAATGGTGAGCTCCATAGAAGCAACGCCCTTAGCACTCATAGGTGTGGCAGACCGCCCCAATTAATCCGGCTTAAGAGCATGGGACCACTATCCCAGCAGTGCTCCACGCCCTTAAACCGAGTTAATCGTGCAATCCGTCGGATACCTTCCCGATTAAACCACCTTTTTCTCTCGACCGAAACGAAATAGCAGCAGTCCCACTCGAAGATGGGCTCAGACAGTACAACTCATCGCAACTTTTACAACACATGGTTCACATAGATAATTATACAAATACAGTGTATATGTTTTATCTTATTACAAACCAGAGTATACTACAGCGGAAGATCTACACGTCGAAGCAAAAGGTATTATGCGGAGCCCTCGCACAACACCTAGTCACCGCGGCCCGAGTCGGACTCAGACGGCACCCGCTCCACGGTCCAACCATCAGGCAAAGTGCACGGCCAAGTCAAAGCAGCCACGGGATCATAGCCATCACGATCTGCAATAAAATTTAGCCACAAGCAAGGCTGAGTACTAATTACTCAGCAAGACTTACCCGACAAGGATCAATTCTAGACATGCAAGGCTTTTTGGCTCTGGGGTTTGTTTTGCCAAAAGCATCTGCAACTTGAACCTATTTTCAATATTTTAGCCAAGTTTTAAGTGTGACTAACCATTACTAAGTTTGCCAAGCTATCCAATAGCAATCAATGTTGACATACAATTGATTAACATCATTTCCCCATTTCTCATCTAGCCACACCTCTACTCATTTGGCCCAAGCACACTGATGTGTGAAAAGAGATCAAGCAGCTTCATGTAACCGCGAAGGACGGACAACTCGAGTTGATTTTAACCATGCATGGGACAACCTAATCGCACGACCCGTGAGAGACACCCAGGACCTCACGAGGCAACCGTTCCCATCTCTCCCTGCCATCTGCCATCAGAGCCCACTCCACCCAAGTGCACGCCCCAACGGACCCCAGGTGCCCCAGGCAACCTGTGCCGCGGCCATCGCTACACTCGCCATCAACCCCTCGCCCAATGGAGTGGAAGTGTCCGTCAGACGTCAGTTTGAAGCAAGTACTAGGTTTACCAGTTTACCATATTTCCCGGCATACGATTAGTACCTTCAAAAGCTTGACCAACATCGCCACACATTCAATGCCTTAGCCAACCATCTTTTATGCAAGCGGGACATTCAACCAAACATACATATCGCACAAGCCCCGCTTGCCGAACTTTAAGAACTGAAATAAAGTAAAACCTACATCTCGCGAGTGACAAGGCAATCACTCGACTTCTACCGGTCCTAATTAAGCATAGCACTCTATACGACCTACACATACTAGTATTAGGACATAGGTACCTAGGGATCATGCAACTAAGGTTTCATTCAACTCCTCGAAACTTAAATGCACAAAGTAAGGTACAAGAGAGGGAGTGTTAGTGAAACAGTAGGTTATGCTCCGGGGCTGGCCTTCCTGATCACCGGTGGCCTTGGGCCCTTCCGGACTTTGGTCCGGGTCTTGAGCAGCGACAAGGTTCAGCTCAGCAGCGGCTTGATCACCCTCGGGCTCGACTTCAATCTCGTACACGCCGTCGGTAATGGTGCTCTCTACATGATATGTAAATGTATGCATGAGATGCGTGATAACTCAAATAATCTAGCACCTAAATATCTACCCCAATTCGCATTACTGACAATCCTTTACGAAGTATAAATAGTCAAAAGGGTTCAATTGGCCAAGGAACCGGTCTGACCGGTTTTGGAGACCGGTTTGACCGGTCTGGCAGACTGGCCAACTAAATTCCTTATAGCCGACTTAGCTATTGCACAATTTAGATAGATCATCTATAATTGACTACTAGCCCTAAGCAATGTTCTTATGGCTGGACCCAAACTTTTAGCAAACACGTTTGATAAGCAAAATTTTGAACTTACCTTTTCTATTCCTTTAACTTCACTAATCCAAAATCCACCTAAATCAGGAATCCACCTTGGCTATTAAGTAACCAACTCTATTCTATTACTTATAATAGAACCATCAAAAGCAGTTTGGCACTTATAGCTCATGACTAGGATTTAGGAAGCAATAAACCACTTTCAAGTACACATTTGTGCATGAAACCTTACACCAATCAAGCAATGGTTTGCACACAAGCCCTTGAACTCTATAGACAACCTCCTACCCTTTAACTCCTTACCCTTGGGTCCTTACTTCTTCTTCCTTGGGCCAAAGCCCGAGCTTGGCTCAGGGGATGTGGCCGGCGGCCTGCAGGTGGTGGGCCGGCTCAGGGGAGGCGAAGGAAGAGGGGGAGGTGGCTGGGGATGGTTCGGGCGAAGAGAGGGCATTGAGGCAGAGCCGTGGGCGCTGGGAATCGAGGAGTGGCCGAGTGAGGAAGAGTGAGCTCGGCCCCGGCGTTTTCTCGCCCGGCCATGGAGGTGAGGGGACGGGCCGGCCACCTGGGCGGCTCGTGGCGCGCCAGCGGGGCCAGGGGAGGCTGACCAGGCGCAAATGGAGCGCGGAGAGGCGAACGCGTGGCCGGAGCAGTTGAGAAGGACGGTGGGTGGGTGGCGGTTGGTGGGCACCGACTGTTGCGGTGGTGGGGTAAAACACCCACCGCAACAGTCCGTGGTCACCAAGAATACTGTGCCGACGAAGATTAGTCCAAATACTCGCGGCCACCGACTGTTGCGGTCATGGCCATGGGTCAGGACCGCAACTTTAGGTGCTCTGGATTTCACAAAAGACCAAATAACCACGGATTGTTGCGGTGGTGTAAAAGTAGGTAACCACCGCAACAGTCCGTCAATCCAGAGAGAATTTTACTGTTGCGCAAGACCACCGACTGTTGCGGTCATGTACTGGGTCTTAGGACCGCAACATCTGGTGGCTTGGGTTTGGGTTGTAGGTAAAACATCCTTGCAATGTTGCGGTGGTGCACAAACGAGAAACCACCGCAACAGTCTGTCAATCCAGAGAGCATTTTAGAATTATGCCCGGGTGACCGACTGTTGCGGTGGCCATCCCACTGGCACCGCAACTTCCTGAGATGACGGTATTTGCACTTGTCAAGTTGGTTTTGATTTGAAGTTTTCCGTACTAAGGCTTATCTCATGTCCAAGGGTTTAATAGGAACTAATTAAACATTTTCTTGGGCAGGTACAAGGGAACCTCTCACCAACTCTCATTTAAACATTTCTAGTATTTTACCTTAGGATAGTTGACTTGGGTCACACATACACACATATGCACAAACAATATGCTTATGAAATGGTGCATGTCCTTATTGGTTTAATTAAGTTCATTAAGGGTCTTAATTACACTAGTGACACCAGGGGTGTCACAATAGGCTCGCCTCCTCCCACACCACTGATAGTCATGTTGGTCTTGATCAGCTCATCATCTAATCCACCAAGCTTCTTGAACATATAATAAGGCATCAAATTAACAATCGCCCCGGTGTCAACAAGCATCCTGAAAATTGGCTTCCCATTGATATGACCCTTCATGTACAGCGCCTTTAGATGATTTTCAGAATCCTTTGGCCTTTTAAATATAGCTTCTTTTGGACAAAAGTCTAAATGAGCCAACTCGTCCTCCAGAATAACATAATAATCCGAAGATAGGTGCACCACATTAGCATCAACATTCATATGTTCAGGTGATGACCCATAATTGTAACACCCTAAAATTTCGTTTTCTAAATTAGTAATTAATTTGCTAGGTTTTTGTGTGAGCATTCAGAAAATTTAGACAAATTAAAATCCTTTTCGGAATTAAAATCAACCCTAGGTTTAGAAACTTGTTTGCATTTCATGCCGGTGCATTGTTTTCTTGTATGAGTGTTCTTTTGTGCTAAGCCCTAAGTACCCATAACCCGGCCCAACCATCTCTTCTCCTTTCTTCCCGAGTCCGACCCAAAAGCCCGACCTCGATCCAAATCCAACCCAAGTCAAACTGGGCCTCAAAGTCCTTAAAACAGCCCCGCCCGACCCTAACTTTCTTTTCCCCTTTTCTTTTCTCCTTGGGCCCAACCCTTCTTCTCCTTGGACCCAGCCCAAGCCGGCCCTCCTTTTCCCCACGCACGCTGCCCCCTTCCTTGTTTCACGAACGCAGGAATCAGAAAGCCCGTCGCCCCCTTCTCTGTTCGCGAGAAACGCCGAGCAGCAGTATCGTCCCCCTCCCTCTTTCACGTGCAGGAGCACATCACGCAGGTGGCCAGACCCCTCCCCTTCCCTTTCCTCTCTCACTCAAGAGCCTTTAACCCCGGCTTTAATTCCTGTTAATGGTTTTCATGGGCAGTAATGGAGGGTGGAACAAATCGTCGCCCTTTCCTTGCCATCGCCCTGCAGGAATCGCGCTTCTCTCTCTTTCTCTCTGTGTCGAAGAAAGGATTGCTCTTCCTCCTTCCTCTCCACAAGAACAGCTTCTCCCCATCCTCCTTAATTCCCTAACACTCCAATTTCCCCAAGAACAGTACCCTTCTCGCCGGAATTTTGGACACCAGAGCTCCTCCGGTAAGAACCGTCGCTATCCTTTACCCCCATTGCCTTGGAGCCTTTTCTGACTGCCCTCTCCCCCTTCATCGCGTGCACAGGAACCCGTGGAGAACTCGCCAACTCCCTGCAGGCTCAATCCAAGGCCACGCGACCCTTCTCCACGCACGGCCGTGGCCTGTTCCGCCCATCTCCGAGGTATGCTAAAACCCCTGCGTCCCTGCCTGTTTTGATCACCAAGATGAGTTCGCGTCGATCTCCTCGTTCCGTTTTGCCGCTCGGAACTCGATTTCATGAACTGCAGCCCTGGGGGCCCTGCCACCGGCGAGCTGCCGCCGCTGATTGTGAACGCCGGCGCCTTCTTTCTGTTCGCGAAAAAGATCGACGAAACCAGTCCTGTTCGCGGTAAAAAAACCGACGAAAACCGGTTCCTGTGCCGATCTGGATGAAGCCGAAACCCAGCCACCATCAGATCTCCGATCAACGGCCAGGATTAGAAGCAGCATACCCCTTCGTTTCATAAAAATCCGGCCGTCCATCCTTGATCCAGCGGCCCAGATTAGAAGGCAGAATACCCTTTCGGCTTTTTGCTAAAGAGCCCCTGCAGAATCTGCATATCAACCCGCCGTCCTTTCTCAGTTCAGAAAACTCTTCTGCTACCCCCTAGGATCTACGGTTAATTACGTTTAAGTCCTCGGTTTATCGCAGTTTAGTCCTCGATCTTGTTTTTAGCGTAGTTTCTTCACCGTAAATCCGATTAGAGTGATTTTCGCGTTGTTGTGTTCGTAGAAATGCGTAGATTAGTTTTATAACCTTTTTGCTTCTGTTTATGTTGTATGATGTACTGTTCTAATAAATATACTTTTGTATGCATGTACTGGCTTGTGATGATGTATGTGTGGTGATTGGAATGCGTGTTTAGAGTGCGAGCAGTACGAGGCCGGCTTTGATCAAGAGTTTGAAGACCAAGATCAGCAGCAATATTTTGAGGAAGGCAAGTGTAACATGATTTATCCTTGATACCTATTCACTTATTAATCATGTTATTCATTCATGCATGTGTCTAATTTGTTAAACCATAGGATTGACTAGTCTTGTTTATCCTATTTACCTTGTTACCTTGGGTTTATGCATATGGGTAGATATGTTAGTTGTCGCTATGCTTGCCAACCGCTAATGTTCGTTATGAAATAATAATCCTGACTAATGGTATACTTGGAACCTTATTAAAATGTGCTTTTTAGCAACTTGGTTTAGGGAGCTTGAGCATGTGTTTGCATTGCTCTAAGCGTCTCTTCTTAAGGTTCCGATCTTAAAGCGGCCACCCAGGAAAACCGTACAACCACAGGAACCACATGGCTCTGGTCTTGGCTAAGTAAACTGTACGGCTCTAGCTTGTCTAGTGGTTACCGAAAGGCGCAAGTGGGGCTGCCAGGTTTAAGTGTGGACCTCGGTCAGTTCTCGTTGGGGGTTTGTGTGTGATGGATTTGTGTGATGTTTTGGCTGGAGCCTGGAGGGGTCCATGCGCCTGTCAGGAAACCGTAGCGGCCACTAGCTTGCTAGGGTGTCTTTTGAAAGGTCTCGTAGTGAAACCCTGTACTCATTTCACGTGGTGTGAAGGGAGTGCGTGCCCAAGGCAAGGGGGATCACGACCGGTGGTGAAAGTGTACAACCTCTGCAGAGTGTAAAACTGTTATAACAGCCGTGCTCACGGTCAAGAGCGGCCTGGATCCTTTTCGAGCGGTTCCTTGTTTTCTAAAGTAATGGTTAATGATGTTGTTGGTTACTTATAATACTCCATATGTTTTTCTAATGTGGGTTACAACCGGGTTGTCATATAATTATAGTAATACAGGTTAATTCTAAAATCAATCAACTAAAAATGCTAACCGCAGTTTAAACCTTGATAGCCTTTTGAGCCTCATTTAATCATGTTATGCTTGCTAAGTAAGATGGATTACTTACACTTGCTTCATATCAACAAAATCCCGGATGGGTACTCAGATGAATCACCTGTGGATGCTTTTGTCTTCCCTGAGGAGTTCCCGGACTTCTAGGCAGTGCATTCCCCCAGTCAGAGTCCCTGTGGAGATGTTCTGGAGTTAGTCTACGTCAGGCTTCCGCTACTTTGATAAACTCGTTAATAAATGTAATGCCTGTGATGTAAGACTTGTTTCTGTTTATGTTATCGAGCACTGTTTTTCTTTCTTTGATATTCATTTCTGAGCTATATGTGTGTAAAGACTTCCTGGGTACACATATAGTAGCATTCGGATTTCCTTCGTAAATCCGGGTGTGACAATAATCAACCAGCTATTCATCATCCATATTCTGGGAATCCGATGACAACCTCTGATCAAACGTAGATGTGACAGAAATTTCAGAAGCAATACGAGATGGACCTGGATTAGCAGAAACCGGTTCCTCCGGTTTCAGAACCGGTTCCACTGGTTCTAACACAGCAGTGGAAGCCGAAGAGGGTAGAATCGGTTCCACCGGTCTGGAATCCGGTTCCACCGGATTTTGCCCTAGAGCTTCAACTTTTTCTTCAACTTTCTTCCACCCTTTGCCTGGAGGAATCATAGGCCTGTATTTGTTGAAGTGCTCCTCCCTCTGCTTCTCCAGTTCCTTCTCTTTCTGTTCCTGAAAGCGAAGCCGCTGCAACTTCCTCTTTTGCGTGCGTGTCAAACCTGGAGGACACCATCTAGGCATAAGGTATTTAGTCTTATCAATTTCAACTTTCTTACCCTCATCAGGTTCTGCAACAACTTCCTTCTGGACTGATGGCTTAACTTCATCACCAATTATCATTGGCATCTTGTCATCGTCCTTCAAATTCACCTGAAGTCACCAATCTGAATGATATCAGCAGCAGTAGTTCTCTCTTGGTCGATTTCCATCTTCTGGACAACTTCCTCCATCTTTTTAGGCTGATAAACTTGCTTGGGAGGAGAAGGTTGCCTCTTCTGAGGAAAAACCGGTTTAACCGGTTTGGAGAACCGGTCCCACCGGTTCTAGGTGGCACATCCCAACCTGATCGACGAGGAGCCAAAGGGTTATCTATCAACCTCTCGTGTACTGGAACTCTATTATTACTCCATACTGGATGAAAAGGAGGATGCTGCATAGGGTAATAAGGCATATTCATCCCATTGTGATCCCATGCCGAATATTGATAATTATAGTATGAAGGCATCCATGGCATGTTTTGACATTGGTTCTGTTGGGGATAAAAACCTGCACCATCACCCTTCCACCTGTTATTCGCCCTTGGAGGCGAAATTGGCTTCTCTTGGCGCATGGGTGACCTTTTCCTCTTTTTTGCCGGCCAATCCTCATCAACTGGCCTTTGATTTGCATATTTAGAAAACAACTGGTCAAAGGTCACTTTTGGCTTTGCAACTTTGCCCTGATCCTTGGCCACATTGACCTTCCAGGTTCCAATATCAGGACGCTTAGGCTTCAACATCTTCGGGCGCCCCTGACTGTCGGATTTATGGGTCCGACAGTCCACACAGGGTAGCCTACGTGGTTGATTTGTTGAGGGATAGATCGAGGATCACAAGACAATGGTAACACAAGACGCAAGGATTGAACAGGTTTGGGCCGTCAAGATGATGTAATACCCTACGTCCTGTGTTGGGTGTACGTATTGCTGTGTATGAAGTTCCTGAAGGATCTCCGTAGTTGGGTTCTGTCCTAGGTTGAATGATTGGATGTTGTGATTGTTTGTGTTTTGGAGGGGGTCTCAAGGCACCTTATATAGTCCGGTTGCCTTGAGTTACAAGTCGGCTAGAGATCATAACCCACCCGAAATACAAGGATTCGATCCTATAACGATTACAGATATCTTTCCCTAGAATTCCGGCTAGTTTATCTTGATCTCCGATCTTCTTGCGTGATACGCCGTCTGCTTCCTTGCCGCGCGCGCCGTCGTAGCCATCCGGTTCGCCCGACTGGTGGGCCTCCCGAGTGGTGGGCCACCCAGTCTGACAAACCGGCCCGATAGCACTCGGATTGGGTTGCCCCCTGCTGGTTGGGCCAATCCGCCTTCTGGGTACCCCCGGGGGTCTATCCCCGACACTGACTAGAACCGGTTAAACCGGTTTCTGGAACCGGTGGAACCGGTTTGTCTTGCACAGGCTCAAATGGTCCCTTTGACAATCTTTGCCCCCGAGATCCGTGATTCTTGCAGTAATCTTGAATGTCTCTCTGCCATTTGGGGTCTTCTCACATACTACTTCTCTGACAATTGATTTTCCCTTCAAATTTTCAGGCTTTGGCTTCTCATCACCCACAACAATATTTTTTTCCTTTAGTTGATTCGACTTGATGCGGCCGAACCAGAACTTTAGGAGGTTGCATCTCAAGGGTGTTGACAGGGAAAGGTGCTTTGTCCACCTGCATCTCATGTAGTGTCAAACGTCCTTCATTTAAGACCGATTACACCTGTCGACGAAAAACATTGCAATCATTAGTAGCATGCGAAAAAGAATTATGTAGCTTGCAATATGCCCGCCTTTTGAGTTCTTCAAGTGGAGGAATAATATGAGACATCTTAATGTTTTCATTCTTTGACAATTCATCAAAAATACGATCACACTTGGAAACATCAAAAGTAAATTGCACTTCTTCTTTCCGATTCTTTTGAATTGGCTTAAGAGATGGACAAGTGTACGATTTATTCTTAGAAGGCCATACAAGTTCAGCAACATACACATCTTAATCATCGTCCGAACTACTAGAATCATAAGTAACAACATGAACATTGGAACGATGAGTCTTATATGTATCCTTGCTATTTTTAATTCGGTTTTCAATAGCTAAAGCTCTCACTTGCACTTGATTAACCGAAAAGTGTTCAAATCCTTCTATCTTTTCTTTAATAGAGGATCTTAAACCATTAAAGGCAACATCAGCAAGATCCCTTTCAGAAAGTGACAAATTAAAATATCGGTTTCTAGTTTCTTTGAATTGTTTAAAATAATCAATAACAGATTCATCTCTTTGTTGCTTAACTGATGTCAAATCTGTCAATTTCAATTGAGTACTCCCACTATAAAAATGATCATGAAATTTTTGCTCTAATTGATTCTATGAACTAATTGAGCCAGGAGTTAATGAAGAAAACCAAGAAAAAGCAGTTCCAGTTAAAGACAATGAAAACAAGCGAACTTTTAAAGCATCATTAGAACTAGCTTCTCCTAGTTGAGCAATATATTGGCTAATGTGTTCCCAAGTAGTCTTATTATCATCACCATTAAATTTCACAAAATCAGGAATATGCCAATTATTGGGATAAGCTACAGCATCAAAACTAGCAGAATATGGTTTTTGATATAATCTAGAATTACCCATATCAATGCCGAACTTATCTTGCATCATACTAGCTAACTCGTCCTTCATCTTATAAAACTCAGCATATAAATTTGAACGAGCTAGATCAGATTGCCCTGTGGCTGTATTTTGAACTTGAACGACATGAGGCATGCGAGTAGAATTTTGCCGCAAATATTGATCATATACATCATTAGGAATCCTGCTGAATTAATGTTTTGATTAGATATAGGGGGTGATGTATAAGCACGTGTTCCAATATAAGCAGATCCATTAACAACTTCTGTATTTCGGTTAGGAACTACCGAAAGAGGAGTTGTGGCATGTGGTACAAGCTGCTGTCCAGCTGGGGCGACAGAACCGGTTCCACCGGTTTCCAGAACCGGTGAAACCGGTTTCGCCGGGGCTGGCGAAACATGTGTAGGCGGCGATACCTGTCCTGGATAAAAATTAGCTGGCATACCATATAAAGGGTTTTCAGGTGTTTTTCCTGGTGTAGCCGACACACTAGCATGCATATTATCATGTTACATAGGTTGTATATTTTGTGAATAATAAGACGATTCTACCAACCTATCCTTTTCACTTTTTTCTATCCTGTCCATAAGAGAACTTACTACCTCGTCGGTATGTAAAAGCGCGGCACCAAGCTTATCATCAGGATTAGAAGTAGAAGGTTCAAGTGGATGTGCGGTTACCGGAGGGATTTCTTCCATCTTTTGATTCTTCATCATGAACGCCGGCATCATGAAGTCATGAGTTCTTGTCACCTTGTCGTGGCGATCCTTCTTCAGCCCCATCAGGAATTGAGTCTTGAAGAACTCTTGGGCTGCATCAAACTTCAGGCGTTCCCTCGCTGATCTCCTCCATAGAGGGAACAACGATGTTATCCTTGTCCAAATCTGAGATAGATCCCATCTGGCTAGGGTTTGATAAATCGGTTATTAAAACCAAGATTTCCAATTTCCCCAGCGGAGTCGCCAAAAATGTGTTGACGCCTTTTATAGTCGACACACTGAATTGCGCTAGCTCTCGCGCAGATCCGCAACGGATCAGTCAACTGCAGCTCGACCAGGCAAAACCGGTGAAACCGGTTTGAGGATCCGGTGAAACCGGTTCTTCAGGACTTGCTGCGCAAACCTAAGATCGCCGGCCCGGGAGGGACCCCGTCAGGGCAGACGCGCCTAGGGTTTCTCTGAGATCGGCAGGCCACTCATAGAGCCGTCAATCACCATGGAGACGAAGAACGAACAGCAATTAGGGTTGGAAAAGTTAGGTTTTGAGAGATGACAAAAAGTAAAGGTATATTGATTTTGATCGATTGGATAACCCTCAATCGGCCGTGACCCTTCATATTTATAGGGTGGGGAGGTCATACCCCGCAAGAAAAGTCCTATTACAACTCGGATCTATAAAAAGAGTCCAAACCTACTAGGACTCGGGGAAAACCGGTTCCACCGGTTCCCAAACCGGTTCCACCGGTTTGCCCTGTCAGATGGGCAATAGTGAACTAAACCGGTCCCACCGGTTTCTAAATCCGGTTCCACCGGTTCTTCCTGCCGTGTTGTTCTTGTGCCAATTTTGATCGCCAACCATAGCTCCGTACGTGTGCGCATCTCGGGAGAAAGGTTTATGCTTTCTGTTGCAATCACACTCAGTAATTTTTACTCTTTTAGAATGTCAAATAAACTCGATGTCTCATATCGACATACCAATGTGTGAGAGTGAGCTGCAGCCTGCAGCGCGTCTCTCCACTGTTCTGCTGCTCTGACCTTGTCTGTCTATTGCTCGTCATCCGATCCCTTCATGCAAATTTGTACATATACCAGTGAGTTTAAAGATCGAAACATACACCACATGAGAGTGACCTGACCAGTAACCGCACACTAATATATAGGCACAGAACAACTGAAGTTTCATGATTATGAAAGCCATATAAAGCATTTACATGTTCATCTTACTATTATTATTTGGACTATGCTTTTGATAATTCTTTTTATGTGTACCTGCTCCCATTTTATTTATTTACAATCAGCATTTATGTTGAGAATTATGTAAGAACTAGTTGTGTGCAACGACAGAGGCCAGAATTATTTCCTTTTTCAAAAAAAAATCTTACTATTATTATTTGGAGGTTGCTTTTGAAGCTGGCCTCCATGCTAATCTCCACTTGACGTGCTTGAAGAAAAAAAGATAAATTCTAAAATTTTTCTCACATAACATCAGAAATATATGCCCATCAATTTGTAGATTCTATCATAGTCACTGGATCTATTATGTCTTCTAAAAAAATTACCTACTTTGCCATTATAATAATACCCTAAAGCAACCTCTAAATCTATACCTAAATTATCCACCTCTGCCATTGTAAAGAATAACCTAAAATAACTTCTAATATTGTCCTATGTTAACTTAAAATAATCCCTAAATTTACATCTAGCTTACCTAGATCTGCCATTATTAGATATAACATACATATACCATTGTTAAAAATATCACAAAGTACATTAGTATAATATTCTAATTACCTATTTCTGCCATTAATTGTTAACATAGAAGATATTAACATATAGTATGTATGTATGCATATATGCATGATGTGTATCACCATGCAGACTATACATATACATAGAAAACGATAAACATACATACTTCATATTTTTATGTTAAACACATAGCTCAAACTTTGAAACTACATATAGTCACCCACATATATGCCATTATTTAAATAACCTACATATATTATTATAGAACATCCAAAAGTATACTAATATATAATTCTAAATTACCAATTTCTGCCATCTTTAATGTGAAAACACTTAACTTATTAAGGTATAATATGCATTATGTGTGTCATCGTGCAGATCATGTATGGAGGAAACAATGAGAATACCGATTTTCATGTTAATCGCGTAGCTCAAACTAAGGTTCAACTAAACGCATATAGAGGTGCCATGCAAAATTAAAAATAAGATATTTAACAAATGAGAAAGAGCATGCAAGGTAAATAATTTGTTATTGTTATATATAGGCCCTATTTTTTCATAAATCCTTAATATCCATGTCTCCAAAATTATTAGTCACATATATATAGGTTAATATACTTAGTTTCCATAGCCCTCGATATACCTCGCTTAAAAGCATATATTAGCATCCTGATATGTGTCAGGATAACCAAGAATATGTTATCACACAATATCCATCGAATCACTCAACCGGGAGGGAATTTTGCAGCCGTGTCAAATTAGCCAGACACGCGTACGTCAAGGAAAAGGATGGATCGAGATTGCGGTAGGAGCCACAATATTTGTGGTTGCCTACGTAAAGATGGTCAAGCAACGCAAGATGTATACTACTTGGAGTCTTTTTCTTTTTCATAACACTACTTGGAGTCTTGAATGATCAATCGAGGAGGTCTCCGGGCTGGATGAGGCGAATGGCTACCCAATCATCGCTGGGGCCAAAATTGAAGGATGGAAAGGCATGTGTGGACTTTGCTGCTGGCAGGCGCATGTGCATTGCATGCAAGGAAACGGAGAGGGAGAGCAAGGCATGCAGTCACCACTCACCAGTCGCCACTCGCCTTCGTTCTTTGGCCTCATCCGGTGCCACATGTCAAGTTGAATAAGTGTACGTTCCTAGCCTTCATTACAAAAACTGAAGTCCACTCGGGATCTTGTGGCCTAGCTCGCTTGCGGCTTGCCTCTTCTGCAAAATGAAATCTTGGATTAGAAGTCAAACTCTAGGAAGTATGTGTAACCGTGTATATAGTATAGCTTGCAGCTTTGGATAATACCAACAGAGCCTTGACCAAAGCTGGAGCTGGTTGTCCATGTGATTATTATTGCAAATTAAGTTTACAACCAACCCAAAAGTGGCCAAGCACAAAGTAAAGAATACTCCACCAAAGAAAAGCATGTCCACGCAAATGCGTCATGCTTGTAAGACGTATGAAGGATGATACTTAATGCTGAGAATAACAAGGAAGAGGGAGGAGAGGCTCAGAAGAATAGTACTCTCTCCGTCTTTTTTACATGTCGTATTAGGTTTGTCCCAAGTCAAACTTATATAATTTTGATCAAATTTATTAAAAAACGAAGCAATAGCTATATTATCCAACATATCTACTATGAAAATATGTTCTATAATATATTCGATATATAAAACAATAGGTATTGGATATCCTATTACTTTCATAATAATTTGATCACAATGCTGATCGAGTTTGACTAGAACAAATCTAATATGACATGGAAATAAAACCAAAGCGAGTACCTAATGTCGTGCTACTAATTAGCTCCCATTGACGAATTGGGCGGCCACGCGTGGCTTGCGTGCGGACGAGGACGGGGAGCGCTGGGCGTCGATCGGGCAGGCATGACGTGGAAACCGACCGTTAAATGTTCAATCCACATCTTTTGCGCAGGTCGTTTTCGAGGAGTAGATGCATGAGCAGTTGAGCACGCCTGACATGCAGTCAAGCTCAGGGCCTGCCTACTTATGCCTATAGCTAGTCAGAGATACTATTCCAGCCTCCGGAAAGCGGCCGCCCCACGCGCCCACGGTTCGTCCACAAATCTGTCCATGGATGTGCGACCGGAGGAGATCGATCGTCTGCCCGTCGACTAGCTAGCTAGAGACCTACGACGACGAAGTCTAGCTCTGAGGTAGTGAGGTCGTCGCAGCAGCACGGGGCGTCAATATCATTCATTTACGTACCAATAAAACCATCCGAGTTTGTGGTTCACGAATGTTCAGAAACCACTGTATCAGTCCACTGCGGCCCTGTTTAGTTCACCTTAAACCGCAAAAAAATTTTACCTAAAGAAAACTGTGTCAGTTCATTTTTTTTTCCTCTCTGTGCACACGATTCAATGCATAAACACACCTCTACACTAGTGCAGTGCCTGTAGAAAACCAGGCACGCCTCCGTCCCAGCTGATGACGAGGCCAGTCGCTAGCTCCCGATAGAGCCAGCTCGCCTGCTGGTCGATCGTAGAAGCATCAGCAAGTTGCCATGCCGCGGGCCAGGGGGTACGCCGCGCGGCACGTTCGGAGAAGCCAGCAGCCTGCAGCCTGCAGCCTGATTTTTTTTCCAGACGGATCGATCGGGTGACGGACACATCGGTTCGTTGGTGGTAGTCCCCAATTCCCCCATCGTCGCTCGCCCATGCTCGACGCAGCGTCGACGTCTCCTCCGGCACTCCCACGATTCAACCGATCGAGTCCGCATCAACGACGTGACCCGGGAGGACCCCGCCAGGCTCGATGCCGCCCGACCCATCCAGCGTCGGGGTCGGGGCCCCTCGCCCGCCCGCCCGCGACGACATTGCGTCGTGGATCCGGAGTAGGGTCTCCTCTCCGATCCGTCTATACTCTTCGGCACGATCTTGTGCGTCGCCTCTGGCCGCGGGCGAAGGCGATCGTGTGGGGTCTGGGGGTAGCCGGGTGGGTGTGTTGCTGGTCTGCTGGGGACAGGGATAGGGACGCTGGGCCGGGCGCACGCGCCAATACACTTGCAGGAACGATCCCCAGCTAAGCTGCTCCCTTCCAACCGAGGCGATCACGTACACCGTTCGACAGGAGACTGTG
Organism: Alloteropsis semialata; assembly: GCA_004135705.1. Taxonomy (NCBI): domain Eukaryota; kingdom Viridiplantae; phylum Streptophyta; class Magnoliopsida; order Poales; family Poaceae; genus Alloteropsis; species Alloteropsis semialata. Next base: position 28,025,475 of record CM014274.1, on the reverse strand, counting down.
CGTAGGCGTAACAGTCCATCGTCACACGGCCTTGTCTCGTTTGCCGCTCCAGGCTGATGATTTGCTCGGCGGCCGTTTTCATCCAGATGTAGCCGTGATGTGCGCCCTCGATCGCCGATGCAACGCGCGCACTTCTTTCGTTCTTTGGGGGCCATGGGCAAGAAGCATGCACCGCTCCATCATTGCCGTCCCGGCCCCCTCTCTGCTTCAGAGCCCAGACTGAAGCAGCATGAGGGAACCCGTCCGCGCTGGCATCACGCCGATACTGTACCAGATATTCAGGTTGTGCCTGCAGGGGGCCAGGGGATGGGTGTGGCTCGCGGTACATGCGCAAATGCTGATACGCGACAGAGCACGTACGTGGATTGATCAGCGAACGATACTTTGGTTCTGTTCTTCGATATCCATGTACGAGCACCGTTGATCGCAGAGAGATGGGAGTTTCTTCGGTCGCAGTGCGCATGTGATCGATATGGAGCCATTCGTCCCCATGCCATGAGGATTGAGGGCCGCGCCTCTGCTTGCCCGGCCTAAACCGATCAGGGTTCTCGTGTCACCGTCGCGTCGTCCAGTGGGGACAAGCTATCTAGCTACTGTACATACGTAGCTAGGAACCCCGGAGAGGTTAGGCTAGCTATTTGCTGGAGACTGAGACACGAGAGTTGAGGAGTGGGCCAGCACGCACTGATCAGGAAATGCTAATAAGTATCGACACGTATACCAGTGGTGATGAGCTTGTTGGACAAAAATGTACTCCTAATTAATACTACAGTTACTCTCTCCATTCTCTCGTGATAGTCTCATTTTATCTTGGCACAATGACCAAAAAAACAAACCTTGTTTATCATCTAATTAATTAGGTTATCAAACACTCTTCGTTTTCATGCGAAAACTTCTCGGTATTGATGTTTTGCACCAGTCACTTTTATAGAGGAGTTACTCTGCATAAGAATCGAAATAATCATTTATGACAGATCTGACACTACAACTCCAATGAAACTATCAAAAAAGAAAATTTTGTCGAAAATGGGATGATCAAAGGAGAATGGAAGGAGTAGTTCGACTTGGCTGCATTTAACACATTTCAGGTAACCCACTTGCCAAGTTGCCACCGATAGTCAGCTTAGCAAATACTCGGTACTATAGCAACAGAAATCATACGGAGTACCAAGAGCAAGTTGCCTGCTATTGGCCGTACAGAAAACGCGGCCGGTTTGAAATTGTATATGCTGATGGTCCTATTTAAAGTATGTCAAACGTATCGTATGGATTTGATTATTCGGCTACCTCTCTTGTCTCTTCTGCCGACTCCTGACAGTCTACTCTACGCCATTGACGTTAGCTACCGTACTGATGGATTGGAGATACAAGATGCTACACACATCTACGATTAGCAGTTATCTGCTGCTAGCCGGACCGCACGGAAGCCCATAATAAATACGACTAATCGCCTTGCGTTTATACTCGTCAACCACGAGAAATCCCCAACAGGGCCAGGCCCAGCCATAAAAAACCATGGATCGGACTCCGACCAGAAGATATCTCCGCACAGAAAGCTCAGGCCAGTGCAAATGCACGACAGCCGGGGGCCAGGCCGAGAAGTCCGCACACCAAAACGGCCGAGGTTGGCGCGCGTGCTTGACCAGCAGGAGTTCTGATGGGCCGGGCAGTTGGACCATGGAAGAGGCCCTCTAATTGCGCTGGACCATATTCTCAAAAAAAGTTGCGGTCGACCGAGTTGGGCTTGCACAGAATTCAGCGCCTGTTTAGTTCAGAAAGTTACCGAAAAAAGTTGTCATTGAGAAGCGTGTTCGTGAGAGAGGACACGGTTGTCCGTATGAAAAAGTTGCCATTTTTTGGCAACTTTTGCCAATCCAAACAGGCCCTCACTTGCCTTTACAACTCAAAAAAATCATGTTGAGGCCTTGTTTGGTTCCCAAATGTCTAAAAAACGCTAAAGGGGATCTTGTATGCATGGAGTACTAAATAAAGTCTATTTGCAAAACCTCTTCACAAATGGTTGTAACTTTTCGAGACGAATCTAATGATCCTAATTAATTCATGATTAGCTACAGTGATGCTACAGTAACCATCCTCTGTTCATACGGTCAAAGGCCTCATTAGATTCGTCCCGCGAATTAGTGCAGGGGTTGTGGAGCTGGTTTTGTAAACTGCCTTTATTTAATATCCTTAATTAGTGGTCAAAGTTATAAACAGTAGTACTAATTTTAAATTTTAGTAAACTGAAGGGCTGTTTAATTGGTGGAGAAAGTTTGCGAGATTTACTGTAGTAATTTTAAACCGAAGATTAGAAGGACTAAACATGATCTAATTATAAAACTAATTACACGGATTGACGAGAGATCGCGAGATAAATCTATTAAGCCTAATTAATCCATCATTAGAGATTGTTTACTGTAGCACGACGTTGTCTAATCATGGCCTAATTAGGCTTATTAGATTCGTCTTGCAAAGTTATCCGGGGGTTATGGAATGAGTTTTATCATTAATCCACGTTTAATACCCTTAATTAGTGTCCTAACATTTGATGTGACGGGTGAATAGTGAAAAGTTTGAAAAATTTGTGCAATTAAACAAGGCCTTGAGATCCAAACAGGCCTTAGCGATTGTTCCAGATTAGCGGCGTCCTTTCCCACCAACACCACGGCAGGCCGGCAGCCATGATTGCCTGTGGCCGTACAATGGCTGAGCTTTGGGGGGCACTAGGCCTCCACCTGTAAAGTCTGCTCGTAGGCTTCAAAAATGGTGGCGGGGAGCCGTTGGCTGATGAACCAAGCTGGCGCGCGGGCCCGCTGTCGCGTATACGCGAGCCGTCCAGGGATGAAAATCTGCAGGCGAACATGACAGGCCGTTCCAGAAGGATGTGTCTATGCCTTGCTTGGGTGAAATTCATGGATTCCTCACCTGAGTGAGAAAAGGGTCTATTTCACCTAAATCTCAAACAAGTTCAGATTTGGGTGAAATATACAGAATCCTCACTTAGGTGACATGAACATAACAAATCACACAAAAACCAAAGAAAACAGATTCGAGTGAAATGTAAGGAACTTTCACCCAAATTTGAGAAATCAAACATATTTGCAAATAAAACAAATCAAAGCAAAACAATACAGAACATTCATATCATAAATTCATCACAGCTACTAGCATATGCAAATAAAAGTATGAACACAGCCAAGTAAAGCAAAGAACTGATTATTCACAAAGATCACAACTCCAAACTAAAGTACTTTAGGTACAAAGATTAATGAGAACTGAAACAATAAACTGTTGCACGCCTAAAAGAAGATAGAAAATCTGAAACAAATCCCCTTTGATATTGAAACTTATGGGAGTCCATTTTGCATCAGATCAAAAGTCCAGCATAGATCATATTCCTAACAAAAAATTCAAATGTATAAGTTAAAAGCTATTATATCAGATGCTATTGAAATCAGGCTAAGATACATAAAATGAGATGCAGACCAAATGAAACAAGTCAAAATTACAAAGGATAGATCCTTAAAATATTGCTATGGATTACAAACAATCAAAATTTAGGGTAATCAAGAGGAACCCCACAGATGCAAATGTCATATCAACAAATGCAGAATTTTACAAATAAATCAAAACACAAATACCTTATCATCAGTACAAATGACCTATACAATCATTACATGGCAATTATACTAAACTTACAATATGAACTTCATTGGAAGTTCATTAAACTGATGCTGTCATTTAAATTATTTCAGCATGTATGGTTTTATACTAGAAAAGAATGACATTTTTCGACCTACAACCATACCAAAATAGCTTATGAATCACAAGATAAGGAATCATGCATAATATTATATCAGCTAAAAATTTGTGTAATTCACGAAGAATTAAAAAGGCAAAAAACATATAGACAGAATATTTATATGGACATAGATAGTCAAATACTAATGGAATTGGAAGAAGCCCCACATATGCAGAGTCAAAGTGACAGAAGCAAAATGTAATTCAAATACACATATCATTTCAAAATTTTTCCATGAATTACAAATATTCAAAAGTTTGGGTTCCCAAGAAAAACCCCACAGAAGCAAATTCATAATCACATATGCAGATTCATAGTGCCAGAGGCAAAATCAAATGCATATGGACAGATTGTTTCAAAGTTATTCTATGGACTACAAATATTCAAAATGTTGGGTTCCTAAGATGAAACCCACAAAGGCAAACTAAAAATTCAAAAGGCAAATCTGTACAGACCAAATGAAACAAGTCAAATTTGCAAAGGACAGATCCTCAAAATATTGCTATGGATTACAAATATTCAAAATTTAGGGTAATCAAGAGGGACCCCGCAGATGCAAAGTCAAAAGTCAAACATTAGTACAGAGGAACCCAGCAGACGCATATTTTATCAAATAATGCAAAAAACAAACATCGGATCAATGACCTAGGGATTCATTACATGGCAATTATACTAAACTTACAATATGAACTGCATTGGAAGTTCATTAAACTGATGCTGTCATTTTAATTATTTCAGCATGTAAGCTTGCTCAAGATTTAACATTCGAACAAAATGAATGCAATTACAGTTTCTGATTACAGTTTCTGACTAGAAAAGAATGGCATTTTTCGACCTACAGCATAACAGAAGAGCTTCTGAATCACAAGATAAAGATCTATGCATAATATTGTATCAGCCAAAAAATTGTGTAGTTCACAAAGATTTCTAAATGCAAAAAACAAATATACAAGATATTTCTATGGTAACAAATAGTGGAATAATAATGGAATTGGGAGAAGCCCAACATATGCAGAGTCAAAGTGACAGAAGCAAAATAAAATTCAAATACATAGATTATTTAGAAAATTAATATGGATTACAAATATTCAAAAGCTTGGGTTACTGAGTAAAACCCCACAGAAGGAAACTCAAAATAAAAAATGCAGAACTATATGGACAGATTCATAGTGCCAGATGCAAATTCGGATGCATATGAACAGATTCTATGCTTTCTATATAATCAAAATTAGGGAAGCTGAGAGAAACCCCTCATATGGAAATAGAAAGTCCTGCTGCAGAGTGAAAATCAAAACAATGACCAAAATTCAGAGTTACATATTATTTCTATGGTCTACAAATGTTCAAATGATTGGGTTATCGAGAGGAACCCCACAATAGGAAATGCATATGTTGGGGAGTCTGATAAGCCCAACAAATGCAAATGCAAAATTTGTAGAACAAATACGATCAAAATATATCACATAATCAAGTTAACATAAAGCATACATCATATTAGTAAGAAATTAAGCAAAATATCTTACAACTCAACATTTATTTTGCCATACTTCTTGTTGCTATTTAATTACAGTTAGAAATAATAAATTGACAGTAACCATTTCATAATAAAATCAATTCAAGTCAATTGTATTTTTTTTAAAAAAAACGGATTGGGAATGTTTTGTTGAGAAGAGGGTAATGGCCAGTGGACAAAAATATAGATTCAAAGCAAGCTCTAAAAATACTAACAACCCTGATACCAATGTGAGTTAACTAAATTAAACAAAATTACATGATGACAACACAAAATTTACAGTAAAATTATAACTGTCATTTCATTCATGTTCGCTGTAACTCAGCCTATAAATAGGACAAGTACTGCAGACAATAGGAGAAAGTGCAAACCTCTAATGTTGGGGAGCCAACTAAACCCCACAATTGCAAATTCCAAAAATGCGGAGTAAAAGACAAATCAAAATTAATCAAACATTTTCTATGGACTACAAAACTGCAGATGTTGGGAAGACACTTAAACATGCCGAATGCAAATGCCATGAAAGAAGAGGGAAAAAACAAACTATAGTGTCCTTCGATTTCTTCCGCTTAATGGCACCTGCAAGCATGGATGGGAAGAATTACATGAATGCATTTGGCACAGTAGATGCAAATACTCTGCCCAAGGTAACAGGTATTGTGCATTGCAAAGAGTAACAGTTGCATCAGACCATCCTAAAAACTAGTGCAGTAACATGCAAAGAAAGGACCGACATATTACCTAGAAGAGCTCTTATTATCAGGAACTTTTCTCCCAACTGCTTGACTTTTCCTTGAACATCTCCAACTAAGGCCATCTGATTGGAAAGGGCCACCCTTGTGCTTTGAGCTTGGCCAATTATCTCATCAATCTAGAATCGAGCAAAACTGATAACTTACATATAGTACCTTGTGCCAGATACAAGAAGAAATGTACATAGACAACACTACATTCTTGAGTTGTAAATGTTCCTGGCAACATGTTCTTTCTCATTCGTAATTTCAGAGTTCATGAAATGGCCTAATGCTGCTGCAGTGGTTAGTGAAAGGTAAATATGCTCGCACAAGTTTCGCATAACATCAGTTGTAATTAAAGGATGCAGATTCGCACATGAGATCATTGGGACCAAAGAGGCCAACACCGAACATCAAAACACACTGAACTAAATTCTTCCAGGGCAGTGCCAAGCAAGTGTAGTTTACTGAAACCAGGCCAGCATAACTAGACAGAATATAAACCAGTGCAGCCTTGTCTAACAAATGGAATACTTGGTTGATGCTGAAATGAATGGAGGCCGTCTCCCTGAGCAAATGCACTATTGGCGACATGCCCGCCACTGGCCTGACAAGCATTCCACGTTCCAATTTTCAGATTGGAAATCAACATACAACGGCAACAGCAGACAGGAGTAAGACTCAAAGAGATTGTGACAAGAAGTGAACCTTGGACTCGGTGATGTCATCACGCACAGAGCTGAGATCAGCGTGCTCCCTCCTCATGGAGCTCAGGTCCCCCCCTCCTGAACTCCTGCCTCCATGAATGAACCACCACTTGAACCGATCGCATAACAAGAGTAATGGGAGGACTGAACTTGGGGAGACCTGTGCGAACTTGTGGAGGATGTCGCGATGGCGCGCGAGCTTTTGGAAGACGGACGTGGTGGGGGCGATGGAGGCAGTGCAGCGGCTCATGGCGTCGTTGACGCCCTGCAGCTTGCCGAGCAGCGACTGGATCCAGCATCGCCCAAAAATCTACACATACGAATTACACAAAAATCTCATGAATCAGCCCACCAGAACATCGCGCCACAAACAGATCCCACTAAAAAAACTATGCGACCAGGACACTCCCGTACATGCTGCTAGGTTTTCTCAGTGATCGCACCTCAGCGCCGTCAATCCCGTGAAGGCACACGCAGGGCTACAACTGCTGCTAGTGGCCTTCGGGACAGGAGGCTCGCCGCCGCCGCGCCCGCGCGACACAGTGGACAGATTAGGATGGAGGAGGACCAGATGCTAGAGGGAGAAGACATGCCCGAACACAGTTAAAAAAAACCACATTAATCAGATCGAAAACAGAGAAATGAGGAGAAAAATTTGAACAAATCATAGATCGCCTCAGGGGAAGAGGATTGTGAAATGGGAGCGGAGACGATGAGCTCGATCCAGAATATTCGGCCGCGTCAAAACAACGGTGCCGACAATCGGGACCCATATGCCAACGAAAGACAAAAAAAAATTGGACGACGCACAGACGTAGCAGATGAGATCAAACGGACAGAAATTCGAGTGACAGAGAGCTTCGAATCACCCGGGTGATGGATAGCTTTTCCTTTCCAGAAAGATCCCCGCGCAAGGCCACTCGGCAGTCGGCTCGCAACGGTCAACACGCGACAGAGCCTCCTGCTGCGCCTCGCCTTGCAGGTGTCCGTTGGGCGTTGGCGGCGTAGCGAGACACGGAGGCGACCGTTCGCGCGCAGGCCGAAAACGGGGCCCAGCCCAGCCAGTCGCGTGGGCGCAAAGCTAGCGACGGCCCCCGGATCCGTCCCTCCACCACCCCGGCGCCGACGGGATCCAACGGCACCCGATCCCTGCGTCCATCCAAAGCTATGCCACACGGGCCGCACCCGCACCGCGACCCCCAAAAGAAACGCGATTTTCCCCTTATAAATGCCCCCCGCGCCTCCTCGGCCACCTGCCCACCTCCAACTCCATCCGATCCAGGGTCCAAAACGCTCCCCGACTTCTCGAGTCCAATTCGAACTCTCTAGACGCCTCCTCGGGTCCCCCTCTCGGCTTCGTCGCCGCCCCGTCGTCCCCTTCCCCTCCTGCCTCCTCTCCGAGCCGCGTCCCCCAGCGCGCGCGCGCCGCAGGAATGGTGAGCACGCACGGCCGCACGATCGAACGAGTGCCCTAGGGGTTCCGCTCGGTGTTTATCACGGAGATCCCGGTGTCTGATTGATCCGTACATGTTTTGATTTGTGGGTTTTTTTTCTCCCTCTCGCAGGCGCTGCCGAATCAGCAGGTCGTGGAGTACCCCAGCTTCAAGCTCGTCATCGTCGGCGACGGTGGAACTGGTGATCTTCTCCGTCCTTTTTTCTGCGCCTCGCGTGATTTTTTTATTATTCGTTACGGGGTATTGGGAGATGTGGCCTCGGATTCGCGCGCCTGGTCGGCGCGATTTCCGCGAGATCTGAACGACCGGGTAGTGTTCGTTGGTGAAGACTCGCGATGTTATCCTGTGCTTAGGTTTTAGCTGGGGGATTGGGGGATTGTTAGATTTCGGCACATGTAGAGGTTTATTGTCAAGCGTTGATCCTAACAAATTCTCCCTTGGCAGTTGTTTGATTATTTCACTAGTACTTAGCTTGATGCCAAGTATTATCTTCTGTCTATGTTAACACAAGGATTAGGATCTTCCCAACAGCACTGAACTATATGTATGAATTGTTAGGTGTTTCTGTTTAGTAGTCTCCTAAAAATTGTCAATTGATATTTCAATATTATGTGTAAAAGGTTTGATTTAAGTATGGCCTTTATTTTCTGATCGGTGTGGTTGATGGTGGTGGATGTTTTTTATCAACTTGTAATAAATTAGAATTTTCAATCTCGAACAAAGAAGGGTTCCTCTGTGAACTTAGAATAGCATTGTGGTGAGATGACATTTGGCTGCTAGTATTTAGGTATGCTTATGTGGTTAGAAATTTACGGACAATCCAGAGTTGCTCAGGTGCACAGCAGGCTGGCACACTGCAGGGTGTTTTCCACCCTAGTATTGGAGGGCCTTCTCTTGCTGGTTGCAGTTATCAAATGTTGTTTACATTCCTTGACTTGTTGCATTCCACTACATGTTTATATGTAGTGCTGCAAACCTGTATCTTTGTTTTAGTTTGTTTAAATGCTTTTTAGCGATTATTGTCATTGTCTCATTGTCTTGTGTTTCCTGCAGGTAAAACAACATTTGTTAAGAGGCATCTTACTGGCGAGTTTGAGAAGAAGTATGAGCGTAAGTGCCATACTATAATTCAGTCCTAGCTTGCAGAGGATCGAACTTGCTTATAACAATTTGATTGTCTTTCCATTGCAGCAACCATTGGTGTTGAAGTTCACCCGCTGGATTTTAGCACTAACTGTGGCAAAATCCGCTTCTATTGCTGGGATACTGCTGGGCAAGAAAAGTTTGGTGGTCTCAGAGATGGCTACTAGTAAGTGACAAATACATATTTCATCAAGTCGGTTTATCTGTGTTAGAAAGTCGATTGAAACTTGAAAGTGCATAGTGTTCATGCATATAAAGCATGTGAAACACATCAAGTGTTCTGTTTGAAAAGCCATCTTTTGAAGCGGTGCATCTTGAGTAACTGTATTGTTAGCTAATATCTCAGAATACATTTTTGGCTTATAATGCATTTTCTCATATTCTTCTGCAGATATGGCAAGTTTTTTTTACTCTTGATTTATGAACACTTTTCTAGTTTGTACGTTTGTGTGTACTGCACATTAGAGCCCCACATGTTGAAATCCATAGCCAATGGTTAGGATGTGCTGACTTCTCTGTTCATAGAGCATTTCCAAACTTTTATATCTTACTGGTATAATAGTTTTTACGGTTTTTTCTCTTAGCAATTTTTGAATCCTAAACAATCTTCTGTCTTTGGTGTTAAGTCTTTCAGTTTTGCCTCATGTTTTTTTGGGTTAGTCTAACATTCATTGAATAGTTTTTACGGTTTTTTCTGTTAGCAATTTTTGAATCCTAAACAATCTTCTGTCTTTGGTGTTAAGTCTTTCAGTTTTGCCTCATGTTTTTTTGGGTTAGTCTAACATTCATTGAAATTTCAAATGTCCTGCAGTATCCATGGTCAGTGTGCCATCATCATGTTTGATGTCACTTCAAGGCTGACATACAAGAACGTACCAACATGGCACAGAGACCTGTGCAGGTTAGTTTATCAGTATAATTGTTTTGTAAAAAGGTTATGTACTGATTATGTCAGAGCCTTGCTGAATATCCAATTATTTGATTGCAGGGTGTGTGAGAACATTCCCATTGTCCTCTGTGGTAACAAGGTGGATGTGAAGAACAGGCAGGTTAAAGCCAAGCAAGTTACATTCCACAGGAAGAAGAACTTGCAGTACTATGAGATTTCTGCCAAGAGCAATTACAACTTCGAGAAGCCCTTCCTTTACCTTGCAAGGAAGCTAGCAGGGTAATTAACCTCCACCTTGTATTTTGTTGTCTTCCTCATGCAATAACCAACTTTAGCTATGCTAACTTGTTACTGGTGCATATAATATATAGGGACCAGAACCTTCACTTTGTTGAGGCTGTTGCTCTTAAGCCACCAGAAGTGCAGATTGACATGGCCATGCAGCAACAGTGAGTGCTTCGATCTGTCTCAACTCAGCAGCAACTTAAAAAATTGTCCTGAAACTTGTTCTTGCTTGCTAAATTTTTGTTCCAGGGGGGATTTTGCTTCAACTTGACATAGTTGTATTCTATGCGACATAGCTCTGTTGGCCTGCGTATCTAACAGCATTTTCTCCCCATGATGACAGGCATGAAGCTGAACTTACTGCTGCTGCAGCACAACCCCTGCCTGATGACGATGATGACCTGATAGAGTAGATAATATCATGGTTCTGGTTGATGTGAGAGCTAGGACTTCCTATAAGAGCCCGTAGTGGTTCATTCTTAGAGCTAGGATCCTGGATTTGATGTATCCGATGAGTTGACATTTCTATTCGATGTTGGCAAAGTTTGTTGGCGACTGAATCCAGCACCTTTCTAGTACTACACCTTTTGAGTAATACAGTTCTATTGTCATATGTTTCAGCGTCTGGTTTGTGCCTTTGCTGGTTTGTTTTACTGAATGGCTGCGCAGAGTGCAATGTGTGATATGACGATTGTCCTGAATGCCTGAATGGGTTTCCTCCGTGGAGTTGATCCTTTCTCCATAATGCAACGCTTGTTTTTGGAGGAGTCAAAACAATGTTAAATTTAACTAGATTTATGTAAAATGATACTAATAGTACAAAATAAATATCATTAGATTGATCATAAAATATATTTTTTTACTAAAATCATTTAAAAATATAAATGTTAGTAATTTCTTATATAAATTTGATCAAATTCGAAAAATTTTTGACTTCTCGAAAAATGAGAGTTTTATTACTCTTTAGAACGGAGGGAATATCTGTCGTTCGGTTGCAAAATGGCAGACTACTTGTGACTTCCAAATTGTGGACTACTTGTGAACTGAGATAGGAAAAACGAAACGGCTACTGATAAACTGCTTTGCCAAGTTCTTTTTCCACTCCTTTCTTACAGCCCGTTCGGCTGGCTGGTGGCTGGTGTTGATTTTCTGTGAAAGAAAAGTACTGCTGGCTGGCTGGTGGCTGGTGCTGATTTTATGTGAGACACCGAACAGGTAATCGGCCGTGTTTGCTACGAACCGCCGAATCAGTCGTCAGTCGACCATGCGATCATTTATCTGGTGTATTTGGAAGCTAATTGTGGTACTGACGAACGGTCCACGGTCTCAGTATCTCTTTAAGCTGCCGCCTGCCCGCATAGCTTCCATATAAAAAAAACCATATCTCAAGTCTTATAATAATTATAGTATCCAAAATCGTAAAGATTCCCCGCAATACTCGCGCCCTCTTCGTACTTGGTCCGCCCCACCCTTTCCACCCCAGTTTGAACCAGACTGCCTCCACAGTCTAATCAAAACAAACTCAAATACATACAAAATCTTAAAACCTTAAAAAAATGAATATCTATAAACAAATGTTGTATATTAACAGTGACCTTTTTGTTTTGATTTGGCATGATAATAAATTTACATCTTAAATATAGAATTATTCTAAAAAATATAATGAAATGGTCAGATGAGGTGTTTACACTTAAGTTTACAAAAATTATAAAACTTTGTAAATATATGTTATAAATAAAAAAAGTGACTCATTTTGTTTTGATCTGGCCTGATAGTAAATTTAGATCTTAAACAAAAAATATTCTAAAAAACTATATTTAAATGGGTAGGTGAGCTATTTACAGTCAAGATGGTTTTAAAAAATCATAAAACTTTGTAAAAATATGTTATGTATTAATATTGATAGTGTTATCCTAGATGCTAAATGCTAGATAGTCGTTCACCCTTTGTCTAGCGATTAAACGGTTTAGACGACAGAGTAAACGGTTTAAACAATTTGCACTGTAGTTGTAAATATATATAAAAAATCATAATTTCATGCAATAGTTTTTGGATAATTGCAATTTAAGATATGCATATTATTCTCATATTACATAATGACACATCATTCTCATATTACATAATGACACATCATTCTCATATTACACATAATGACCATATACTTGCTACTCTAACTCCTATTTTTTTTTCTTATTTCTTATGACATGCTTATATAGATCCAATATCCAACCGTCAACACCCAATTATCCCACCAAAACATGTTTTGTTATTGCTTAAACGATCGTTTAAATGTGTGTTTTTGTGTGTAAACGTGTTTAACTTCTGTTTAATTTTGTTGTTTACACTATTTTTTTGACCAAGTTGACCATTTACACGCGTTTAGCGTTTAACTCGGCGACTAGGCCCTAAACTACACGCATAGCCTCCGTTTACAGTTTAAACGCGTGTAAACGACGGTTTACACACGTTTAGGCGAACACTGAATATTGATCTATTTTACTTTGATCTGGCATCATAGCTATTGTAGATTTTAAATAAAATATATTTCTGGAAAAAGCTATATCTGAATTGTTATGCAAGCTATTAAACACTAATGGTGGTTTTCAAAAATAATTTGAAAGTTTGTAAATATATGCTATAGATCAAAAGTGACCTATGTTATTTTGATCTCGCATCATAGTAAATTTATTTTATAATCATTGTTTTTTAAAAAATATGTTTAAATTGTTAGGGGAGATGTTTACACTTGAGGTGGTTTTAAAAGATCTTAGAACTTTGTAAATAGTTGTGATAAATTAATTGCAATCCATTTTTCTTTGATCTGGTACCATAGCTATTACATTTTTTCAGTGTTATTTTAATAGGCTAGGACATTTAATTGTAAATTAATCATAAGCTGTATAAAAATTAAGGATAAAAAAATTATATGATATTTTTTAACATAATACATGATGTTCTCTGTCATCCCACAAAATTTGAACTTAAATCTGTATTTGTGCATGGAGAAACAAAAAAAGACAAATCTTACTAAAGGGTAAATTGTACCCATCGGCAAAGTTGTAGGAGTAAATTGAACCAAAATATAGTTTAGGGGGTTAACTAGACTTTTGACCATAGTTGAGGGTGTAATTTAGACTTTCTCCTTAAATAAAATTTGTATATTGAATTGATTGGTTGCCAATAAAATTATTGACGCTATTTAGATATGGTTCGTATACTAATCGCTTGTCGATAAAATTAGAATAATATTTATCTACAATTTGTATCACCTTAGCAACGCACATGCACCAAGCTAGTTAAAAAAAAAGAGAAGAGTCGTCAGCCAGCGGGACCCACCAGTCAGATAGAGCGACAAATAGAGCGGACCCTCTCTACTTTCGCCCCCGAACGATAAAACGAAACAGGGGGATTTGGCCGTGTCCTCTGCGCGATTCAGCCCGAACGCTCGCGAAACAGGGAGAGTCAGAGACACTATTCGATTCCCCCGCCCCGGTGGAATTGGAGCTGGATGGAGGAGCAGTTCATCCTCCGCGTGCCCCCGTCCGTGGCGGAGCGGATCGAGCGCCTCATGAACGAATCCGCCGCCGCCTCCTCTTCCAACCCTGACGACGCCTCCCTCGACCTCTCCTTCTCAGGTTAGCGGCGCCCCCCGTCTCTCTCGCTCGAATCCTACTGTAGGTCTGTAGCTGTGCGAAAACCTACCATCCACTAGGCTGGCTGCTTCGATGGAAACCGCGATTTATTGATTCGCTGATGGGATTACATGCCCGTAGGCTGTTAGACGGAACGCGCAAGTCAGGTCAGGTGAGCTGGGGGCTTCCATGGAGCCGTGCGGGGAAGGCGTGAGGCTGCAAATTCGGTGGTAAGCTGGTAGCTTCTGGTCCAGTTTGCACCAGCGTGCGGGGTTTCTGGATTGGGCATGCTTGGGTCCTGCTATGAGAATGCTAGCACTAGTAACTGTTGGGTTCTTAGCACTAGTTGGAACCGACGCTGCGGCACACAATTAGAAGATGGAGATCACACAATATCATGTGGTCCTGCTGCTAGGTGGCTTAGGTTATGAGGAAGGTTATTGTTCATGCTCCAGATTTTGCAGTGATAGGTTAAAGTGTGATGTTAGTGGATTATTCAATTGGTGTTGGGTTTATTGACTTCCATGGATCAGCTTGCACATGCATTTATTTGGAAATTTCTCAAAGAGCTTAAGTATACGTTCTTCAGCCCATTGGAATAATAGGGTCGCTATGAGTATAATTGATAACCAAAGCAAAGCAAAGCATTCCAAGGTTGCTGTTCTGATCTGAGCCAGCTGTTCTGCCATCCGATTACTTTACCTTTGAACTGTGGATTAGCCTTGCGGCTAATAATGCAAAGAAAGGCACATTTACTGTCAGAGGAGATGGTCAACACTTAGCAGCAAATGGGATCATTTAGTGATGCATAATTAAGATTTACGAATGCAAATGATGCGGTTCCTGCCTATGTCAATCGTACTTTTGTAATCATGCTTTACTTTCTGTACTTTTTGTAAATCACTTTCCTTCTTAATGTTTGGGGGGATTGCTTGGCACGTATGCTTCATTTAGCACAATCTCTGATCTAGATGAAATCATGAAATAACTTGATTGCTAGAAATAATTCAAGGTCAATAAATTTATGATTCCAAAGGATTGAACCTGTCTCATGGTGGGCATGCCAAGTGCTTGTTGGGCATGCCAAGTGCTTGTTAAAAAGTTTTTACCTTGGACACAGATAATATGATTCATTTGACATGACAACTATGTGCATTTGTCCTCATTCTGTGCATTTTCTCCCTTCTTTTTTTTCGAATACGCAGGAGAGCTGCGTATCTTTGTATTAAGAAGAGAGAAACCGGTCCCTTACAAACATCACCACCTCACTCCATTCTGTGCATTTTCTCCCTTCTAGTGATAGCACTACAACATTGTCCCTCTTATTTCTGAGCAAACTTGAACTAAGTTACGATGGGATTTCTTCAAAAACTGAAATTTGGAACTCTTGTCACTTTGTGGATTGATGTGATATCTCTTCTTACAGAGGATGGAAGAAATGGTACATTTATGATTGGTAATGAGAGCTTCCCTGCTTCTCTCTTGGATCTACCAGCTGTGGTGGAGTCATACAAAACGTATGATGATTCTGTACTAATTAAAACTGCTGATGTTGGTCAGGTAAAAGTGCAAGTTTATTGTATGTCACCTATTTTATTAAATTCCATATCTTAAAACCATCTTATGGAACACAAATTGAAACAGATGATTATGGTGAGAGAAGAAAATGACCCTGCTCCAGAAGGAGTTGAATACAAGCATGGGCTTACTCCTCCAATGAGGGATGCACGCAGACGACGTTTCCGCAGAGAACCAGACTTGAATGTATTAAAATTAATTGCCCTTTAACTCTGTTCATTATCCATGTTCATTTTCATGGAGGCACCTTTTTAGGCAGAACCCTGATTCTTTCTTACACAATTTTGCAGGCAGAGCTGGTTAACCAAGTTGAGAAGCATCTCATCAGTATTATGCATGGAGTATCTGTCAGTATCCTTTTGGTTGGTTTGATTCACTAAATACGCATGCGATTTATTGTAGCAGCTGAATAAAACGGTATATATTAATTTTTTTATTACTCTTTGGTTCTTAAGTTTTCTCTTTTTTTTTGGTACTAACAATAGTTGCCAAATGGTTCTTCTGCATTGAGTTCTCTCCCTCTTTGACAATGGTAATGATGCCATTCTTTGAAATTTGTCATTACTGTGGTTTCATAAATTTGGAAGCCACTTCGACACTTGTTATGCCTCTGAATTGGATAGCTAACACTGAGGTCCATCAAAGATTATTGCATTCATAATATAAATATGTGATAGTCGTATTGGGTACTAGTTGTCATGGTTGCATTTGGTTTGTTGGTTTAAGGATTCTCCGTCATATACATCAGAGGAAGTTACACCATCGTTATGCCTATCAGTATATATGCATTGTTCCTTGACTCTTCAAAAGACCAGAATGCCAGTGTAATAGGAGGCGAGGAAGGTGGTGATCGCAAGAAACCTCCAGTAGCTCGTGCACCCAAGCAGCCTGATGTTCAAGAGCCAGCTGCGAATGGTGAGGAAGCTGAACCTGAGAGGAGTGACTCCGAAGAGTCTGATAACTGAAGTAGACCTGAACAGTGCAGCCTCAGTGGCCCAAGTGATCCAGGTTAAACTTTGCATTTTAAATCAGTGTATATCTATAACGAGTTAACGACAATGGCTGTTGTTTCTCATGCATGTTGTTGACTATTATCATAAAACTATTCTTAGACTTCAGCATATGTGGGAGTTGGTTTACAGCTTGACTGTAGTGCCGGATGCTGAATTGCTGATACTGTGATTGTACTGTTCCTACTGAGGCCAATACAGTTGAAAGAAAACCTTTAGGACTGTTTCAACTTTGTTCAGTTTAGTTTTCTGCGATGGAGTATCACATTCGCGGGAATGTGACGACCACCTTCAGTTTATATTTTCTGTGATTGAGTACCGTCATTTGGACTTGGTCTAGGTTGAGAAGTCAGATTAATGCTCAACTCTACTTATAAAAAGCTCCCAGTGGGTTATTATCTTGTGTCATAGTCCTCCTTTAGGTACATATACGTACGGAGTATATCACACCCATGTGCATTGACCTTACGAACACAATCAACAATATTTTAGATGGTATCTTATTGCCGGCCTCAGTTTTAGTGTAGAACAAAGCTAAGATTTGACTACATGGAGAGTACACAAATGTAAGGGTTAGATCATCTCCAACAGTTCCCAATAAGTATTTCCCAATAATTGGTTAATGGGATGTCACAATATCTCTTTGATGATTATTGAGAGAGTTGTTTTTGCAATTTCCAATAAACTTGTCCCAATCCAATTACTACATTGGGAGAGTCACAACTCCTCTATTTCAGGAGAGTAGAGGTGGATTATTGGTTTGTCCCAATAATTATTGGGAAAAGCAAAAGATAAAGGGAATCCGCTAGAGCACTATTTTCTCAGTTACTCCCAATATGATAGTTGGATTGGGGAATGAGATTGGGGAATGAGAGACTGCTGAAGATACTCTTAAACTTTGTGATTATCATGTCGCTGCCTCGCTGATGTGAAGCTAAGTAGCCCCAGGTCCTACATGTCATCACATCAAGGGGCACAGATTGGTGTGTTGTATAGATTCATCCTTCGTCTATCACCAGCACCTCCAAAGCCTTTGTTCTTGCTGCAGAGCCAAGTCATGTTAGCTTATATAAGTAGGGAGCAGCTTTCCCATGAGGTATTGCAGTGAGAAATTTAGGCCCATTTCTCTTCCCAGTTGGTAGCAAGATGTGTAAACTAATTTAGACTACCCAGTCAGAGTAAGAGTGACCCTCTATTCATTACTGCACCAAGCAACATCATTTTGAAGAATGTTTGGTTGTCAGATTAAATTTAAACCTTCACCCTTCTATTCATGCCATAGACGACATTACACGACAGTTATCACATACCCCGTTGCGAGGGATCATGGCTGCCAAGTTTCTTCTCATTCTCTTGAGACCTGAGACGGGCAGTTGAAGAATTCTCCCGCCATTCCTGTAATTGCTTCCTTATCGAGTGTACAGGCCGGGCATGCCAGGTATACATGACTCTGGTGCTGCTCCTCCTCGACCTCGAGGTCGAGGATGCTGCTGTGCCTGTGCCTCTGCTCTGTTCAAGATAGTGAAGCGGCTTTTGCATGCCGCGGTTGTACTTATCATTTTCATTTTGATTTTTCTCGGTTATGGAGATTATAGCTTAGGTTCGAGGATTGCTTTTGAGTCTGTGTCCTACGCTGCTATTGCTTGCCTATGCACTTTCACCCAATCGAGTCGAAAGGAGAGGGCTCTTTCCGGAATACTTCTTTCTCTGCTCGCAGTAGTGATCGTCTTGTTAGCTACCAGTGCCAAGCGCAGCCAT
The DNA here is from genome assembly GCA_004135705.1 of Alloteropsis semialata. Lineage (NCBI taxonomy): Eukaryota > Viridiplantae > Streptophyta > Magnoliopsida > Poales > Poaceae > Alloteropsis > Alloteropsis semialata. The sequence goes on along the minus strand of CM014274.1, from coordinate 28,006,970 downwards.
GCTACCGTAGTTGCCATGTCCATCTGCAATCTTCTCGCTCTAACGGTATACTGCATCTGGAAGCTCCGTTCTCGTGGCGCAGCTGCAGCTGCTGATGATGCCGAGGCGCCACTTGAGCCGCCGGTGCTGAAAGAAGAGGAAGAACAAGAAGAAGAGGGCAGCAGTACTTCGGTGCAGCATACCACGTTGCAAATCGAGGAGCTGCCGAGGAAGTTCTCGTACAACGAGATCCGAGCCGTGACCGGAGACTTCGGAAACATGGTGGGGCGCGGCGGCTCCGGCGAAGTCTTCAGGGGTCTCCTTGACGACGGCACGCCGGTCGCCGTCAAGCGGATCACCAGCGACAAGCCCGTTGGCGAGGCCGACTTCCTGAGAGAGATCTCCATCGTCGCGAGCGTGCACCACCGCAGCCTGGTGCGCCTCCTCGGCTACTGCCTCCTGCGCGGCGGCGGCGGCCAGTACCTGGTCTACCCGTTCTTCGAGAACGGGTCGCTGGACTGGTGGCTGTTCAACGGCGAGGAGCGGAGGCGCCTCCTGCCGTGGCCGACGCGGCGGCGCATCGCCGTCGACGTCGCCAGGGCGCTCGCGTACCTCCACCACGAGTGCCACCGGAAGATCCTCCACCTCGACATCAAGCCGGCCAACATCCTCCTCGACGGCGGCCTCCGCGCGCACGTGTCCGACTTCGGCGTCTCCGTGTCCATCGCCCAGGACCTGACCAGCGTCGACACCCGTGGGAGGGGCACGCTCGGGTACATGGCGCCGGAGATATCGCTCAGCAAGCTGTCTGTCAAGTCCGACGTGTACAGCTACGGCATGACGCTCCTTGAGCTCATCTGCGGGCGCAGGAGCTTACAGGGTGGCAGAGACTCGTCCGAGGCGCCGGACTTCTTGGCGCGCGTCCTGCGGGAGAAGATGGCCCGGGGCGAGCTCATGGAGGTGGTGGATGCGGCCATGGCGCGCGCGGATGAGGGAGAGGTGGAGGCGGTGGTGAAGGTGGCGCTCTGCTGCGTCCAGCACAGGCGGGAAGTCAGGCCTAGCATGCTAACTGTTGTGGACATTCTTGAAGGCCGTGTTACGGTGGATCTGCCGCCGGAGAGCCGACTCTCCGTCATGGAGTTCGTGGAACTTTCCTCGCCAGCGGTGCGGTGACAATCAGGCTCTTCATTTCAAAATTTGTATCATGAAAATTTATTTTAAATATAATTCACACACTAGTTAAATTAAATACCCGTGCGTTGTTTTAGGCATATAATTCATGTCACAGTAATATCGATTCACATTTCCCAATTAAACACAGGCAATGTCTCGTATTCTTTTAGCTCTTCATTGAGATCTGTACAAACTATAATGTGATTTCTTATGTCATTTGCAACCTTTCCTCTCGCATTATTGACACTAGTTTAGGCCAATCCCAGTGGGGTTTCATAGAAGTTTCATGCATATTAAATAGAGTGACACATCAGCATAGATGATGACATGATATGATACTAACGAAGAGAGAGAGAATGAGTTTCATCAGGATGATATTGTGTATATACTGTTTTCAAGACTATAAAACCTGATGAAACTGTCATTGGGAGCTACAGAGTTTCATTTCATTCCTCTCCACCCAATCATGTGTGTCGCAATAAATGATTTGTCTTGCCTATGAAACCACAAAAATAAAACTATCCATTGGGAGGTCGTGTTTCGTCTATATCAACTCAAGCATAGTTGCATGATGTGGCATTCTTGAAAATAGTGAGTTGAAACTTCTCACTGGGAATGGTCTTATTAACTCATGCTCTCTCACGCGCTAATAATTTAGAAGACATGAGTATTCAAATTTCATGGAAAATCTAGACCCATATGTAATAACAAAATTATTTACCTTGCACTCTCTCTTATTAATTAGATATCTTTTTTTCATTTTACGTCGCACTTCTAAATGTGTTTTAGTGAATTCTCAATTTGAGCTACATGATTAACATGAATATATTGATATTCTCTTTGTTTCCTCTATACATGTGTAACATAGTCTATATGGTGACACTCATCATGTAACATTGCATGTATATAATAAGTTAGCATTTTCCATATTAACAATATTATAAATAGATAAATTAGAATTATATGTTGACGTACTTTAGCATTTTAAATGACATAGGTGGGTGACTTTGATGCAAAGTTTAGAGTTTTGAGTTAAATGTTGAACATGTAAATCAGTATTTTCATTATTTCCTATGATCTACATGGTGAGACACATTATGAATACAATATGTAATTTAGAATCATATATTGGTTTATGTTGAGAAATTTATAGAATGACATGTTGGATTTTTCTTAACGGCAAATGTAGGTAAGTTAGACGCAAATTTAGGTGTTGCTATAATTTATTTTTATAATGGCATAGGTGAATAATTTAGATGAATATTAGGGGGTTACTTTAATTTATTTATCACAATGGCAGAGGTGGGTAATTTACCTATAGATTTAAAATGTTACATTATGCTATTTTCATAACGGTAAAAGTGGGTAATTTTTAAAAAAAATAATATTTTCAATGGGTATGATAATTAGAGTCTACAGATGGATGGATGGATGTCATAATAAGTTAGTGATTTCCATATTAAAAATAGTAGAAATAAGTAATTTAGAATGGTATATCAGAGTATGTTGCTCTTTTAATAATATATGTAGTAATAGTGGGTAATTTAGATGCATGTTTAGAGTCTGAGACACTTGTTTAAAATGGACATCTATGTTCTCATTGCTTCATTCATACATTTATATATCGTGTACATGGTGAGATACATCATGTATACATACTTTAAGCTAATAGCTCTATATTGACAAATAGTGTCAAAAATAGGTAATTTAGAATCATGTATTGTTGTATTTGGGATATTTTCTAATGACATATTATTTTTAATAATGGTAGATAGATGTAACTTACGGAGTACATGCAAATTTATGGAGTTAATTTAAATTACTTTTATAATGGCATATGCAGGTAACTTATATGAATATTAGGAGGTTATTTTGTTTATTTTTCATAATGACAGAGGTGGGTAATTTAGCTATACATTTAGGGGTTACTTTATGCAATAATTTTTAGAAAAAATTAATAGATCCAATGCGTATGATGGTTAGAGTCTATAAATGGATGGCCACATGTTTCTGATTTTTGTGACGGTTTCTAGGATTTATCTTTTTTCTAGCATGTCTGATGAGGATTGATATGGAGCCGTTCAAAGGAGCCTCCAACTAGTAATAATAACATATGTAGGTGAACTTGCTTATAGATGGTAAGGCCATGCATCCAAGATCTTGAACTGATAAATTTTGGGGTCCAAACCTTGATAATTTAATATATGCAGAGCAGTATGAAAGCAATAGATTTGTTTCACCGGGCTTGACAATATAGAAGTATACGAAAGACTCATTGACATTCCAGTGATGATATTCACTCCTGCGGCATCAATAATTGCATGGCTAATTATCTTTCCTATCCGGATGAAACAAATATGCATGTAAGATCTAGTTTTTCTTCAGATTGTGCAAGAGTAGATTGCACATATTAGACAACAACTTGGTAGATGGATGCGGATTGGTCCAAGAACTTATAAAATGCTCAATTTAGCGCAACAACCTGGCAGGTGGGTGCATATTGGTCCAACACGTGCACACAGTTCTCATATGTGTACAAAATTGTGTGCACACATAACCTCATTATAAGTACATAAATGTACAAAATTTCACTATCAAACTCAACAACCTAGCTCTAAGTGATCCATGAATCTTCTAAAACTGAAACACCCTACAAATAAGGCCTAGTTTTTGTCTCCGCTCACGTGTCGCATGCTAGAAAAGAGTGATTGACTTATTGTCACTAGTAAAAAAAGTTGATTATTTTGAAAAAAAAAGGTAAAGAAAAGTATGATTTCTGAAAACCCTTAGACCCTATAGTGAAAATGAATTTGCACTTTTGACGTTTTCTCCTCACACTGTTCCCTATTTTTTTTTTAAAAAAAGAAGCATCTTCCCGTCTCTGCGTTTTCGCACGTAGCGTTTAAACTCACACTGTTCCCTCTTGCTTTTAGCTTTCAATGAGCGCGTGTTATGTATGGTTGTCGGCACAGCATGACCACTGTGTTAGTGTCACACCAAATCAATACAGAGCATTTGTGGGTCAATATTGGACCGGGTCTTGGCGGAAGAGTCAGATTTCAGTAGCACTAAAGAAAACTCCAATTCGATACAATTGGCTCAAATGTACTTATGTACTAAAGACCAGGTCCTAGAAGCAATGAAATTGGCATTATCAAATGGATCGGATGGTAGCACATCATTTTCAAATGCGACGCAAACAAATCTGCTTCCAGTTCGCGAAGGAGAAAAAGCTAGCTCGCTCAGCTGCTTGCTTTGTGATTTCTCGCGGAACGAGTCGATTATGGAATTTGACTTGCCCTTAGCAAACTAGGTTTCAAAAAGCTTTCAAAAAAGTATTGATTTTCCAAAAGAAAAACAGTGCTGCAAGCAGGTTTCGTGTTCCAATTTTCAGACATCAGATGAGATCGCTCTCAGCTTACGCTAAAGCAGATTGTTCCTTTCAGGCTTTGACCCCTTCAGCTCACACGGTGGGGAATGCTGCTACACTCTTTCGACCTCAATCGCCTGCAACATGTGTGTCTACTGATTGAGGCTACCTGGTCAGATCGTAGCTGAATGAGAGAAGCATCAGCAGTGCCAAGTTTAAAGACGAGAGCCACTTCTCCCGTCAATGTACAGCACTAGTTGACGTTCTTCTCAGACCAGAGGCCAGCAGCTTAAGAAGTTCAGAGCTCTGCAATTCCCGTCGCTGCATCGTGCATCTTTCTTTCATTCCCCTTCTGCGAGTGTCCAGCCATGTCAGTTCCGGATGACTCCACCGCAGCCCCTCCTCAAGGTCAAGGCTGCTGCTGCGCCTGTGCCTCTGTGCTGTGCAAGATACTGAAGGTCCTTCTACATGTAGTGATTGTGCTTACCGTATTCGTTCTGATCCTCCCTGGTATTGTTCAGAGCTTCGGCGCAAAGATCGCTCTTCAAGCAGTGTCCTACGCTGTCCTTGCTTGCTTGTACATTTTCACCTCGTCCGATCGGGCGGAGAGAATTGTTTGCGGTGTATTTCTTGGTGTTCTTGCTGTGGTGATCGTCGCGGCGGCTCCCAGTGTGAAGGGTAGGACTGCACCCGTGACGGTCATGTTCGCCTGCAACCTCGTGTCTCTGTTGGTATACTGCGTCTGGAAGATCTGTAGACTAGTGCAGGCTTGTCTCCGGCGCCTCCGTGCTCGTGGCAAAGCTCCAGATGCTGATCCAGAGGCGCCAATGGTGGCGGTGCAGAAGTTCGAAGCGGTCTGTACTGCTCCCGTTCCCGTGCGGCAGCCCACGTTCCACATCGACGACCTGCCGCGCAAGTTCTCGTACGACGAGATCCGGGCCGTGACCGGAGACTTCGGGGCCATGGTGGGGCGCGGCGGCTCCGCCGAGGTCTTCCGGGGCCTCCTCGATGACGGCACGGCGGTCGCCGTTAAGCGGATCACCAGCTACAAGCCCGTCGGCGAGGAAGAGTTCCTGAGGGAGATCTCCATCGTGGCCAACGTGCACCAACGCAGCCTGGTGCGCCTCCTGGGGTACTGCCTGCTGCAGGGAGAGCCGGGCGGCACCCACGGCCAGTACCTGGTCTACCCGTTCTTCGAGAACGGGTCGCTGGACTGGTGGCTGTTCAACGGCGAGGAGCGGCGGCGCCTCCTGCCGTGGCCGGCGCGGCGGCGCATCGCCGTCGACGTCGCCAGGGCGCTCGCGTACCTCCACCACGAGTGCCGCCAGCAGATCCTGCACCTCGACATCAAGCCGGCCAACATCCTCCTCGACGGCAGCTTCCGGGCGCACGTGTCAGACTTCGGCATCTCCATGTCCATCGCGCAGGACCTCACCAGCGTCGACACCTGTGGCAGGGGCACGCCCGGGTACATGGCGCCGGAGATATGGTTCAGCTCGCTGTCCACCAAGTCCGACGTGTACAGCTACGGCATGACGCTCCTCGAGCTCGTCGGCGGGCGCAGGGGCTACCAGGCCGGCAGGGACTCGGCCGAGACGCCGGACTTCCTGGCGCGCGCCGCGCGGGAGAAGATGGCGCGAGGCGAGCTCATGGACGTGGTGGACGCGGCCATGGCGCCCGTGGACGAGGGGGAGGTGGAGGCGGTGGTGAAGGTCGCGCTCTGCTGCGTCCAGCACCAGCGGCAGCTGAGGCCTAGCATGGTAACGGTTGTGGACATGCTCGAAGGGCGTGTCGCCGCCGATCTGCCGCCGGAGAGCCGTCCGCCCGTCGTGGATTTCACAGAGCCTCTTTCCTTGCCAGTCACGCAAAACGGTGGCGCTGGCAATAATGTATAATTGTATTTCAAAGGTAGCTCTTTAACACAATTGAGCTTTCCTTCTGTCTTTTCTTTAAAAAAAACTTTGCTTGGGATATTCTCAAAGTCACAGCAAGCAACGTGTTCGTGCGCAAGGTAGACAGTGTATAGGAAATGGAATTTGGCCCTTGGGCCTTGAATGGGCCGAACTTCGACTATAGGGCACCCACATACAAACGGTACTGGGATTTATACTAGACTATGCCACCATGAGGATGCAAAATTGGCAAAGAGAGACAGCTAGACGAGTCAAGATTAGCGAGTTCTACAAGGGCTTTTCTTTTGAGCGGGACTAGTTATTAACAGCAGTAAAGTTGCTCACATGCAAACAGCTGCAGGTTTAACAAGTTGTCCTAGTTCACGAAACCTCAAGACAACCCAATCACTGAAAACGGTAGGTGTTCACGTTTCTCCTAGATAAGCACCAGTTTCTGTTATAATAGCACTATATTGAGGTAAATCTATACATGTAAAAAGCTATCTTTGGACCAAGACTGGTAACGTCCCAATAAGTCATTCAAGTGCCAAACATGGTGAGCTTATTGGGACTAGAGATCCATAAGTTGCTTTTGACAGGAGTTGCCCTCATTTATTGCGGGAGAGAGGGAAGTGGAAAGAGGGGTACAAAGGTCTTTTTACAGCTGCATTAATTGCTTTAAGTCCCAGGAACCAAACAGCTAGGAACTTAATTTAGGTCCCTGAAAAAAAGATAGGAAAAGTCCCTAAACATAAGCCAAGAGGAACCAAACAGGCCTAATTATACATAAAAAAGATCTACTTCTCACCATTGAATTGAGCAAACTTTTACTTTTTCTTCCATTCCTGCTGATGATCCCCCAAAGTATTTTAGGATCAAAACACTCGATTCTGAGCATACAACAGCTATAGCAAAAGAATCCAACGAAATTCCGATCCGAATATAGCAGATCTGTATAATAACTTTGACAAGGTGCCTTGAAGTCCAGTCCAAGCCACCAGCATTTGGGACTAAGGGATGACCAATGCTAGGAACAGAAAGCAGCCAGACAAACACAGGAGGCTGAGGTAAAACCTGGCATCACCTTTTCCTTTTGAGGCTTGGTTCATCAGCTTGGCAGCATCTGTGGATCCTGCAATCAAAGAGGGTAAACATCAAGTTCCAAGATAAAGACTAAAACAAAAGCTTTTGATGACAAGCATGTGCCCTGCATACTTCAATGAACATCTTCACCGTCTAAAATATAAGACCATAAACTTGTGCTTCATATTCACTACCCCCTTTGAACCAACTCAAGCCAACCCATTCCAAACATTACAAGCCAAGTTAACTAGATTAATCAGCTCAGGTCTCAACTCTCAAGTCAGTAAGCAGCGTCACCCAACAAGTTTGAGCAACTAAAAGAGTATACACTTTGATACTCTTTAAAAGGGTTATTCCTCTATACTCCAATGCATTATGCCCTAGCTTTCGCTGTAGTTATGACCTCCATATTTGCATCTGCTCCACTCAAGTCAGGAAGCATACGCATATAACACATTGTCACAAGTTCTGAGCAGAAAATATGAGTTTGAGACTAAATTCAAGCCTAGTACTTTGATGATAAGTCACTAATACTCCCTGTGAATGTAACTATAACGCATTCCTTCTCACCAGAAACTTAAATGATATAAGAATTGCAATCACTACACTCCAGATTTCATCCACAGAACATCTTCATTGGACCATTTATTCACAAAAGGACCAAGAAGTATCACATAATTTGCTTACACTCCTTAAACAACATGTTGCAATTAACTAATTGATTATTCATGGCATGAAGTGTCAGCTTGATTGCATGAAGCTATCTATTGGCTGCCATGACCATGAACCATCTATTATATGTATGTGGTTAAAAGCTCAGGACAACAGCAAATATGCTCTGCTATTGATACAGCAAATTTAAAGTTGATTTAATTCACAAAACTGAACTGAAAGCATGCCACTTAAACATTCTTATTATTTACACTCACAAACTAGTTTGTGAACATAAGCACTGGGAAAGACCAAAAAGCATTTCTCAAGAACGTCTGGTGGGTAAGCCTTGCTCTTGCTTCTATGACATCTGGAGCAGGTCTCCTCTGTTCTTTTGGCCATATGCTGTAGTCAGCAGTAGTTGGCAGCTGTAGTCAGCAGTAGTTGGCAGCTGTAGTCAGCAACAGTAGCAAGTAGTGGGAGTATGTCTCAACAGCAGCCGCAGCAGCAGCAGCAGTAGGTAGTGATCTCATTCTCATGTACTTGTGTACTCTACATTTGACTTTGTGCTATACATAGTGGAAGAGCAGGTGCAGCTCAGATAGTTCAGCAGCACCAAGTTTCTGTGTGTTCTTGTGTGCTCTCTGTTCAGCAGCTCAGATTAGTTCATCCTCTACCTTGTGAGTGAGTGAAATTGGGTTGGTTACCTTGAGCTAGATAGTGCAAATTGGTGCCTCAGTCATGTAACAAGTACACAACAGATAGTGCAAATAATGCCCTTGGCTAAAATGTGTAACTAACTAGGAGAAACGGTGGAGCATCAGATAATATGCGAGATGGATACTGCTACACCAATGCAACTTTGGAGTAAAGGGCTCAGAAAATATATGGTAGCACTAGCATAAACTGTGATAGAACATTTGACAAAGGAACCTAGATTCCCTGTATGTATCTTCAATTGCTTAAAAAGAAGAAGTTAAAGACATGCTGTGCATTCTTTAAAAAGGAAAAGATATATATCCGGTCCTCAGTTTGGTGGGACCTGATTACAGTTTTTTAAACAGTAACCAATTGGTACTTTTTAGAGATGAGAGAATACGAAAGAAAAAAACATGAAACGGTGCATTGATAGAAAGACAACTTAGAAGGGAATTAGAAATCCCCTTTCCTACATATACAGAGTCATGAAAAGAGAGAGAAAATAAAAACTTCAATAAGGGCAGCACCCTCAATTTGGTATTTTGGCAGCGCTGATGAATATTATACGCAGCTATTTTATATTTGACATAACTTTTCTGAAAAATAAAAGATGAGAAGGTCTTAAACATCCAACAACAACACTAATTGATATGCAGTTCTTTCATTGAGATGAGCTCGTAGTTAAACTTGAACAGCACAAGAACAGGAGTATACATGTATTAGCCAATCAGTACCCTCTATATTTATTTCAGGATTGATAGAAAGTGATAGCCATCAAAATCTTATGATATAACTGCTTTTAATCTAAAAATGATTAAAAATACATTATGCTCAATTATGGGAATGAACACACTGAGATAGGGAACCACACAAATATATGGGAAAATTTACTCGAACACACAAACTAGAGAAAAGTGAATGGACGTGTTCGACAACCAATAAAAGCTTGCAGCCACAGATTGAGCTTAGAGCATATAAGTAAATATTGGACCAGGATATCCCGCGACGGGTCGCGCAGACGCCGCCACCGCCGTCGCCTCCAGCGGCCGAAGCTCCTCCTGCCCCTGGTACATCCTCCTCCTCCCTCCCTCCTCATCCTTCAACGGCCTGCCGCCCACCCCGCCCGCCTCCACCACCGTAGGCGGCCGGCAGCGCCTCGTCGCGGTGCCGCTCCGTCCACCTCCCGCTGCCGCCCTCCACCCGTCCTTCCTAACGCCACGTAGCTCCTCTCCCCCGCCTCCAGCACCGCCCACCGGCCATCTCCCACCGCCCCGGCCAGCGGCGCCATCGCCGCTCGGTCCGCCCGGCGACCGTCACCACCGCCGGGCCGACAACCACTCCCAGCACCTTCTTCTAGGTCCGCCAGGCCAAATCCCCCTTCCCCCAAACCCAAACCCTAACCCGAACCGGCCAGCCGCTGGCGGCGCATGGTGGCACGCGCGACCACTTCCACGCGACCGGTCGTCGAATAGACTTAATGTAAACATTGGCCTACAATTTATTAATAGTTTCGGTTTTGTTTTGTCACCTAATTGTGCAGGAATTTTACTCTAATTGTACTATCGCATGGCATTTACGCTAGTTTATGGCCAACTAGTTTTAAGACATAGTAGCATCAAATCAGCCAGCCAACATGATCTGTGGTGCCTCCGAAGCATGATACGATAGCCTGAGCAAACTCGGTTTTCATAAACTGTAGGAGGGTGTTCAAAGTTCATCCTGTGTATCTTCATCAAAGCATGACACAGGTTAGTGAACTTAAAACATATCATAACAGCAAGAGTGCTTTGGGTGACATTAAAAACACTCAGATCATCATATTCTACAATGTACCTCTAAATAATTGTTGACTCTAGCCCAGTCACTATTATCATCAATGGCATGTGTGGAGCAAGTTGTATCCAGTTCTCAAAAAAAAGGAGAGCAAGTTGTATCCAATATAACACTTAACACATTAAAGAAAACTCCATACAACAAAGGGTTTTTCTGTTCCATGGCTCAGACAACACATAAGCATGGTTGGAGGGCCACAATAAAACAGGTAATCCATTTTTCATAAGCAGTAAAATAAACGATATGCTACGATCCCAACCCACTGCAACAAGGGTCATCCGGATCCACACATTTTCCAATTCTTGTCCAAGTAATTTAGATGGACAGCAGCTAATCATCGACCATCAACCACTCGACCAGAATTCAATAGATGAAATCCTAGATAGCATGTTACGTATATCAACACAGTACAGTTCAAAAACTCCCAAAACACTCAACTTTGTATTGTAAATCCAGAGTTCTTCACAATGGAGGATAATCTTTCATGTAGCTACATCATTGAAATCTGGCAACTATTCGTGCAACATTATTGTACCCTGGAACTGGAAGTATCCACTGACTGGCAGTGAGAAAAGATTGCATTTTGGGGGTGGGGTGGAATTTGCCAAGATTTCTGAACTATGAGTTCAATTCAAAGTATCCCAATGTGCCCACAGAGTTGCCAAAGCACGTAATCAAAGAGTGAACTAGAGCGGCATGGCCAAGAGCATTACCTGCACGGGGCGTCCACGTCGGCATCGGTGCCGCGATGCTTAGCAACCACCCGGCCGAGCTCATCAAGCGTCACGGCATCCGCATTGCCCAGATCGACCTCCACTTTCCCCTTCTTCTCCAGCAGGCACGCACCCTGCTCCTTGAGGACTCCGGCCACGGTCCGCTGCGCGGCCACCGGCAGCCGCGGCAGATCGTTCCTGAGCCTCACCTTGCGCTCGGCGTCCGTCGGCGGCGGGGGCGGGAGCTCTGCTTGGATGGAGGCCCAGCCTTTCTCGAAGATCCCGGAGAGCTCGGCGGCGCTCTCGTACACGGGGTCGCCCGGGTTGTTGTAGTTCATGGCGTTGCGGAACGTGAGGCGGACGTCGGCGGCGAACTCGGATGGATCGGCGTAGCGGCGGCCCTCGAGGCGGCGGAGCACGGTGCCGAGGTCCATGGGGTCGGCGATGACGGTGTAGTAGTCGCGGAGGCCGAGGGCCCGCGCGTCGACGGGGGCCTCGAACACCCACCCGTCGTCGTCCCGCAGCAGGTCGTCCAGCAGCGCGCGGCAGCGCCCGAACGCGCGGCCGAGGCTGAGGTTGCAGCGGCGGCCCGCACCTCCGGCGCCGCCCCCGGAGGACGGAGCGCTCGCGCCCGCGCCCGCGTCCGCCGCCGTCCGCCGCCGCTTGTGCCTGGACTCGTCGAAAAACCCCGGCGGCGGGCGGTTTTGGCGCGACATCGGTGGGCTTTGGGGGTTTCTAAGTCTGGGCGAGGTTAGAATTCCACGGCCGACTCCGGACTCCAACCCTACCAGAGCACCTCCCGCGCCGCCCCCGGAAGACGGAGCGTCCGTCCGCCGCCGCGGGTGCCTGGACTAGTTGAAAAAGGCAGGAGCTGGGCGGTTTAGGCGCGGCATCAGTGGGGCTTTTCGGTTTCAAGCTTGGGCGAAGGAGAATTCCGCGGCCGACTCACGACTCACGACTCTAACCCTACCGGAGCACATCCCGTCATCCCCTGTGAAGACGGGGACCACACAGCTCGCAATGGCCGAAGGGGAGGAAATCTACGGAGAGCTGAAGCTGACCTGGCATGCTGATGGTGCTACATTGCCAGGTAGACCTTGTATATCTGTGATCAATCTTTGCAAGGATGTGGTCCTCCTATATAACGGAAAGTTTGGACATTGGTGTACATTATTAATTATTAAAGGCTCTCTACAGTACTCACTCTGTCCCAAAATAAGTGTTGGTTTAGAAATTTTCAGATAAATTAGTAGTCATTAAAAATGACCATGTTACCCCTTATTACTCATGGTAGGTATGATTGAAAATTGCGCTGTTAATAAATGCATTTGCATTGAAACAAGAAAAATAGCATCAATCAAGCATTTGATTGGCTCCATGCGTTTCTCCATATATTTTTTTCTTAGAGTTTGAGGTTGATTTTAATTATATGGTCCTTACTACAAGCTAAATGAACACTCTTTATGGGACAAAATTTGAAGGCTAAACGAACACATATTTTGAAGGCTAAATGAACACTATTTATGGAACTATTTTAAAATTTTGGTGGTCTCAATTACAGAAAGCAATAGTATATTTGAGACCCTAAATTTTGAAATAGTTCAATCCATGATGTGAAAACGATGCTAGGGAAGAGAGAATGAGGGACATTTATATTGTACATTTTTAAAAGGCTTTCTGTATTTGAGACCACCAAAATTTTAAAATAGTTCAAAATCCATGGTGTGAAAAATGCTGGGAAGAAAAGTGAGAGGTAATTTGTATTATACATTTTTTATAGATATATTAATTATAGTAGTCAAAGCTTAAAATAGGTAAATTTCAGAAAACTTTAGGACTGCACTTACCTTAACGGCACCCCCAACTCCAAAGTAAGTCGGTTTAGGATTCTAGTAGATCAAACTTTTATCATTTAACCCATGAATATTTGAAAAGTTCTATATTCACAAGACATATTTAATAAAAATACTTCTACAATATGTAACTTTCTCTCAATTCAAACTATCATAGTTTTATATAAAAATACAGATCAAAGTGTCATATTAAAGAACGTGCCAATTTTTAAAGGTCTATTAGGAAACTGTCGTGGAATGTTCGGATGAATCGTGCGCCACACATTTGGCAAACTGCAGCGAGCACATCATGAAACTACTGCGAAACGCATGTGCCACATGCCACAATTGCGGCACTATGAGGTGTCGTCACAAACCACATCATGGCCAAAATCTACCTTTGGAACAAGAGAGAGTACTATTTTACCTAATCTATGTAATACTGCATGCCAACTTCATGATAAATAGATGTTTTGATTATGTCTTTGCATATGGCGCAACTGGATTACCAAGGCTGCGAGAATTCTTAGACGGTGTGGAGAACTGGAGATGCAAAGCCGTTAGGCCCTCCACAGCGTATCGCTTAAGGGCGTGTTTGGATCCGCTCCGCTCCACGTTTTTTAGCTCTGCTCCAATAATTCCAAGCCAAACACCACCAGCTCCACGTTTTGCAGCTCCACGAAAAACGTGAATCTGGAGGCCAACTCCACGTTTTTTGTGGAGCTCCTCAAGAGGTGCTCCACGTTTTGCAACTCCACGGTGGATCTGCTCTATGGTGGAGTTGGTGGAGTGGAGCTGCGTGAATCTGATCCAAACACGCCCTAAGTGATGCCCACGGTAGAGAGAAGGTTTGGAGCACGGCTCCCACGCTGCAGCGGCCGATGCCAGTGCTAAGAAAATGAGGAGCGATGCACGTACGTGCGTCGGTGCCATCTTCGTAAAAAAATATTTTCTCTGTCCGGTGCCATCTGAGCTGGCTTTTTGATGGCCAGGAGAATCTTGTGCGACTGCGCCAGGAAGAAAAAAAAACTCGTTGTTTGTGTTTTCTATTAACAGGGTGGACCCACTAGTGATGCTTGCACGCTACAGCATTTTAAGGCCAAGCCCAACGCAGGCCACAATCACTGGTGTCCTCGGCGGAAAAGTAGATTCCACGTAACAGGCACAGGTTCAGACCTCCATCTTTACAACCCAAGCCAACGCAAGTCGCTTTCACTCTCTGTCCCTTGGCAACACTTTTCACTGTGAAAAGTGTCATACTAGAGTAGTTCCTCTCTCTCACACCGCGTCCTTCAACTACTGCCTTTTTCTTTTCTCAGATGAGACTACCGCTGCCTCTGCAAGTCTCTCTGAGTCTCTGCGAGACCACTATTCAATATGACATGGAAGCTCGGTGCTGATGTGGTGGTTGGGCAGCACTCCAACGTGGAGCGTTGGGCTTGCCCTAAGCGCGGTGCCAGATTTTTCATGTGGAGCCCAATATTTTTGGGGCTTCCCTTCCACACTGTGGAGGGCCTTATGTTACCAAGATGTCCATGGTATGGCTGTTGAGCTCTTGATAAAAGAAGTGTCTCTTTTTTTTAAATTAAAGTAGGAACACTGCAATTCATTTAAGTGGGAGTAAAATGTGAGTTCTTACAAAGTTGTTATTACATAAATAAACAAAGCTCTCAAACTCTAGGATTAACGATCTAAACATAGAAATTACGGGAACTCATGAGTCCCACAAGCTTGCTTCCTGATGGCCATGTCTAAAAGAAGTGTCTCTTGAAACCAAGAATCAGACCATCCATTTCTCACACCACCATGAAGTGGCAGAGCTTCAACAAAATTCCAAAAGGGGCCAATCTTATAGACAACATCTTAAAGACATATCTTTGCTTGTAGTCCAGTAAGGATGTTTAGCTTTTGCTTTAGCAATTTCTAAAAGCAGGGGGGCCATGGCCCCCTTTGGCCATCAAGAAGCTCCGCCCCTGGCACCATGGACAATGATGCTGGAGGAGGAACTGTGTGTAGATACGTGATTCTTCATCATATTACAAAATCACTTTACATTCTTCCCTCCTCCACTTTTCTTTCTTGTTACACAGTCTGGTGCGTTGTTGATGTCTCCTCGAAAGAGGAAGCCAATGGTACATGTAAAATTTTAGCAGTTTAATTACACCCCTTTGGCATTAGAGAATCTGCAGGTACAATGCATTGTAGCTGACCAAATGCTCCCTCAAGAACAAATAAACATATCGTTTTTTATATGTCACGGTCAGATGATAGATATGAAATGACGTTCTACTGTTCTGTGGTAAATGGAAGGGCTCATCAGATGTCCTAATTGTTTCCATGTGCATCTCTCTTTTATTTTTCAGCATAATCCGGCATATCGTTTATCACGCATATCCAGGTAACAGGCACGTTTGCTTGGCAAATGGGAAGCTTTTCCACCAAGTGTGGCTGCGTTCTACAGTGTAGTTTCAGTCTTTCGGATGGACTAGTGAGTAGTGACTACTTTGGCCTTAGTACGTAACAGATTTTTTTTTTGGTTACGTAACAGAGTTCATGGGGAATGGCTCTGTTAAGCAAGTTCTCAGAAGGAAAGACGGGTAATAGCTGTTCGGACCTTCTGAAACTGAAATATAAAAACATTGGTACGTTATCAAGATATCCTCGTGTTTGTTTGTTGTACAATTCGATTCATGTATGAAATACTCCAAATTTGATGATGATACTTGTGTCTGGTTGGGTTAATTGTACCAGCTCAATGAAACCACACCACTAGAGAAAATTTATTAGAGCGAGGGCCATATGATTCAAATAAATTGGTTGAACCATTTTATACATAATCATCCATTCATGCGTCATTTAGTATACTCGACTAAACACATTCCTAGATACCCGGGAAAATAAAACAACCCATTCATGCGTCATTTAGTATACTCGACTAAACACATTCCTAGATACCCGGGAAAATAAAACAACCTGTAGATGGTTGCACAACTGTATCCAAATCATTAAACGTATATATTAGAAAATATTTTAAAACTCTTCTTTATTTTTTAATGAAATGCTTGTCCATGTAAGCTCAGAATTTTTTTTTTGTGTGAGTCAGGCTCAGAACCAATCTTTTTGAGCGGGCGGCGCAACCTACGCTCGTGGGCTGAATTCCCGTGAGAAGGCAAATCATAGCCAAAGCGTCGGATCGGCCCACTCTGGCATATCACTTTGACGGCCCGCTATGGGCCACAAAACTCAGACCAGAGCAGAAAACCCTCGCCTCTCCCCACTCTTCCCGTCAGAGGCAACTGCGCCCCTGTGTCCGTGCCTGCGCCGTTGCTCCGTTAATCCGCCGCCGCCGCCCTCCCGCCGTCCCCTTCCTTCGCTGCACGTGCGCGTCGACTTGCATCCGCTACTCTCCTCCCTCGGCCAGCACCATCCGCATCCTCCCTCCGTTTGTCTCGCCTCACCGCCGGCGCAGCCCTTCTCCCGGCATGCCGCCGACTCCCGCCTCATCGAAGAAGACGAAGAAGGCGGCGCGAAGCCACGATGGCGAAGAGAAGAAGCGATCTGGCAAGCTCCTCCCTTTTTCTCCCCCGTTACTCATCTTTATTGTTTAACTTGTTCGTCTGTACTGCGAAGCAGCAGCGATTCAGGTTTTTTTTTGAACCGCGATTTTTTGCGCTTGCTATCACAAATCGTGGTTGTCGGGTGTATAACGTGTTAGCTGGAATTCGGCAGCTACTCTATACATAATTTTCCTAATGAACATTATTTGTTCTGCGGGGTGCACTGTGAGGTTGGTTTATTCTCATGAAAACCTTTCCAGTTTTTCTTCCCAGATGACATGAGCTACTCTACCCTATACAATCAGCCTTAGGAAATTGACAAATAGTTCGTCCTGAATAGTGTTTTTTATACTGACGAAACTATAGGACACTTGCGGAGCACTCCATGTATACTATGCAGCATCTTGTGACATAGGATTTTGACTCTGCATTTTAGGACATCGGAAAATCCCTGAGTGGTTCCCTTAAGTATTTTGTTAATCTAATTGGGTGTTCAATTTGTGGTCTATCCACAGTTTCTTTCCTAAATGGTGAGTATATGCCTAAGAAATGCGGAATTTAGTTTTCTGAAAGAATGGGCACACTATTCTGAATTGTGTTTGCTAAATCTGACACTTTGTGACTTTGTCTTGGTTCTTAAACCTACTATTGTTTTCTGAAAAGATGTATCCATGTTTTCTCACAGCTATATGATATGCTTATGCTATAGTGCTATGGCCTCTGGGAGTTGAAGGTCATATACATTATGATTTATGCATGCCATTGACGTAAACTGTTATTCCTCTGCAGCAGTAGTTAAGGAGTTAGAAGAAATGGATATGCAAGAGAACACAACCCCTACTCATCAAGGAAAAGAAAAGAAAAAAGAAAGTGCAAAGAAAAAAGAGAGAGCAAGGAAGAGGACATCATCTGTTTTGGATTCTACTAATGGTGAGACATCCCCTAGTTAAATTTAGCTCATCTTTAAAATTGAAATTCTGACAACTTGCATCTTACATCTCCTATACAAATGGTAACCTATGTTTTCTAGCTCTATAATTAGCTAGCTTTTGTAATACCAGGATAGAGTTGCAAAGTTGATATTTTTCTAACGCAGTATGATGAACAGAGTCAAAGGGTACCCTTTGTTTTCTAGTTCTTTTGTTAACTGGCCTTTATGTTTTGTTGGGAAGTTTCAGACACAATCAATGAGGAAATTCCAGAGTATAATCTTGATGGACCTACTATTGGGGAAAAACTAGCATCGCTGGATTTGATCAATAGAGACAATGAAAAGAATGGTACTGAAGAGCAGACACTCTCTATGGCGCCACCAAGTGCAGATTCAGTCCATATTTTGCTCAAGCAAGCTCTGCGTGCTGATGATAACGTATCATTGCTAACTTGCTTGTATAATAGAGATGAAAAGGTATTCTTCTATGTGCCAAGATTGGTTATAACATCTACCCTTGTTGGTTCTGCTAACAATCAGATCTGAAACTAGCTTCATACCTGTTGTCACCGGTGATAGTATTTTCTCCCTTCAATCACAAATACTTGTTATTTGGACACTACACGTGAACAAACTTTTGAAGATAGACTATCAATATCTTTCGAAGATTTTAGATAGAGAAAGTAAAACTATATGTACACATTTGTCTCAATAAAGTATAATCTCATTGTAACATGGTTTTATTGGGTTTTGAAATATATTACCGTTGGCATTAGTGCTCAGTTTTTTTGAAGACCGTGTCAATGTCCAAAATAACATTATTTTGTGTATGTAGTTATGGACACACTTTTGTTTGACTTATACAAGTTTAGTAGCCACAAATCATTTTGCTTTCATCAGGTTACTAGAATTCTGTCATGATTGCACTTGGCACAGTGATGAATTGCTTGGTTTAGCTTTATTACTTATGGAATGTGTTCTTTTCATAGCTTGATTATATAGGGAATGTTTTTTTGTGTATTTTTTTTTCTTGCTAGCCCATGTTAATGCCTTTTCTTCTTGCTTAGCAAAAAATTGTTTCAGTAATCGAGAATGAAAAGGATAATGTTCAGATTGTTATTGGCAAATAGCATAGAGCACACTTTTAATTAATCTTGATGCAACTTGGTGGAGTATTACCTTTCATGTCTCATAATTTTACTGTTGGGTTACACACAGGTTATCGCGAAATCTATTTCACTCCTAACACCAGCAGATGTTGTGAAGCTTCTCAAGTTCTTTGTATCGCAAATACAATCTAGGTAATATTCTAGGTTCGCATTTTATCAGTTTAGTAGATATTTTGGACATGATATGTGGTGCATGTAATGTGGAGACACTCAATTCATTGATTACGAATGAGATGGCCTACATGGTCACATGCACATCAACTATATATTAATGCTTGGGGTTAACCAGGGCCTTCGGATTCTTTCAGTACTTGGTCTCTTCTGATTTTTTTTAATCACTTATTCTTGTCATCGCTTGTTTTATTCGTCTTAGTGTTCACTTATTGCCATGCTGTTGGGGACTGTGAGTTCTGGAATTAGTTATATAATTACACAGGGGTGGCTTCTGAGAGACAAGATGAGGTTTATGGATATGTGATTTGGATATGTGTACATTGGGATGTTTGAGCATAGGTCGAGCTCCTGATGTTGAATGACTGTTTTTTCTGCTTGTTGAGTTCCTTATTCTGCTGTAATGCTGTGTCGTCATATCGTCATGACCTGTTTACCATGTTTACTGGGGTGGCCTGGCTACTCAGAGGATGCTAATGCTGTTCTTTTGTAAGTTTTAGTGCAACTCTTAAATTTGTTGATTTGACAACTGTTTTGCCTCCTCAGGGGCGCAGTATTGGTTTGTATACTTCCGTGGCTGCAAACTTTACTTAGTAGACACATGAGCAGCATAGTGTCTCAGGAGCCTTCTGGGTCATTGCTCAACTCGCTCTACCAGGTTAGCGATTATTTTCACTTGCTGTAAAATGAAGTAACCGCATAGCTGTGAAGAATATCTTTGTCACTAAGAAGTTATAAAAAATCTTAATAGAACCCTGCTTGCTAACACCTATATTATGCTTAAAAGGAACACACATCCTGATGATATGCTCATTCGGTTATGATTAATGCCTGCATAGGATCTAACCACTCCATTGAGAAATGAACTTGCATTGTAGTAAGGATATTCTACCCATCACAAGATACTACATTTTCCCTCAATGATGCTGAGTTCGACAAGACAATCTAGCCTCAAAATCATGTTTACCAGTTCTTAGGGTCCTTGTGCACTACACACAGCAATTTGCAAGTCATTTTACTGTTGGACACTGATGTTATTGGCTACAATTTTTCTCCAGCTTATTGATGCAAGAACGTCAACATTCAAGTCAGCACTCCAACTCTCTACCACTCTAGATTACCTTTTCAGCGAGGTGAGTTTCCTTCCCATAAAAGGATGATCATTTCTGGATTGCAACTGATACTAGTATTATGGTCCAGATTGCTGACGATGAAGCCGATGATGAAGAGGTACCACCACCAATAATTTATGAGGACAAGGACACTGATGATGAAGATTCTGAAGTTGATGCTATGGAAACCGACGGAGAAGAGGCTGAAGAGCTTGGGGATGTTACTGATGCCTCTGCGCATTCAGATGGAAGTGAGATCATGAGCGACTGATTGATTTAGCCAAGGACCGACACGATGACTGCAGGTGCTGATCCTATGATGATGGTTTACCCTATCTAGCTATATGGCGCCACTTGTTAGGGGTCGGCACATGGTAGAAACTTGGAGGATATAGTATTGTAGGATTTGAGTTCTGATGATATTTTGCCTGTACTTTGGGAAGCTTCGTTGCATCTATTGCTAAATTGCATCATGTCTTGGTATTTTTTGCCAGCATAGTGAATGTTTTTCACAAGATGTTTAGTGGCAATCGAGCTTTGTTGGTGCATCAAAAGGGACATTTCCATACCAAAATTAGGCTCCCAAGTCCCAATATACAACCTGCTCTTTAACTGGCGAAAACAACAGCAACGCAGACATTGAAGACGTGATCTGCCAGTAGGATTTGGTCGTTGCCGTGTCTCTACGCGTTCCCTCGGACGTCGTCAATCATTTGTTGACCACTGTAACGCTGACAATGTACTACTAGACTACTAGTATCAGACGATCAGTGCCAGTGTCAGTGTGCAGCACGCCAGCACCCTACCGTGGAAATGGATCTGGATCCGCATCCACCCCAGGCCCCAGCTGCTCGTTGGCCCCAGGCTACGACGGTTCACAGAAACAGTAGCTGCTGAGCTGGCGATCCCGACGTTTACGCATGACATGAATGCCACATGTCGCGTTCTTCCCGTGATGCTTGCTCGGTTCCTTTCTTCCGCGCCCGTCTCCAGCTCCAGACGAGGCCACAAGGGACCCAAGGCTATGGCTTCCTCTACTTCCGGGCGATGTTTCCAATTATGGTGGTGGCAGCGGCAGCCTTGCTAGCTGGGGCGCCGCCGGCGTCCGCGTGCTACACGCGCGTGTTCAGCTTCGGGGACTCGCTGGCGGACACGGGCAACTACCGCTTCGTCTACGGCGACGACTCGGACCCGGTGCTCCAGTTCCCCTACGGCGAGAGACCTTCTTCCACCGCGCCACCGGCCGCTTCACGAACGGCCGCATCATCCTCGACTTCATCGGTACGCCGCAATGGCGCCCCTGCTATCCAGAGCAGTACAGCACAGCTCTCATTTTTGGGATTCAAAACCTGCAGCTGACGCGCTGGGGCTCCCGTTCGTGCGGCCGTACCTGAGCGGGGCGCGCGCCAAGGACTTCGCGCACGGGGCCAATTTCGCGGTGGGCGGCGCCACGGCGCTCAGCTCGGACTTCTTCTGGGACAGGGGTTTCGACATGGACGACGGGAGGGTGCACCTCGACATGGAGATGAAGTGGTTCCGCAACATGATGGGCCTCCTCTGCCCCGGCGACCTCGCCGGTGTGTATGCGACATTGCTACTTCAACCTGAAAGATTTTTTTCTTCTGTCGAATCATCTGTCCTAAAATTTGGCCTCTTCGCTCGAACTTTAGGCATCAATCAAGAGTACTTGGCTTGATAGATTCGTCTTGTGATTTCGCGTCTATTCGTGTTATTAGTTTTATAATTAGATCATGTTTAGTCCTTCTAATCTTTGGTTTATAATTACTACAGTAAATTTCGCAAAGTTTTTTCACCAACTAAACAGGCCCTTAGCTTTCTTCTCTATCAATACAGGGCCTTCTTCTCTATCAATACACGCCGGACAGAACCGCGGGTCGTTCAAAAAAAAAAAGCTAGTTTGCCGCATTCATACCACCAATCGTACACAAAAACAATTTTTTTGGCGGTAATGCTAGATCGCCACCAAATTCGGCTCGTGGAAACTATGGAGTCTCATAGTTCCCTGCCCAGTAATTAAAAACGTGACTTATGCTTAAGAAAATCTCAGTGACCTCACTAACAGACAAGTGTTATCACTAAGTGCTACAGGTTGCTTGGACATGATGAACCAATCCCTCTTCATCGTCGGAGAAATTGGTGGCAATGACTACAACCTACCTCTTCTAGCAAGAATGCCCTTTGATAACGTTACTTCTTTCGCCCCAACTGTCATTGCCAAAATCTCTTCTACCATCACTGTGAGTATCACTGTATCAGTTTTGCTGTATCCATCGTTCACTGACATTGTATACAGATAGCAACGCAAAAGCGTCGAGTTTGCAGGAGCTGATTGGGCTAGGAGCCAAGACTCTGGTGGTTCCTGGGAATCTCCCTATGGGGTGCCTCCCGAACGATTTGCTGGCATTCCGGAGTGACAAGGAGGAAGACTACGAGCCAGAGGCAGGTTGCATTGGATGGCTGAACGAGGGCCTTGTTTGGTTGCAGGTCACATCACCTAGCACGGAGGGAATCTTCCTTGCATGGAGTACTAAATGAAGTCTATTTGCAAAACCTCTTCACAGATGAGCGTAACTTTTCGAGACGAATCTAATGAGCCTAATTAATCGATGATTGGCTACAGTGATGCTACAGTAACCATCCTCTAATCATGCTCTAATCATGCGATCAAAGGCCTCATTAGATTCTTCAAGGTTCCTAGTGCAGAGGTTCTGAAGTTAGTTTTGTAAAATACCTTTATTTAATACCTTTAATTAGTGGTCAAAGTTGTGCTACAGTTCTAGCACTGGAAAACCAAACGGGGCCGAGTTCGCACGATACCACAACAAGCTTCTCATTGAGGAGCTGGAGAAGCTGCGCAAGCTCCATCCTGGTGTGACCATCATCTATGCTGACTACTATGGAGCAGCTATGGAGGTTTTCATTTCTCCCGAACAATATGGTGAGTTGAAGTATATCTGTGCCTTTTTGAAATCTTGGCTGAAAATGATTTTAAAGTACAATAGAAAGATGATCTCATAATGTCTTTGTATATCAGTTGAGCTAATTTATTTTCATCATGTCATGGAGAAAGATTATAAATATGGCCACCTCGCAATATGGTACCATCTTAACAAGTTTACTGATGATAGGTATTTATCTATTCATGCTCCAACCTTTCGTAGTAGAAAGTGAAGTGACTTCAACAAAACCTGAGTAGCAATAGCTCCAATATAATGAGCAAAGGAATGCGGATCGAATCAAGCAACAGGTAAATTGCATGGGTTCTCCAGGAGAACTAGAGGCTGTTTATGTGTTTCTAATGAAACAATAGTAGTATCACAAAATTACAAATCGATCTTAACCTTTCAGAAACACTATCGTAGTATTATTTAGTATTTTCTACTTTTATCATATATCTGTTTTGCAATTATAGCGTACATACCTTATACTGATGAGTAGTATTACATGTTATCACTTGAATTAAGCTCTAGATTTAACAAATTAGTTGGTTTCAATAGATAGAATGTCGTCCAGAACCTTAGAATGATAAACTAGGATAACAGCACACGCGTTTCCTAAACTTATGTTGCCATCACCGTGTTTCAGGAATTGAGCATCCCTTGGAGGCTTGCTGTAGGCCTGTAGTGGAGGGGATCCCAACGGTTTGACCTCAAATGTAAGATGTGGCCGTGGACAATACAGTTTGTGTCATAACCCGGAAAAGTATGGATCATGGGACGGCGTGCATCCCACGGAAGTTGTTTATAGGGCCATTGCAATGGGCCTGCTACAAGGCTCATACACACAACCTCCAATTGCCATGACCGGCAATTCATGTACACATCTTGCTGAGCTCGGCTTTTCTATTGAATACAAGTCCCTCGGAGGAGACGTACTTGCAATTGTATAACCACATTCAGTTGTTTTGTCAAAGAAATAAGAATGGTTAAAGATGCAATGATGGTGTTCTCACAAATAAAAGAACGTGATGACTAATGAGTGTGAAATTTTTTTGCAAGGAAATTCAAATACTAATATACACATGTACATAATACTTTTCAGATTTTTCTTGAAAGTAAAGCGCTGGCAGACTCACTACCGGAAATCGGCTCGCTGCCGTGTGCCGGCGCCTTTGCCGTGGGCGAAAACGCGAGCACACGGCAAAGGTCCACTTTGCCGTGTGCCGTCCAAGAAGCCCACGGCGAAGACATAGCACACGCCAGGTTTTATATTGGTACAGAAGTTGTAATGTTTATTTTTCAGATTTACTCCACATAATATTTTTCAGATATACTCCGTATCAGGCGATTAACTGGTTGCTTATCCATAAGTCAGCTTTTGTGATCATCTGTTGTTAAGCTGACTAAATCAGATTTACTCCACATAATATTTTTCAGATATTTTTCACAACTGTCTTTGCCTCCTCATCAGGGGCGCAGTATTGTTTTGTTTACTTCTGAGGCTGCAAACTTGCTTAGTCGACAAATGAGCCGCACAGTGTCTTAGGAGTCCTCTCTGTCCTAGCTGAACTCGCTGTACAAGGTTAGCAATTATTTTCATTTTCTGTAAAATCAATGAAGCAATTGTATAGCTGTGAAGAATAATGTTATGGCTAATTGGGCCTGGCCAGGGCCAACTAGCACGACAGCAACATGACAGTATCTCTATCTACCGTGGTTTGTTTAGATTGGATTTGGCATGTAAGCATGTTTAGTCTTAGCGATTAAGCTAAGTTAGAGATGAAGTCAATTTGAGATAAGGTTGTTAGCATCTCTTATTGAAGCAAAAGAGTTAAGATCTAAACTATACTCAGACCCTCTTAGTCCTAGAGAGGGCAAGTTAGTAGGTAGCTGTCAAATTATGCTTGGAATCCACGAAGCTTACAGTAACTGAAAGTTCTATTATGTAAATGCTGCAACGACTGACCCGAAACACTTACCCACTTATGTAAAGACTGCATGTAACACTTGTGCGGTGTGGACACAGTTTGTTCAGTGGTTCGACTTGCAAAGCATACAAAAAAATAATTCAGCAAGCTCATCAATTCCAATATACATATGGTGGAAACGAAAATGACAAAGAATGGCCAAGCACAAATCTTCTTTTGATGGCTTAGTGGTATACTTTTGGTGGAATATATGGAAGGAGCACTACCGGCGAATTATTCAGCACGAATCCAAAAATGTGGTAGTGGTGCCTACTTGATCAAGAAGGATGTTCCGTTATTTCAATTAGCCACACAAAGGGAGAGGACCACAAGAACCTCCACATCAAGTTCTCCACTGCAGCTGATTTAGTCGTCTTCTTTTTTTTGTTTTTGCCTTCTGGGCTTGAGTTGTGACTCACCTCTTGCCTGTAGTGTTGTGCTTGTCTGTTCTTTGTTTTATGGTTTTCTTCTTGAGTCTTCCCTTTTGGACCAGGTGAGGCCTCAATTATATTCGTTTTTCCTCTTTTGTTTTTTTCCTCATCTGATAAACATTACTGCAAAACTCTTGCCGTTCCTAAAGAAAATACTTCTGCTTGTACTTTGCGAAGCTTCATTGCATCTATTGCTCCATGGATTATCTTGGCATAAATCTAGCCAGCAAAGTGAATGACTTTCGCAAGATTTTTAGTGTCAGTCGAGCCCTGTTTGGCCAAATTAGTAAAAGGACGCATCAAAACCGAAATCGCCAAATCAAAATCAGGTCCGTGCACGCCAACCGGCGGCGATGGCAAAAGGCGACCACCTTGTCGGCTCCGAGCACACCTATCACCATCTTAACGCTGCCGCGTCAGCACTATTATTACCCGTAATATACCGACATCGCTGAATCATACGAGTATCAGTGACAGTGTGCAGAGCCTTCCCGCCAAACTCCACAGACGCGCACGGTCAAATAGGATCTGCCTGCCCTCAGCTGCTCCTGGGCCCCTGGTTACGATGATATAGGCCCACAAACCTGTGGCCGGAGCTGGCGCTGTCGTCTTCTTTAATTTCTTGCTTCGTGGCCTGTTACACGAGCCTTTCGGTTGGTCGGTGATGATCGTGACGACATGAGAGGCACATCATCACGTTTTCCCCCTCATGCTTGCTAGTATTTTCTTTCTTCTGCGCCCGTCTCCAGCAGCGCCGAGGCCATGGCTTCATCACTTTCCGGGGGAGGAGGACGGCTGCTGTTTCTGATGGTGGCGGCGGCTGCCTCTGCGCTATCTGTGGCGGCGCCGGCCTCCGCGTGCTACACGCACGTGTTCAGCTTCGGGGACTCGCTGGCGGACACGGGCAACCACCGCTTCGTCTACGCCAACGACACCGACCCCGTGCTCCGGCTCCCCTATGGCGAGACCTTCTTCCACCGCCCAACCGGCCGCTTCTCCAACGGCCGCATCATCCTCGACTTCATAGGTACACGCCACACACCCACAATCCGGAGCAGCTCCGACACTCGATTTTGAGACACTCGAAATCTGCAGCTGACGCGCTGGGGCTCCCGTTCGTGCGGCCGTATCTGAGCGGGCGGCGCGCCGAGGACTTCGCGCACGGGGCCAACTTCGCCGTGGGCGCCGCCACGGCGCTCGCCCCGGACTTCTTCCTGGACCAGGGATTCGACGTGGGCGGCGTGGTGGACCTCGACATGGAGATGAAGTGGTTCCGCGACATGTTGGGCCTCCTCTGCCCCGGCGACCTCGCCGGTGCGTATGCTACCTCACCTCTCTGCTTTCCTCTCCTCACCATTTCTACTTCTGTTCATGAGATCGTATCAGATGTCAACGATGTTGTTGTGGATTTACTGTCGTGGGCAACAGCAAGTTGTAGGTTGTAGTCATTGCCTCCAATTTCGCAGTAACCTCACAAACAGTCGAATGCCATGACACCATTAAATGCTGCAGGTTGCTCGGACATGATGAACAGGTCCCTCTTCATGGTAGGAGAAATCGGAGGCAATGACTACAACCTACCTCTCCTCGCAAGAATGCCGTTTGATAATGTTATCACTTTCGCCCCAATCGTTATTGCCAAGATCTCTTCGGCGATCACCGTGAGTATATCTTTTCTGCGGTATCCATCATTGTCACTTGACATCGTATTCAGACAGTAATGCAAAGGCATCGAGTTTGCAGGAGCTGATTGGGCTAGGAGCCAAGACTCTGGTGGTTCCCGGGAATTTCCCAATTGGGTGCGTCCCACTCTATTTGCTGTCATTCCGGAGCGACAAGGAAGAAGACTACGAGGCAGAGACTGGTTGCATTGGATGGCTCAACGAGTTCGCACGGTACCACAACAAGCTTCTCATCGAGGAGCTGCAGAAGCTGCGCAAGCTCCATCCTGGCGTGACCATCATCTATGCTGACTACTATGGAGCCGCTATGGAGGTTTTCATCTCCCCGGAACAATATGGTGAGTTCAAACGCATATGCCTTTTAATTTCTGCTACGAGTTTGGCAGGAAATGATTTTATAAAATATACAATAACGGAACAATGATCTCATAATGTCTGTGCAATATCAACTGAGCTAATTTATTTTCATCATGTCACGGAGAGAGATTAGAAATATGCCCTCCTCACAACATGATACAGTATGTAGTACACTGATTGTGGGTACCCACAAAAAAAAAGCCCACTGATGGTGGGTTACTTGTCTATTCGTGCTCCAACCTTTCATCGTACAAAGCGAATTGACTTGAACGAAAGCTGGGCAGCAATGGCTCCAGAGAACAGAAATGCAGATCGAATTAAGTAACCTCGAAATTGCATAGGCTCTCCAGCTGAACTGGAGGCTGTTTATGTACGTTTCTAAGGAAACACTAGTAAATACTAAATAGTATCACCAGATTACATATCATAAGCTTTCAAATTTATTATCATCTAGCATTTTTTTTCAGGTTTATCACATACCCATATTGCAATTATAGCATACAAATGTCATATTGTTACGTATAATATGAACATGTTTGTCACTTGTAATATGAATGATTGAACGTATTGTCACTTGGACTAAACAAATTACTTGGATTCAATAGCATCAAGAACCTTAGAAATTATTGGAAGATAAAAACACATGCATGTTGCCTAAAAATGAACTTCTTGTTTATACCCTTGTTTACAATACCATGACTCTGGTTCAGGAATTGAGTATCCTTTGGTGGCTTGCTGCGGTGGAGGATATCCCTATGGCGTGACCCCAAATGTAACATGTGGAAATGGAGAATACCATTTGTGCGATAACCCAAACAAGTATGGATCATGGGACGGCCTGCATCCTACAGAAACTATGTACAAGGCCATTGCGGCGGGCCTCCTACAAGGCTCATACACACAGCCTCCGATTGCTACCACTGCCAATGCGTGTATACATCTTAGTGAGATTGCCTCTTCTATTGAAAACAAGCCCCTATGAGACTTGTAATTGCACAACTACATTTATTTATATATTTATTGAAGAAATAAGTATGTTAAAGATACAATGACCATGTTCTCACAAAGAAAAGAAGGCGTTGCATCTGTTTGCAAGGGAATTGAATTTTCTACGAGCAAAAGTATTTTTCTTTTCTTTCTTAAGGCGAGGATTACGTGATCTTCTACCTTCCTCTTCTACCATTCTAACCCCGCTTGCCGTGGCTATCACTCTACATTGCGTCCCAAGCTTCCGTCACTGTTCACTAGTCACTGCCCACAAACATAGAGCAGTAGAGGTGAGTGGCACTTTGAAACCTTTTAGACTGTCTCCGACGAACGAAACCCAAACACGAGAGGCATCGGTTGGTTTGGGTGACGCACAATAAAAAGCTATGTGATGCAAAAATACCTGTCTCCAACAGCGGACGCACTGAAGACCCAAAACTCCGCCTGTGCCCCAGCCTGGACGCGCTGCCTCGGCAGGGGAGCCGCGTGCTGCCGCGGACGGGAGGCGAGCAGGCCCACCGGCGATTTATGTTGCGAGGAGAAGGCGACGTTTTTTTACGTCTGGTTTGGGCCGGTGCGCAAAATAGGTGTCCTGACTGAGTCATCCGTTGGAGACGATTTTTTCGACCCAAAATATCTTGCGCGGCGTAAATATGCGTTCCCTCGTTGGAGACAGTCTTACCAACCCACATCCAGGCTCCTTTTCTCGCAAGCTCTTTTCCTTTTTCCACGACCCGAGCAGGACTTTGCAGCGTGTAATGGTGATCCACTCCACTGATCATTGGTTGCCTTGCCTGGTTGGTACTTGGTGGTTGTACCAGTGAGCTGGACACGCACATGACACGAACGTGACGTGAGAGCGACACTTGCAGCGGGCCCACAAGCCAGTAGCTGGAGCTGGCTGCCGCATGTCTTGGTTGGTGGCTCTCATCATTTTTATGTTATGTTATGTTTCCCGATCAGCCTGGTCGATTTCTTCGACGACCTGGTTGTCGGCTGGTTCAGTTTCCAATTTCCAAGCGCAGCGCCATGGCTTCCCCTGCCTCCGGGACGGGAGGACGCGGGCTCCTCCTGCCGGCGGCAGCGGCGGCTGTGCTGCTACTGCTCGTGGGAGCTGCCCCGGCGGCGGGTTGCTACCCGCGCGTTTTCAGCTTCGGAGACTCGCTGGCCGACACGGGGAACTACCACTTCGTGTTCGTCAACGACACCGGCAAGCCCGCGCTCCATCTTCCCTACGGCGAGACCTTCTTCCACCGCGCCACCGGGCGCTTCTCCAATGGCCGCATCATCCTCGATTTCATCGGTAAGCTGCCGCTACAATCGGCCGATCGATCAGTCAATTACCCTGCTGGATTGATCAATTACTGAACGGTACTGAACTAACGGTACTGAACTACTGATCTGGGATTTGGGGTTTGGGATTCGCGTGGTTGCAGCGGACAAGCTGGGGCTCCCGTTCGTGCCGCCGTACCTGAGCGGGCGGAGCGCCGAGGACTTCGCCTGCGGGGCCAACTTCGCCGTGGGCGGCGCCACGGCGCTCAGCCCGGATTTCTTCCGGGACAGGGGTTTCGACGGCATTGGCAACCCAGTGCACCTCGACATGGAGATGAACTGGTTCCGCGAACTGCTCAACCTCCTCTGCCCCGGCAACCTCGCAGGTATGTGTGTTCCATTTTACCTCCTCCGATTCCATCCTTTTCTTCCCTTTGACGTGGCCTTATCATGACCTTTTCCTTTTCTGTACTTTCCGTTTGGGAAAAAATCGTAGTAGCAATCTGGTAGATGGGGACGGAATTAGCGATTGTACTTGGATTATGAAATAAAAAGAACTAGAGAGGTGTCCCGCGCATTTGCGCGGCTAGTGTATATAATTAAAGTATCTATATATCCATTTTTGCATCTTTATTGTTTTTTTTAAACTTATTTTTTTTTATCGGTGTCCTCTTATTACACATTATGTCAAATTGTTAACAAAATAATTCAGGTATTGTCATAATATTGTCCTTTATTAAGACTACTATTATCTTTGTTGTTCAATCTCTTATAAGTATTATTTGTACATCTTTCTTTATTTTTATTTTGACTAAATAACTTTGATTGGAGTTATTTTTAGTTAATGGTATAAATTGGCAGTTTTATCAGCTAAAAAGAGTTTCATATTTATGTTTGTATAGTGAGGGATAATTAATGATTGGACTAATTTCACAGTAAAGAAAAAGGTATATAGTTTTTAGATAAAGCATGAGTATTTTGGTTAATTTTTTCTTTACGTAAGCAAATATTTTATTTATTTTTTATTTTAAATAGTATTGCGGTATTTTAGGTTAATTTTTATGTAATGACATTGGTGGATGATTTTCAAAATGATAAATATATAGAGATGTTTTAGGCTAATTTTTATGTAATGACAATTGTGGATAATTTTTAAATAGATACATGGATTATTTTAGGCTAATTTTTACGTAACGACAACTGTAATTTTTTTCATGGGAATTTCTATGTCTTAAGAGTGAACGTAACTTTTCTAATGACATTGGTGGATGGTTTTTAAAAATATATATGGATGTTTCAGGCTATTTTTTATGTAATGGCGGTAGTGGTAATTTTTAAATAGTTAAGAGGGTATTTTTGGCTAAATTTTACGTAATGGCAGTGTGGGTAATTTTAGTTTTTCTTATTTTTTCCGATTAACGTGGGAATTTCTAGACCTTGAGAGCGAACGTGGAGGCTCCGTTTGTTGGCCAAATACTAAGATAATAGATTAAATTATGCTGCCAAACCAAACTCCAAAGAGAAAAATCCACCAATGGATGGTGATATTGATAGTCATCGTAGTCCCAGTTCGTAATGTACACAGTTCAATGCAACTAGCTGGCCAGTCCATATCAGTAGTTATCATAGCAATTGTCAGCTGAAGAGAATATTTCTCTTTAAATTTTGACACCACAAGTTATCACCATATTACTGATTTCCAGAAAGAGGCAACTTTACGGTCAAAAACAAATTTATTTATAAATAAACTGCTAAATCTCTGCAAACAATTTCCTGTGTCAAAACCACAAGTCAGTTTTTTAAACAACTAGCTGAGCTCATAATTCATGACTTGCTTGGAGTAACGTCACAATCATCAATTACGAAATCAATGAGAAAGAGGAAACTCCATTCAACCAAGTCCTGTAACTTCGGCTCCACTAGCCTATGCTGTGCTGGGAAACAGATTACTAGGATAAATCTCACTTGTAGTAAGACCAAAACATGGAGTTCAGTAACTTCATCACTCTCTTTTGTATGATGATATGATCACTACAATTCAGAGAATCATGTTTGTTGCACAGGTTGTTCAGATATGATGAACCAATCTCTCTTCTTGGTTGGTGAAATCGGGGGCAATGACTACAATTCAGAGAATCATGTTTGTTGCACAGGTTGTTCAGATATGATGAACCAATCTCTCTTCTTGGTTGGTGAAATCGGGGGCAATGACTACAACATTCCTCTTCAATCTGGAGTGCCCATAGAGAAGATCCGTACCTTCACTCCGAGTGTTGTTGCCAAAATTTCTTCCACAGTCACTGTGAGCATCAGTTATGCTATAGGTATTGTAGGTGCCGACATCAAATATAGATAGTAATGTACAATGAGTTGAGTTTGCAGGAATTGATTTGGCTAGGAGCCAAGAATCTTGTGGTTCCTGGGAACCTCCCAATTGGGTGTATCCCAACATATCTGATGGTATTCAAGAGTGATAAGGAAGAAGATTATGAACCACAGACAGGTTGCCTTAGGTGGATGAATGAGTTCTCACAGTACCACAACAAACTTCTCATGAAGGAGCTTAAGAAGCTTCGCAAGGTCCATCCTGGAGTAACCATCATCTATGCTGATTACTATGGAGCTAATATGGAGATTTTCCTTTACCCTGAACAATATGGTGAGTTGGTCATTTGCCTTTTCTTTGTACTATGATTTTAGTCTGTACTCTGTACTTATCTAATATTATTTGACAGACTAGAATCTGTGCCATCAAATATTCAAAATTTAGGTTGGGTAGATTAAAGTCTTAAAGTTATATGGTTAGTTTGGTGGCTCAGAATTCAGTGTGCTTTTATGATGTTAGCTTGTATTTTTAGATGTTTTTCTTAGAGCACTTTACCTGCATAATTGATCTAACATAAGTCCTTTTTATCCATTTGTGTGCAATATGTATTCCTTCGTGGTTATAGTTCTACCGTATTCAATGTTTTAGTATAGCACATTTATAATTCTATAGTAGCTTGGTCACAACTCTTTCATTTACAGTGGAGTTTGTTTGGTTACAGAAGATTATTTCAATTTGCATCAGTTAGGTTTGTTCTTTTACCTACATTGAACTGGATATTCCTATTGCTACAGTAGTAAATGTATTGTTTCTAGTATTATCATCCCATCAATGAATTGAGCTTTAGATTTATCAAGCTATTTGATTTCACTAGTCTATCAACCCGTGCACCCGCACGAGCTAATAATATGTGAGACATGGGTATTAAAAATCTTGAAGAAATTAGAACCCATAGCTACTGATCAAAATCATTTACCTTTCACTCTCTTATTTGTTAAACATTTTTTCACTTTGATCGCCCTCTATAATGTGTTTAATTGAACCCTAAATTTAAGTTATGGTATATTAACATATCAATTAGTATTCTCAATGGTTCATCCATACATTTACATATAGTCTACATGTGTTGATATACATCATGCATATATACCTTAATGAGTTAGTATTTTTTGTATTAACAATGATAGAAATAAGTAATATATAATTATATACCGATGGTAAGTTAGGTGATAATACGGGAGACATGAGTATTAAAAATCATGAAGAAATTAGAACCCATAATTAATGATAAAAAATATTTATCTTCCACTCTCTCATTTGTTAATTTTTTTCACTTTTTTGCATCGCCCTCTATAACGTGTTTAATTGAACCTCAAATTTAAGCTATGGCATTGACGTATAAATTAGTATTCTCATTGTTTCATTCGTACATGTACATAGCGATATACATCATGCATATATACCTTAGTAAGTTAGTATTTTTTATATTAACAATGATTGAAATAGGTAATTTGTAATTATATACCGGTGGTAAGTTATATGATAATATGAGAGACAAGTATTAAAAAGCATGAAGAAATTAGAACCGGATCAAAATTATTTTACCTCCACTCTCTTATTTGTTAAATATTTTTCACTTTGCATCGACCTCTATAACGTGTTTAATTGAACCCTAAATTTAAGCTATGGCATTAAGATATAAATTAGTATTCTCATTGTTTCATCCATACATGTACATATAGTCTACATGGTGATATACATCATACATATATATCTTAATAAATTAGTATTTTCTATATTAACAATGATTGAAATAGATAATTTATAATTATATACAGGTGGTAAGTTAGATGCATGCAAGTTTAGAGTTTGAGCTACACGCTTAATTAACATAGAAAATCTATGATCTCATTTATTTTTCATACATGCATATATGATCTACATGGTGACAAACATCATGCATACTTACTTTGGGTTAATATTTTCTATACTTGCAACTAATGGCAGAGTTAGGTAATTTGGAATCATACATTAGGTGTAATTTAGCATATTTTTATAATGACATGTATGTTATTTTTAATAATAGCAGATGTTCTCATGCTTCGTCATTCATATATGATCAACATGGTGAGACTCAACGTGGGTCACATCTTAGATTTATATTTTCTATGTTAACAATTAATGCAGAAATAATAATTTAGAAATCATATGCGAATGTACTTGGGATGGTATAATGGCATGTGTAGGTTGTTTTTAATGATAAAGGTAATTTATGTGTAAATTTAGGGGTTTATTTTGAATTATTTTTATAATGGCATAGGGGTAATTTATATGAATATTAGGGGTTATTTTATGTTATTTTTATAATGGAAGAGGTGGGCAAATAATCTATAGAATTAGGGGGTTACTTTAGGGTATTTTCATAATGGCAAAGTGGGTAATTTTTTAGAAAATATGATAGATTCAGTGACTATGATTATTATAGTTTACGGATGGATGGTTAGATGTTTCTGATTTTTGTGAGAATTTCTAGGATTTATCTTTTTTCTAGCGCGTCTCGTGAGGATTAACGTGGAGGCCTCAAAAGGAGTCTCCAATTAGTAAGAAAAAGAGAGAAATCCTAGAAATTCTCATAGAAAAGCAAAACATCTAGCCATCAATTGAAACACTCAAATCATCACAGCCATTAGATCTATTATGTTTTTTTAAAAAAATACACACCTATGCCATTACAAAAATATGTTAAAGTAACCCCTAAATCTATATCTAAATTACCCAACTTTGCCATTATATAAATAAACCAAAGTAACCCCCTAATCTTCATCAAAGTTACCCACTTATGCCATTATAAACAATATTTAAAATAACTTTCTAAATTTGCAACTAAATTACCCACTACAAATACTTAAAAATAGCTTAAAGTAACCTTATAACTTTACATTTATATTACCCACGTATGTCATTATTAAAAATAACATGAGGCAATCCTAAATTTGAATCCAAATCACCTTAATAAAAAATATACACCAATATAAGATTCTAAATCGTGTATTTCATACACTATTGGTATATGATATAGTTATTAAGGTATGTAAGCATGATATGCACTGTCATTTATAAAGATACAGGGGAAGTGACAAGAATATAGATTTCTACGTTAAAACTATAGTTCAATCTTAGATTTTAGAAAATATGATAGATCCAATGGCTATGATTATTATAGCTTACGGATGGATTGTTAGATGTTTCTAATTTTTGTGAGAATTTTTAGGATTTATCCTTTTTTTTCTAGCGCGTCTTGTGAGGATTAACGTGGAGCCTGAAAAGGAGTCTCCAATTAGTAACAGTAAGATTTGGTAATTGCATAGAAACTTAGGACCTCCTAGGATCCACGAATAACATAGAAGATTCCTCTTTCTTAGGGACGTAAGAGGGGCGGGTTTTGCCGCAAACCCACTGGACAAACCCGCACCACATACCCGCAAATGCGCCGCAATACAGCCCGCGTTGGTCAAGCGGGCCGACGCGGTCAGCCCGCAAGAGCCGCCGGCGCCGCAGAGCCCGCGAAAAATAAAGAAAGGGGATCGCTATTGCGGCATGCGCTGCCGGGATCGAGAGAAATGGGATTGCCAGATCGGCGAATAGAGGGCGCTGAGCCGCCATCCTCCGCGCGTCGTGCCCCATGCCCTTGCCGTCTTGCGCGCCGCAGGCATTCGCTGGGAGATCAACCTCTCTCCAAGCCGTCGTCTTGTCTCCTGTCCCAGCCATCTCGCTGCTGTCCTGCTGACCTCGTGTGCCGTCGCCGCGCCGTCCCCAGATGGTAGTTCCTAATTCCGGTGATGCAGCTGCTGCCGAGCTAGCGACGGCGGCCGCTGGGCAACATGCGGGTGGTCCCTCGAAGCCTGCGGCGAACAGGTGCATGGCGAGCCGTATAAGAAGGGGCGCCTGCGGCGCCTGCAGCTTCGACTCTAAGCGTGTCGTCCGTGAGCGGATCTCCAATCAAGAACAACCTGGTCGTGCAGTGGTGGCCAACAAGATCGCCAAGATTTTGAAGCCGTAGGCAACCAGTGAATCAAGGACAATCGCGTAGTATACCAGTTATAATTTTGAACTAGTTTTGTTGAAATATTATGCCTTTACTGTATGTCAACTAGCTGCTGATGCTTGCAATGCCGATGCTCCTCTCGAGTCTCGATCTCGACGATGAAGCGACCGCCGCGGGCTGCCGCAGAAGCCGCAAAATTATTGCGGGTGTACGCGGGCAGCCGCATGTGCCCTCATAAATCTGTGCGGCCGATGCGGACGCGGGGCGGGCGGCCGCAAACCGCCCCGCCCGCATCTCTACTCTTTCTTGTCAAGCTATGCTCTAGTTAACATTGCCATGACTGTGATCCAGGGATCGAAAAGCCACTGGTGGCTTGCTGTGGTGGAGAAGGACAACACTGTGGACAGGGAGAATATACGTTGTGCGACAACCCAGAAAAGTATGGATCATGGGATAGCTATCATCCATCAGAAGCTGCATACAGGGCCATTGCAATGGGTCTCCTACGAGGTCCATACACACAGCCGTCAATTGCTTCCATCACCAGTTCATGTCCACAGCTTGCGGACTTGGGCTCTTCTGCTGAATATGAGCCCCTCTATGACATGTAATAATTGTAATTACATTTATGTGTACTACTTGGGAAAGCCCAGCTTCATTAGCTTTGATTAATAGTTAGTAAAATTACATGCATGCTTAGTGTAAAAATCACGTCAATAGATTTATATTTTGAAGAGTTTTTAAATTGATATTGATTGGTGGAAATTCACAATATATTTGAAGATAAATGAATGGTCAATATATACTTTTGAACACTTTGCATTTGGAAACGACTGGAGTAATCAGTTTGCTGTTTTCGTTATCAATCAAAGTAAGGGTTTCATTACAATTGCTTAAATAATTTGTGACAAGTCCTGTTTTCATCACAATTTGGAACCAACAGTTGTAAATGAAAAAAAAATCTCTTCAATTTTACACAAAGAAACAAAGTCTCACATCTGATTATGTAAAGACATGCTAATAATTCCAGTTCAAATGTGCTTACTACTTGGTTTGGCACCTAGCTTTATCGGATGCCGAAGGCAACCATACTGCTTTTTTTCCATCGTCATTTGCCTTTAGTGGAGTCGCTCAACCTCCGCATACGGAGCAGCTGTGCCACCGGCTCACGGGGGCAGTCGCGGTCACTTGTGATATGAACATATTGTCACTTGGACTAAACTCCAGATTTAACAAATTACTTGGATTCAATAGCATCTAGAACCTTAGAAAGTATGGAAGATAAAAACACATGTTGCCTAAAAATGAACTTCTTGCTTATACTGTGGATTACATTGCCATGACTCCGGTTCAGGAATTGAATATCCTTTGGTGGCTTGCTGTGGTGGAGGAGGTCCCTACGGTGTGGCTCTAAATGTAACATGCAGATGTGGAGAATATCATTTGTGCCGTAACCCAGAAAAGTACGGATCATGGGACGGATACAGAAACTATATACAAGACCATTGCGGCGGGCCTCCTACGAGGCTCGTACACACAGCCTCCAATTGCTACCACCGTCAATGCGTGTATACATCTTAGTGAGATTGCCTCTTCTACTGAAAACAAGTCCATCTAAGACTTGTAGTTGCACAACTACATTTATTTATATTTATTAAAGAAATAAGCATGTTAAAGATACAACGACCGTGTTCTCACAATGAAAAAAAAGGTGTGACATCTGTTTGCAAGGGAATTGAATTTTCTACAAGCAAAAAGATTTTCTTTCCTTTCTTAAAGGCGATCTTCTAACTTCCTCTTCTGTCATTTTAACCAGTGGCGGATGCAGGCCAAGGTAGTAGAGGGGACTTTATTCCTCTTCCTCCTTCACCCTACCCTCTTTAGCCTTGATTTCTTCCTCCTCCTCTTATCTTCACCTTCTCATCCACCTCTTGCTCCAATGGAGATCATAGGCTGTAGGGGGGACTCCAGCCCCGGCCGACCCGGTGCTAGATCCGCCCCTGATTTTAACCCCGCTTGCCACTATCACTCTATCGTTGTGTCCCAGGCTTCGACTCTGATCATTAGAGGCCGCCACTGTTAACTAGTCACTGCCCACAAGCATAGAGGCGAGTGGCACTTCGAAATCTTAGGCTAAGTGCATGCAACACACTATATTTGGTTGGTTGTATTGTTGAGCTTGGCTGAGAAAAAAATGTTGTTTGGTTGCACACATGAAACTTTGTCGTATAAGATAAAAATTATTAAATAATCATCACTATAATATTTGTTTTACATAATTATACTTTTTTTTGAACGGACGGTAAGAGAGTTGCCAACTTTTTATTAGAAGGAAAAGAGCGCAAAGAAAAAGAAAATACAACTTGGAGACAGGCTCCTTTTCTCGCAAGAAAATACCCGAGAAGGACTTTGCTGCGTGTAATGGCGATCCACTCCACTGATCATTATTGGTTAGTTGGTGGTTGTACAGTGTACTAGTGAGCTGGACACACACACGAACGTGACATGAGAGTGACACTTGTAGCGGGCCCACAAGCCAGTAGCTGGAGCTGGCTGCGGCATGTCCCATTTCGCTATTTGGTTGGTGGCTCCCGATCAGCCTGGACCAGTTTCTTCGACGACCTGGTTGGCTGGTTCCGTTTCCAATTTCCAAGCACAGCGCCATGGCTTCCCCTGCCTCCGGGAGGGGAGGATGCGGGCTCCTCTTGCCGGCGGCAGCTGCAGCTGTGGTGCTGGTACTAGTCAGAGCGGCCCCGGCGGCGGGTTGCTACCCGCGTGTGTTCAGCTTCGGAGACTCGCTGGCAGACACGGGCAACTACCCCTTCGTCTACGGCAACAACACCGGCGAGCCCGCGCTCCATCTGCCCTACGGCGAGACCTTCTTCCACCGCGCCACCGGGCGCTTCTCCAATGGTCGCATCGTCCTCGACTTCATCGGTAAGCTGCCGAATCGGCCGACCGATTGGTCGATTAGTAAACACTATTGATTTGGGATTCACGTGGTTGCAGCGGACACGCTGGGGCTCCCGTTCGTGCCACCGTACCTGAGCGGGCGGAGCGCCGAGGACTTCGCCTGCGGGGCCAACTTCGCCGTGGGCGGCGCCACGGCGCTCAGCCCGGATTTCTTCCGGGACAGGGGTTTCGAAGGCATTGGCAACCCAGTGCACCTCGACATGGAGATGAACTGGTTCCGCGAACTGCTCGACCTCCTCTGCCCCGGCAACCTCGCCGGTATGTGTGTTCCATTTTACCTCCTCCGATTCCATCCTTCCTCCCCTTTGACCTATAAATGATGGCGAAGAAATCGATGGAACAAGCAAATCAAACCGCAAAGGGGACACGAGATTTAACGTGGAAAACCCAACCAATGCGGAAGGGAAAAACCACGGGCGCCAGCCAGCAAGAACTTCACTATGTCGAGAGTCAGGTTACAACGCCAACGGCGGCGGCTTACAAGAATATCGATCAAACTCTCCGCTACGCTCCGTCAGAAGTTAGCCTTTTATCTGTGAATTTGGAACATAACTCAACAAACTCCACCTTGAGACAAATTCCATCTTGTAGCATAAATCAACACCTTCATCCTGAACACATCAAAGAAACAAAATACTTCTGGCGCCAAACAGCCTCTTGGGCTAATCCATCAAGCCAACTAAGCTTGAGCAAAGCTCAAACTTAGCAACAGGAACAGGCTTTGTCAACATATCAGCAGGATTATCATGAGTACTAATCTTGCATACCTTCAGCTTACCCTTTTCGATCTCATCACGAACATAATGGTACTTGACCTCAATGTGCTTTGTCCTCTCATGAAACACCTGATCTTTGGTGAGACAAATAGCACTATGACTGTCAGAAAATAGGTTAATGCAAGATTCAACTCCACAAAGCTCTGCAAACAATCCTTTCAACCAAATCAACTCTTTGGTAGCTTCAGCAATAGCCATATACTCCGCCTCAGTGGTAGATAAAGCAACAACAGGCTGCAACACAGCCTTCCAACTCACAGCACAACTGCCAATAGTGAACACATAACCTGTGAGAGACCTACGCTTATCCAAATCACCA
This sequence comes from Alloteropsis semialata, assembly GCA_004135705.1. NCBI lineage: Eukaryota > Viridiplantae > Streptophyta > Magnoliopsida > Poales > Poaceae > Alloteropsis > Alloteropsis semialata. The sequence continues at coordinate 27,966,710 of CM014274.1, read as the reverse complement.
GCATAATCTGAGTCAACATAACCAATAAGTCCCTTTTCAGTTCTGCCAAACTTCAAACAATAATCTGCCGTCCCTCTGAGATACCTGAAAATCCACTGAACTGCCCTCCAGTGTTCTTTACCAGGATTAGACATATATCTGCTAACCAAACTCATAGCATAAGATAAATCCGGACGAGAGCAAACCATAGCATACATCAAAGAACCAACAGCACTGGAATAAGGAACCTTAGACATGAACTCAATATCCTCATCTGTACTAGCACACTGTTTAGCTGACAATTTAAAGTGAGGTGCAATAGGAGTACTAACAGACTTTGCATCATGCATGTTGAAACGGTGAAGAACCTTGTCAATGTAATTATGCTGACTAAGAAACAATAAACCAGCCTTTCGGTCTCTAGTAATTTCCATACCTAGAATTTTCTTAGCAGCACCAAGATCCTTCATGTCGAACTCACTACTCAACAATTTCTTCAATGTAGTGATATCTTTCCTGCTCTTGGCAGCAATCAACATGTCATCAACATATAACAGCAAGTATATAGGTGATCCATTAACATGCTTCATGTAAACACAGCTATCATATTTTGATCTCTTAAAACCATGTGACAACATAAATGAATCAAACCTTTTATACCACTGACGAGGGGACTGTTTCAAACCATACAAGGACCTTTTCAACTTGCAAACATAATTCTCCTTGCCAGGCACTATGAACCCTTCAGGCTGGTCCATGTAAATTTCCTCCTCAAGCTCTCCATGTAAGAATGCAGTTTTCACATCTAACTGCTCAAGCTCAAGATCATGTGAAGCAACAATACTAACTGCTCAAGCTCAAGATCATGTGAAGCAACAATACTCCGCTACGCTCCGGCCCAAGCCTCCGGCGACGGGCCTCCGCTACGCTCCGTCAGAAGTTAGCCTTTTATCTGTGAATTTGGAACATAACTCAACAGATCTGGCCTGCTTGTGATTTCTGTACTTTCTGTTTGGGGAAAAATCGTACTGGTAATCTGGTAGATGGGGACGGAATTAGTGATTGTACTTGTACTATAATGCATTTTCTAGAATGGTATTTGGTGCACGGGAGTTTTTGTGATGGGAGGGGTATGATGCGAGTGTGGTGCACGAAAAAACAGAGAAACAGTGGTGTGCTAGCTAGATACGGTTTCAGTCTGGAATTCTGGATGTTTGAAGGAGTGGGAAGCTAAACCTTATGAAGTTCCATCTACGGTTTCTTGGATTATGAAATAAAAAAAAGAAAATTATGCTTCCAAACCAAACTCCAAAGAGAAAAATCCACCAATAGTCATCGTACTTTCAGTTGGTGGTAGTACACGCATAATATACATGGTTCAATGCAACTAGGTGGCCAGTCTATATCAGTAATTGTCGCAATTTTCAGCTGAAGAGAATATTCTCTTTAAATTTTGACACCACAATTTATCACCATATTACTGATTTCCAGAAAGAGGCAACTTTACGGTCAAAATGGATTTTTTTAATAATCTGCTAAATCTCTGCAAACAGTTTCCTGTGTCAAAACCACAAGTCAGATTTTTAAATAACTAGTTGAGCTCACAATTCATGACTTTCTTGGAGTAAAGTCACAAGCATCAATTATGAATCATTAAGAAAGAGGAAACTCCATTCAACCAAGTCCTGTTACTTCAGCTCCACTAGCCTACTGTGCCCAAGAAACATGTTGCTGTGCTAGGAAACAGATTACTAGGATAAATCTCACTTGTAGTAAGACCAAAACATGGAGTTCAGTAGCTTCATCAGTCTCTTTGGTATGATGATGTGATCCCTACAATTCAGAGAATCCTGTTTATTGCACAGGTTGCTCAGATATGATGAACCAATCTCTCTTCTTGGTTGGGGAAATCGGGGGCAATGACTACAACATGCCTCTTCTTTCTAGAGTACCCTTAGAGAAGATCCGCACCTTCACTCCGAGTGTTGTTGCTAAAATTTCTTCCACAGTCACTGTGAGCATCAGTTTTGCTGTAGGTTTTGTAGCTGCTGACATCATATATAGATAGTAATGTACAGTGAGTTGAGTTTGCAGGAATTAATTCAGCTAGGAGCCAAGAATCTTGTGGTTCCTGGGAACCTGCCGATTGGGTGTGTCCCAACATATCTGATGATATTCAAGAGTGATAAGGAAGAAGATTATGAACCACAGACAGGTTGCCTTAGGTGGATGAATGAGTTCTCACAGTACCACAACAAACTTCTCATGAAGGAGCTTAAGAAGCTTCGCAAGGTCCATCCTGGAGTAAACCATCATCTATGCTGATTACTATGGAGCTGCTATGGAGATTTTCCTTTCCCCTGAACAATATGGTGAGTTGGTCATTTGCCTTTTCTTTCTACTGATTTTGTCAGTACTCTGTACTTATCTAATATTATTTGACAGACTAGAATCTGTGCCATCAAACATTCAAAATTTAGATTTGTGTAATATGTATTCCTTGGTGGTTATAGTCATATTCAATGTTTTAGTGTAGCACATTTATAATTCTGTAGTAGCTTGTTCAAGTTGGTTGGTCACAATTCTTTCATTTACAGTGGAGCTTGTTAGGTTACAGAAGGTTATTTCAGTTTGCATCAGTTAGGTTTGTTCTTTACCTATGTTGAACTGGATATTCCTATTGCTACAGTAGTAAATGTATTGTTTCTAGTATTAGCATCACATCAACGAAATTGAGCTTCAGATTTATCAGGCTAATTGATTTCATTTGGTAAACTGCATAAAACTTAGGACCTCCTAGGGATGCACGAATAGCATAGAAGATTCCTCTTTCTTGGCAAGCGATGCCCTAGTTAACATTGCCATGAGTGTGGTTCAGGGATCGAAAAGCCACTGGTGGCTTGCTGTGGTGGAGAAGGAAAAACATGTGGACAGGGAGAATATACATTGTGCGACAACCCAGAAAAGTATGGATCATGGGATGGCTTCCATCCATCAGAAGCAGCATACAGGGCCATTGCAATGGGTCTCCTACGAGGTCCATACACACAGCCGTCAATTGCTTCCACCACCGGTTCATGTGCACAGCTTGCGAAGTTGGGCTTTTCTGCTGAATACGAGCCCCTCTACGACATGTAATAATTTGTAATTACATTTATGTGTACTACTTGGGAAAGTCCAGCTTTATTAGCTTTGACTAAAAGTTAGTAAAATGATATGCATTCTTAGTGTAAAAATCACGTCAATTGATTTATATTTTGAAGAGTTTTTAACTTGATATTGATTGGTGTAAATTCATAGTATATTTTAAGATAAATAAATGGTCAATACATACTTTTGAACACTTTGCTCAACCTCCACATCCGGAGCAGCTACGCCGCCGCCTCACGGGGGGAGTCGCAGTCGCGGTAGGCCGGCACGGGGAAAGCGATGGGCTGCTGTGGTAAAAACTAAATGGGCCGTCGACTTGCAACCCGCTCCCACCGGCCCAATTCGGTAGCTTCTTCGTCCTTGTTCGACGAAGTCGGACGAACAACGCCGCCGCCGGACCTCCAGGTGGCGTCTCTGGCAGCCTAAACACCATGGAGGAAAAGAGGGGTGGGGGTCTCTGCTCTTGCAGGTAGCTGGGCAGCTGCCCCACCATGCCGTATGGAAAGCTCCGTCTCTTATTTAAAAATGTGTAATCAGTCTAGTTTTGTTCTAAATCAAACTTGAGTAAATTTTAGAAAATTAGTAACATCCGAAAAGCACCTTGTGAGCATAGCGGCAGGTGCCCACCCCAAACGGCGTTAGATTCCGTTTAGAGGGAGATAGACAGAGGGTCCCAAGTGGCATTGTTAGTCTTTGCATCTTTTGTCTTTCTCTGCAATATTTTTTCTCTCTCTAAGTACTTTGTTGAATGGCTTTTCGCACTCTGTCCATTTTCTCATCCCAATTATGTTTTGTTCAGATATAATAGTTCAAGTTATCACATTTTGTACATGTTTCATGAAAATCTGACACAATATGTCAGAAAAGCGGTAGAATTTTTTTTACTGAAGGCAAGGACATTTTTTTTTTGACTAATTTCATATGTGCAAGACATCTGACCAAATCAAAGGGAAAAAAAACAGAAAAAATTCTGGTTCCAACCCAGACTAACAAAAATCCAACAACACTTTGACACAATGTGTCAGAAAGGCTGCTTTGGGGAATCCACAGCCGGCCACCGCTGCTCCCTTAGCCGGTCGCCCCTGGGCAGGAGGAAGAAGAAGATGGCGACAAAAAAGAAAGAGACAAAAAGAAAGGGACCCATACGTCTCGACTCGCGTGTAAAATGATGCTCCCAACGGCATCTGTTAGCTGCTGTTTGTTTTTTTAATGGATCTCCATTCAATGGTGGTATATCTGGATCCAACGGTGATGAATCAGGGGTGCACGTGCCGCTATGCTCACAAAAGGTGCTCTCTAGTAACATCTACAAGACCAAAAAAATGCACTAACAATATAATTTCATGGTGAATTTAACAAAACTGATTTAATGTTTTTGACGTTGACGTGTGAAAAGGATCAAGATGCCTAAGAGCGGGGGTGAATTAGGCCTCTAACAAATATTTGCGGAATTAAACACCTAATCAAGCCAATTCACCCCATGTACCTATTCCTAGCTAGTGTGACTACCTAATCGGAAAAGGAGTTTTGCAACCTAGTTCCAATCCTAGTCTAGCATGGCAATTCTAGGAAAATAAAGGCGGGAATGTAAATACGGAAAGTAAATTGCCAAATGTGTAAAGAGAGAGTTAGGAAGCCGGATTTTTTCCCGAGGTATCGAAGAGTCGGCACTCTCACCTAGTCTTCGTTGGAGCACCCAACACGAGGGTGTTGCTCCCCCTTGATCCAACACGAGGATCAAGTGCTCTCTAGTGGATGTCGATTGTCCCCTCCGGAACGGTGGACTCCAAACACCGTGTACACCTTCTTGGGCCTCTCACAAGTCGCCTCCTTGAGCGATCACCAAGAACACCACCACCAAGCCGTCTAGGTGATGCCGATCACCAAGAGTAACAAGCAAAGGCTTCACTTGACCTGCACAAGACAAGAGACAAAGGTGGATGCACACTTGCTACTCCCTAAGCACTAATGATGTTTCTAATCTTCACAATCAAGAACTTCTCAATCACTTCTAGTGCTTTGCTTGCTCTTAGCTCTCAAATATGACTATGAACTTCCTCAGGTCGCAAGGGAGCTGAAATGAACCAATACATGAAGTATTTATACCCCAAGCAAAGCAACTAGCCGTTGGGTCTCAGCTGCTGCTGAAGTCGTAACGACCGACTGTTGCGGTGATACATGAGTACCACCACCGCAACAGTCGGTGATGCTTTCCATTACAAATCCCAACGGTCACTGACACATGACCGACTGTTGTGGTGGGGTGAAAACCCCGTCCTCACCGCAACAGTCCGTCAATCCAGAGACGAACTGGACTCTGGCCCTACGGGACCGACTGTTGCGGTGGTACACAAGTACCACCACCGCAACAATCGGTGGTCTTCTGATCCTGGGCTCAGCTGGCCCATGACTGACCGACTGTTGCGGTGGTACCTGAGTACCACCACCGCAATAGTTGGTGGCTTCTGCCCTTTATGGCCCTGATGGCCCTACCACGACCGACTGTTGCGGTGACCATCTTGGTCACCACCGCAACAGTCGGTGGGTTGCAGAAATGCACTCCCAAGTTATCAAACTCGTCCAATTCAGATTCTTTTGAGTTTATAACTTCTTCCTTAGCTTCCATGGTTTCATCTAAGCTACCTAGTGCTAGAATTTCACAAGTGTGCACACCTTTATACTCTAGTCTTATTTTGGTCAGGCTACAACTCTTGCCCCCCTTAATAGTACGACCAAAGAAAAAGCAAAGACCTATACTAATCCAAGTGCCTCTCAACACCAAACGGCACTTTGGAACTAGCTTGTCCTATCGCTTCTCGCATATCCTTTGATCCGACATATATCAAACAAATGATGGGGGCCAAGAATACCATGAAAACCCATCATTGCACTAACTTAATGAATGCCGCTGCAAAACACACGTTAGTCGCAATGATCATGTTGTCATTAATCTCCAAAATCGAATTAGGGGCCTAGATGCACCTTCAATCTCCCCCTTTTTGGTGATTGATGACAACACAACCTCAAATAAATATATTTGTGAATAAAAGGAGATGGGAATAAAAACACAACGCGTATGAAAAGGATATTAAGGACAAGCACATACGCAAAACAAGCATGACATGGCATATATATATATATATATATATATATATATATATATATATATATATATATATATATATATATATATATATATATATATATATATATATATATATATATATATATATATATATGTAATTAAGCACAAGCACATGTCATCAACCAAAGTAGCAAGCTAAAGAGCGAATGCATGAAAATAGACATGATGCATGAGAGTTCACATCAAAGAACCAAAAGCTACACTACAAGCTCCCCCTAACTCTCACACCTCCCCTAACCTCTCCCCCTTTGGCGTCAAGCACCAAAGCTAACTAAGCACTAGGAGCGGGAGGAGTCTGAGCTGCGGTGTCCTCGGGAGAAGGAGTGAAAGTCCTCGCGGCTGCGTCAACTGGATCCTCAATCACTGAACTGGGAGCCTGAATCTGAGGAGCTGGAGGAGAGCGGACGATCTCAGCAGTGACGGAAGTAGAATCTGTCGTCACTGGAGCTGCACGTGTCTGATCGTCGCTCTGCTGAGGCTACTCGGGAGTAAGAATGTCTGTCACAAACTGCTGCGGGTCTGGAGTGCTCACGCCGGTCAGCTGAGAGTAGGAGCCCTCAAGGGACCTCGACACTGTAGAAGAGCTGGCTGGCACTGACGCTGAGCCTGAAGCTGAAGTAGTCGCCTGAACACCTAGACTGGCGAACCCTACGAGCAGTGTGGGCTCCGGTGTCGAGAACTGAGTAGAGATATGAGGGAGCGGGGACTCAGACACCGGAGGGGGCAGGACGAATCCTCCAACACTGGCCATAGGTCTGATCTGTGAAATCGGGTCAAGTGCTGGACCGGTCGGACTCGGAAGAAGCTGTGGAAGTAGTGGAGCTGGAGTCGCTGGTAGTGTAGGCGTCCGAATCCCCATCTGCTGGAAGAGAAGCTGGAAATACATATCATTCTGCCTGCGCTGTGCCTCCTACTCAGCGGCTAGACGACGCTGCTCCTCATACATACGCTGCTGCTGCTCAAGTAACGAGGCGAAGCGTAGATCATTCTTCTCATCCTTGACAGCCTTGTAGATCGGGTAAGTGAGTGCCCTCTCCTCTAACTTAGCGAGGTTCTCCTCACGAGGACCCGCTAAGTGAGCTAGAATATAAGTCAATATGTGTGCATATGGCAAAGTGCGCCCGACCTTCATCCCATCTGATATAACATCCTGTATCTCGACCATCAGAAAATCAATCATGTCAAACTGCCGCTGACCAATAATGTGACACAGAAGCCACTGCTGCAGAGCTGTGATCGTCTCTCGGTTCCCTGACCGGGGGTGCAAAGAGCGACGAAGAGCCTCCAAGATCATATAAGCGAGTGGGGTCAGATCCATGGGATGTCTGGGTGAAGCCGGACCAAAAGGCTGTCGGAAGCACGGTGCCATCAACTCTGCTGAAGGAGGCACTACCCCACTGGACAGAGGTCGTCAAGGTGGAATCACGTTGGGGTAGATGTACCACCGCAACAGTTCGGCCGTTACAATTGAAAGGATCAAGATGCCTAAGAGGGGGGTGAATTAGGCTTCTAACAAATTTTTGCGGAATTAAACACAATCTTGGACAGAAACAAGGGAACCTCTCTCAAACTCTCATTTGAAAATATTTTCAATATTTTGCCTTAGGCTAAATAGACATTTTTCAATAGAAAACCAAAGCCAAAGCATAGGAGGGCACCCCACACTTAGGAGTTTCAGAAATTGTCAAAGACAAAGAAAGCTCCCCCTAAGTGCGTGCCACAACCAAATGCCAACAAAATGACTAAAACAACAACCATGCATATGCATGCAAATGCAAGATAAGAATTTAAGACAAAAATTTAAATCTATCTTGTCACATTTGATCCCCTTGCAAGCTTGCTCATGATAAGCCTCACCCGAGTCTAGAGCAACCAAGCGACCAAACGGCTCTAACCTTTCCTATCTCATCACTATCCTGCAAGGGTTAGACAAGCACCTAATGCATATGACAAGATATACAAATGCAATGCAAGCACAAACAGCCCTACACTAGTAAGTTAGTGAAAGTTAGCAAAGTCAAGCACATTGAGCTCATTCCTCAACCTAGAAAACGTCCTCTCATCTAGGGGCTTTGTGAAGATATCCGCCAATTGATCTTCCGTCCTAACACCTTCTAAAGATATGTCATTCTTAGCAACATGGTCTCTAAGAAAGTGATGGCGAATATCAATGTGCTTTGTTCGTGAGTGTTGAACCGGGTTGTTAGCAAGTTTAACCGCGCTCTCATTGTCACACAACAAAAGTACCCTTTCTAGAACTATGCCATAGTCTAAACGGGTTTGTTTCATGTAAAGGGTTTGAGCACAACAAGAACCGGCTGCTATATACTCGGCTTCGGCGGTGGACAAGGCAACACTATTTTGTTTCTTAGAGGACCAAGAAACAAGGGATCTACCAAGCAATTGGCACCCTCCGGAGGTGCTTTTTCTATCAACCTTGCAACCCGCATAATCCGAATCGGAATAGCCAACGAGTTGAAATCTAGCTCCTTTGGGATACCAAAGGCCAATGCTTGGTGTGAGCTTGAGGTACCTAAAGATCCTTTTCACGGCTACTAGGTGTACCTCCTTAGGATTGGCTTGGAATCTAGCGCACATACAAACACTAAACATGGTATCGGGCCTAGATACGGCAATATATAACAAACTACCAATCATAGATCGGTAGAGAGTTGGATCAACCGGGTTATCTCCCTCATCTAGGTCAAGATGTCCATTTGTAGCCATTGGTGTAGAGATGCCTTTGCAATCTTCCATCTTGAAGCGCTTGAGAAGGACTTTGGTATACTTTTCTTGACAAATGAAAGTCCCTTCTTCAAGTTGCTTGATTTGAAACCCAAGGAAGAATGTGAGCTCTCCAATCATAGACATCTCGAACTCCCTTGACATCATTTCACCAAACTCTTTACAAAAGTCTTCATTTGTTGAGCCAAAGATGATATCATCAACATACACTTGACAAATGAAGAGATCTCCATCAATCTTCTTGGTGAATAGTGTTGTGTCAACTTTGTCAATCTTGAAATCCCTTGAGATAAGAAAGTCCCTAAGGCGCTCATACCATGCTCTAGGAGCTTGTTTGAGACCATAGAGTGCCTTGGACAACCTATAGACATGGTTGGGATATCTTGCATCTTCAAAGCCCGGTGGTTGATCAACATATACTAGCTCATTGATATAACCATTCAAGAAAGCACTCTTCACATCCATTTGATATAGCTTCATGTTATGGCTTGAAGCATAAGCAAGAAGGATGTGAATTGTCTCTAGTCCTGCCACCGGTGCAAAGGTCTCTCCAAAATCCAATCCTTCAACTTGAGAGAACCCCTTTGCAACTAGCCTTGCCTTGTTCCGCACTACAATACCTTGATCATCTTGCTTATTGCGAAACACCCATTTGGTTCCAATCACTCTTGCATTCTTGGGTCGCTCTTCAAGAGTCCAAACATCATTGCGGGTGAAGTTGTTCAATTCTTCATGCATTGCATTCACCCAATCCGGATCCTTGAGAGCTTCATCTACATTGGAAGGTTCAATGCAAGAAACAAACGCATTAAACTCGCAAAAGTTATTATATTGAGTTCTACGAGTTTTTATCCCCTTTGTTGGACTTCCAATGATGAGGTCTTGTGGATGAGCTTGAATTCTTGGATTGTGTCTTCTCTCAACCACTTCTTGAGGGGCTTGTGGAGCATCAACTTCTTGAGCTTGTGTCTCAACTTGATCTTGTGGTACATGAGTGTCCTCAAGTGGAAGAGGTGGATCTTCCACTTGAACACTATCCTCTTGCTTATCACCACCATCAACTTGGGGCACCATGGATGAAGAAGATGGAGGATCAACAATTTGAACTTCATCATCATCTTCTTCTTTCGGCTTGATTGCTCCAATAGGCATGTTCTTCATGGCCTCCCTCAATGGTTCATTACCTACATCATCACAATTTTCATGTGCTCTTTGGGAGCCATTAGATTCATCAAACTCCACATCATATGTTTCTTCAACTAAGCCGGTGGCAAGGTTGAATACTCTATATGCTTTGGACTTCAATGAGTAACCAAGTAGAAAATCAATATCACAACGTTTTTGAAACTTCCCTAGGTGTTGCCGTTTCTTGTAGATGTAGCACTTGCAACCAAACACCCGAAAGTAGGAGATATTGGGCTTTCTCCCAATGAGCAACTCATAAGGGGTCTTCATCAATAGGCGGTGAGGAAAGAGCCGGTTGGATGCATAGCATGCGGTGTTGATTGCTTCGGCCCAAAACTTCTCATGAGTGTTGTATTCATCTAACATAGTTCTTGCCAAAGTAATTAATGTCCGCTTCTTCCTCTCAATTACACCATTTTGTTGAGAAGTATAAGTTGCGGAGAACTCATACTTGATTCCATTGTCATCACAATACAACTCAATGCTTGTGTTGTCAAACTCTTTCCCATTGTCACTTCTAATCTTCACCAAAGGTTGCTTGTATTCATTTTGAGCTTTCTTGGCAAAGGACTTGAACGTGTTGGCCACTTCGGTCTTGTCTTGAAGAAAGAACACCCAAGTGTATCTTTAGTAATCATCCACGACCACCAAGCAATAGAGATTTCCACCAAGACTAACATATGTTGTTGGTCCAAATAGATCCATGTGAAGCAACTCTAGTGGTCTTGTTGTTGATACATAGGCCTTGGATGGATGAGTGTTTGCCACTTGCTTGCCGGCTTGACAAGCACTACAAAGTTTGTCCTTCTCAAACACTATATCACTCAACCCACAAACCAAATCCTTCTTCAAGAGCTTCTTAAGAGTACCCATGCCAACATGTGCAAGCCTTCTATGCCATAACCAACCCTTTGACACTTTGGTGAATAAGCAAGTTGACAAACTAACTTCACTAGAGGAGAAATCCACAAGATAGAGATTGTTGTATCTAAAGCCCTTGAATATAAGCTTATCATTATTTGACTTCCTTGTGACTTCTACACCTTCATCGGTGATTGTGACTTTGAAACCATGATCACACACTTGAGCCACGGACAATAAGTTGAAGTTCAAAGAATCAACCAAGAGAACATTTGAGAGTGAATGATCATTGGAGATAGCAATCGTTCCCAAACCTTCAACCTTGCCCTTTGAGTTGTCACCAAATGTGATCTTGTCATGCCCACTAACATCTTCATCCAACGAGGTGAACATCCGGGGATCACCGGTCATATGTTGAGTGCAACCACTATTAAGTACCCAATGGTGTCCTCCGGTCTTGTAGTTCACCTACATCCACAAACATGATCAAGCTTGGGGTTTAGCCACCCAAACCTTGTTGGAAGCTTGAGTGATAGAACTAGAACTAGATGCAACATCGGTAGTGGAGCAATGAGGATGAGCTTGTGCACTAGCAATAGAGTCTTGGACACCCAAATTTGTCTAGGCCGTGAATTAACCTTGCGGCCATAGAACCTCACAACAAACTTGCCATTACCCAATCTTGACAATGCATAAGGAGTGTTGAAAGCCATGGGTCTTAGGTGACTTGCTAGCTTGGGAGGAGGAGGTGTCTTGCATTGAAAGGACAAGTGACCTTCTCTCTTGCATTCCATGCAATATCTTGGTCTTGGACCGGAAGGAACATTTGGACGCTTTGCCATGACCTTGGGAGAAGGATACTTGAATGCATTCTTGCCCTCATTTGCCTTGACCAAGTTGGCATACAATCTTTTCCCATCACACATTGGGTCATACTCATTCTTGTTATTAACTTGTGCAACTTGTAGCTTGATATTCTTGAGATCAATAACTTGTTGCTTGAGCTTTGCATTTTCAATCAATATAGATTTATTTTCTCTCTTGAGCAAATCATTATCAAGAGAGATCTCATCATTGCAAGATTCCACAACAACACTCTTACCCTTACACTCATCACAAATGGAAGAGATCTTGAGCATATCAACCAAGTCATCATATGGCAAGTCATCACAAGAAGTAGAGCAATTAACTTTCTCTACTTGAGTAGGTTCAACACACTTCTCATTTGACATAGCATCAAGGTTGGATTCAAGATTCTTGTAGCTAGTGTTGAGCTCTTGAAAATCATTGTTCAACTTTGCATAATTTGACTTGAGTTCATTGTAAGATTTCATCAAATCATCATGGTTACCCTTTGTAACGTCCCGACCCCCCGGGTCCGGGCCCGCTTACGCCTGGCAGCTCTCTAGGACCTCGAGAATGCCCTCACAGACCAACACAAGTCTTTTCTGCGCACTTTGTCCTCACTCATGCGCACCCGGGAAGAACTTCCCGGTCGGTCACTCATCGCTCCAGGTCAAGCACGCTTAACCTTGGAGTTCTTTCGAGATGAGCTCCCAGAAAAGAAGTTGCAACTTGTTGGTATGAGTATTCTATTAATCCTATTAAGCCTTGGGCCAGGATGTCACATCCTCCCCCTCTTAGAAGACCGACGTCCTCGTCGGTCAACCCCAAGCCAGGAACGTCCTCTCTTGGCCACGTCCGTGTGCCCAGTGCCAGCGCATGTGCCATGCTGTGTAACCACTCTGGGCTCACACCAGCCATGCACACCATGCCTGCGCAACTGCGACCCCACGCGCCCGTGAAACCGCGAGAGTCGGCTCTGATACCAATTGTAACGTCCCGACCCCCCGGGTCCGGGCCCGCTTACGCCTGGCAGCTCTCTAGGACCTCGAGAATGCCCTCACAGACCAACACAAGTCTTTTCTGCGCACTTTGTCCTCACTCATGCGCACCCGGGAAGAACTTCCCGGTCGGTCACCCATCGCTCCAGGCCAAGCACGCTTAACCTCGGAGTTCTTTCGAGATGAGCTTCCCGGAAAAGAAGTTGCAACTTGTTGGTATGAGTATTCTATTAATCCTATTAAGCCTTGGGTCAGGATGTCACACCCTTGAACTTATGTTGCTAGCCTCAAGCTCATTCACTTTGTTCTCTAGTTCTTTCTTGACTAGATTCAATTTTTCAACCTTTTTCTTTGAGCTAATAATTGCCTCATTATATTCATTGAGAGTATCAACAAGATCATTATAAGAGAGATGCTCATACTCATCATCATCACTACCACTAGCATCATCATCATCACTAAAGCCATGGTTTTTTGCTCACCTTGTGATCACCTTTTGCCATGAGGCAAATGTGGGAGCTTGATGTAGAGAATAGTGATGGTGGCGGTGGAGGAAGAGAAGCCTTGATAGCAAGACCGGCAATGCCTTCATTTTCACTTTCACTTGAAGAGGAGGAGGAATTATCNAACTTGTTGCTTGAGCTTTGCATTTTCAATCAATATAGATTCATTTTCTCTCTTGAGCAAATCATTATCAAGAGAGATCTCATCATTGCAAGATTCCACAACAACACTCTTGCCCTTACACTCATCACAAATGGAAGAGATCTTGAGCATATCAACCAAGTCATCATATGGCAAGTCATCACAAGAAGTAGAGCAATTAACTTTCTCTACTTGAGTAGGTTCAACACACTTCTCATTTGACATAGCATCAAGGTTGGATTCAAGATTCTTGTAGCTAGTGTTGAGCTCTTGAAAATCATTGTTCAACTTTGCATAATTTGACTTGAGTTCATTGTAAGATTTCATCAAATCATCATGGTTACCCTTTGTAACGTCCCGACCCCCCGGGTCCGGGCCCGCTTACGCCTGGCAGCTCTCTAGGACCTCGAGAATGCCCTCACAGACCAACACGAGTCTTTTCTGCGCACTTTGTCCTCACTCATGCGCACCCGGGAAGAACTTCCCGGTCGGTCACTCATCGCTCCAGGTCAAGCACGCTTAACCTTGGAGTTCTTTCGAGATGAGCTCCCAGAAAAGAAGTTGCAACTTGTTGGTATGAGTATTCTATTAATCCTATTAAGCCTTGGGCCAGGATGTCACATCCTCCCCCTCTTAGAAGACCGACGTCCTCGTCGGTCAACCCCAAGCCAGGAACGTCCTCTCTTGGCCACGTCCGTGTGCCCAGTGCCAGCGCATGTGCCATGCTGTGTAACCACTCTGGGCTCACACCAGCCATGCACACCATGCCTGCGCAACTGCGACCCCACGCGCCCGTGAAACCGCGAGAGTCGGCTCTGATACCAATTGTAACGTCCCGACCCCCCGGGTCCGGGCCCGCTTACGCCTGGCAGCTCTCTAGGACCTCGAGAATGCCCTCACAGACCAACACAAGTCTTTTCTGCGCACTTTGTCCTCACTCATGCGCACCCGGGAAGAACTTCCCGGTCGGTCACCCATCGCTCCAGGTCAAGCACGCTTAACCTCGGAGTTCTTTCGAGATGAGCTCCCGGAAAAGAAGTTGCAACTTGTTGGTATGAGTATTCTATTAATCCTATTAAGCCTTGGGTCAGGATGTCACACCCTTGAACTTATGTTGCTAGCCTCAAGCTCATTCACTTTGTTCTCTAGTTCTTTCTTGACTAGATTCAATTTTTCAACCTTTTTCTTTGAGCTAATAATTGCCTCATTATATTCATTGAGAGTATCAACAAGATCATTATAAGAGAGATGCTCATACTCATCATCATCACTACCACTAGCATCATCATCATCACTAAAGCCATGGTTTTTTGCTCACCTTGTGATCACCTTTTGCCATGAGGCAAATGTGGGAGCTTGATGTAGAGAATAGTGATGGTGGCGGTGGAGGAAGAGAAGCCTTGATAGCAAGACCGGCAATGCCTTCATTTTCACTTTCACTTGAAGAAGAGGAGGAATTATCCGAATCTTCAACATCGGTCACCCACTCTCCAATATAAACCTTGGCTTCTTTCTTCTTGCCTTTCTTGTGATGCTTCTTCTTCTCACCTTTCTTCTTGTGATGCTTCTTCTTATGGTCTTTCTCATCATCACTTTCTTCCTCTTGATTCTTGTTCTTTTGCTTTCTCTTGTCGGGAAGAGAGCATCCATTACCCAAGTGACCTTTCACACCACAATTGAAGCATGGCATGTACTTGAGTGACTTCTTCTTTTCATTGGTGAAGAACTTCTTTTTCTTGTAATCAAAGTTCACTCCTTTCTTGTTGAGCTTCTTGAGCATCTTGTTAGTTTTCTTCATGAGGAGTGCAAGATCAACATCATCATCACTTGAATCCTTTTTGACAGCCACCTTTTTCTCTTTGCTTGCCTTGAGTGCAATATCATTCTTAGAGGAGGAGGAGCTTTGATCTTGGGCAATTCCCATATATTGCTCATGGCCGACAATCTTGCCAAGAACTTGAGTGATGGTGACAATCTTGAGATCAACTTGATGAAAGTATGTGACAATATTTGCATACTTCTCTTTTGGTAGAATACTAAGAAGTCTTCTTATGATATCCACACTTTCCATCCTTCCCATATCAAGATCATGCAAATCCTCTACAAGGACACCAAAGCGAGAGTACATTTGATTAGCATTTTCATAAGGAAGCATTTTGAAAGCATTAATTCTATCCATGATAACTTTATGGCGCTCCTCACGCTCATCCTTGGATCCGATGTGCATGTCGCAAAACTTATTCCAAACCTCCTTAGCATTCTTGCTACTACGCACATGATTGAACACCTCTTTGTTTAAGCCACGAAAGAGGATGTTACGAGCCTTGGCGTTCCACCTAACGGTGTTAGTCTCTCCGGGAGTGAGTGCATCGGCTTTCTTAGGCTCGGGATAGCCATACAATGCGGCATGGTACACACTGGCATCCACGGCCTCAAGGTAGACCTCCATCCGAATTCTCCAATAGGAGAAATCGCTGCCATCGAACATGGGAGGGGCTCCATCCCCGTTAGACATCTTACTCTAGACGGTGAAGCCTAATCCAAGAGCACGAGACTCTAATACCAATTGAAAGGATCAAGATGCATAAGAGGGGGTGAATTAGGCTTCTAACAAATTTTTGTGGAATTAAACACCTAATCAAGCCAATTCACCCCATGTGCCTATTCCTAGCTAGTGTGACTACCTAATCGGAAAAGGAGTTTTGCAACCTAGTTCCAATCCTAGTCTAGCATGGCAATTTTATGAAAGTAAAGGCGGGAATATAAATGCGGAAAGTAAATTGCTAAATGTAAAGAGAGAGTTAGGAAGCCGGATTTTTTCCCGAGGTATCGAAGAGTCGGCACTCTCCCCTAGTCTTCGTTGGAGCACCCAACACGAGGGTTTTGCTCCCCCTTGATCCAACACGAGGATCAAGTGCTCTCTAGTGGATGTCGATTGTCCCCTTCGGAACGGTGGACTCCAAACACCATGTACACCTTCTTGGGCCTCTCACAAGTCGTCTCCTTGAGAGATCACCAAGAACACCACCACCAAGCCGTCTAGGTGATGCCGATCACCAAGAGTAACAAGCAAAGGCTTCACTTGACCTGCACAAGACAAGAGACAAAGGTGGATGCACACTTGCTACTCCCTAAGGACTAATGATGTTCCTAATCTTCATAATCAAGAACTTCTCAATCACTTCTAGTGCTTTGCTTACTTTTAGCTCCCAAATATGACTATGAACTTCTTTAGGTCGCAAGGGAGCTGAAATAAACCAATACATAAAGTATTTATACCCCAAGCAAAGCAACTAGCCGTTGGGTCTCAGCCTTTAGGTCTCAGCTGTTGCGGTGGTACATGAGTACCACCACCGCAACAGTCGGTGATGCTTTCTAGTACAAATCCCAACGGTCACTGACACATGACCGACTGTTGCGGTGGGGTGAAAACCCCGTCCTCACCGCAACAGTCCGTCAATCCAGAGACGAACTGGACTCTGGCCCTGCGGGACCGACTGTTGCGGTGGTACACAAGTACTACCACCGCAACAATCGGTGGTCTTCTGATCCTGGGCTCAGCTGGCCCATGACTGACCGACTGTTGCGGTGGTACCTGAGTACCACCACCGCAATAGTTGGTGGCTTCTGCCCTTTATGGCCCTGATGGCCCTACCACGACCGACTGTTGCGGTGACCATCTTGGTCACCACCGCAACAGTCGGTGGGTTGCAGAAATGCACTCCCAAGTTATCAAACTCGTCCAATTCAGATTCTTTTGAGTTTATAACTTCTTCCTTACTTTCCATGGCTTCATCTAAGCTACCTAGTGCTAGAATTTCACAAGTGTGCACACCTTTATACTCTAGTCTTATTTAGGTCAAGTTACAACTCTTGCCCCCCTTAATAGTACGGCCAAAGGAAAAACAAAGACCTATACTAATCCAAGTGCCTCTCAACACCAAACGGCACTTTGGAACTAGCTTGTCCTATCGCTTCTCGCATATCCTTTGATCCGACATATATCAAACAAATGATGGGGGCCAAGAATACCATGAAAACCCATCATTGCACTAACTTAATGAATGCCGCTGCAAAACACATGTTAGTCGCAATGATCATGTTGTCATTAATCTCCAAAATCGAATTAGGGGCCTAGATGCACCTTCAACGTATTTTTTATGAACTTGTTACTTGGAAAAAAAACTAAGAAAACCATGCTTTTTTTCAGAGGGAGTATATGCATTTCCAAAGGGCCACTAAAAATGTACGGCTTTAAAAACGCTAACTATGGCCAAAAAATTATAACTTTAATGCAAGACTTTTTGACTGTCCGTTCTCCCTCACCCGTTATGCAAGAGATCATCGTTTCAAGTTCTTTACCCTTTTTGATGCGAATATGTTCTTTATGTTGGCCTTTCATCGAGAATAAAATTAGATGGTCCTGCTTTTCTCGAAAATGGAGGGGGTCCACTAATTGCTCGCCGGTGAAAAAGGACCAGAAGATTTAGGATTAAATATCAGCTAGAATCTAATGTTGTATGGGGGATAATCTGTATGCTCTGTCAATTATTGGGACTCAGATTGTAATTTCGTAGATTCTAAACCTTTCACAAATGTGCAAAACCTTAAATGAGTAAAAATGATCACACGAGATCGAGGAGTGTAAAAAAATAGAGCGCTCTATGTGGCTGTGACACTGTGAAACCAATAACAGTAAGTGTATTAACCTTGCATGCACCTAATGGATGCAACGCCACCAGCTCTAATGCATGCTTGCAACATTCATACACCATTTACAATGCTTACTCATTTAATTTTATTTGAAAGGGCTAAACCCAGGTTGAATCCAGTAGAGACATTAGCAGCCCTCCAGTCCGAAGCATATTACCCCTTATAGTAAAGCTTGTAGATTTATACAAGACATAAAGTGCATATCTTGATTAAATACGGGTGGATAATAGGCTTTATGCTTAATGCTCTCTTTTTCTTTAGTTGCAACAAATGTTTGGTTTTACTTTGCCATCTGTTTGGAATGCGGGATTTTTTCCCTATTTCTGCGTTTTTCCTGTGAAATTGAACTGTTTTTTATGAAATTTCTGCATGATTCCTGCGAAATTCCTGTGTTCCAAACAGGGCCTGACAATTCATTTTAGTCATTGGTCGATAACTAGAGACCGGAATGATCGAGTGCAAATTTGGACTACGTAGAGGTTGAAGGGATCCTCGCTCCTTTCGCCTGGAGGAGAGATGAATAAAGTTTCGTTCACACTCACACACCTTCGTTATAATCATTGATGGATACTGTAAAATTTCATTAATCTATAAACTAGAAGACAAGTAATTGGAGGGCTCTCTGTTCTTTTCGCCTCTGGCAAGGATGCCATAAGAGGCCAAGTCACGGTGAATGTTGAATCGATAACTCAAGCACAGGTGTACAATTTTTCGTCACAAGAAACCTCACCATGTTTCTATCATGGCCTGTTTAGATTGTGGCAAGTTGTCAAAAAGTGGTAACTTTTTTCACACTGACAACCGTGCCTCCTCTCACAGAACACGCTTCTCAATGACAATTTTTTCCGGTAACTTTCTGAACTAAACAAGGCCAGTTGTGTTGTAGCAAATTCACATATATTTTATTTTTAGGTCGAGTAAAGAAAACGAAAACACATCCGTCACCGCCGACTCTGCGAGTCATCTCACAAGTCACAGTGCTGAATTTTAGCCTTGAAGACTGCCGTTTTGCAGTGCAATTTTTTTTTAAAAAAATTGTACCTTTCCCTCTTTCACTGCCTAATACTAGGCTAGTACCAGTGTACCACGCAAAGTTGCTGCTAACCCGCCATAGCGTCGGTGCTTTGTTGCGGGCTGTGGAGTGTGTTTGTTTTCTTGTCTGCTCTAGCCAACCTCCGGAGTATGTGCTGCGTTTGCAGATCCACCAAGTCAGGTATACTGCCTTTGGCCGTGTTCGTTTGGACGATCAAAAAATTGATTCCTGCATTAAATGCCTTTTTGACCGTTAATTAAGGGTATTAAATAAAGTCAGTTTACAAAACTACCTCCACAACCCCTGTCAAATTCGCGAGACGAATCTAATGAGGCCTTTGACCGCACGATTAGAGGATGATTACTGTAGCATTACTGTAGCAAATCGTGGATTAATTAGGCTCATTAGATTCGTCGCGCAAAGTTGCACTCATCTGTGAAAAGGTTTTGTAAATAAACTTCATTTAGGACTCCATGCATGCAAGATTCCAATTAATCCAAAAATTGAGCGAGTCTAGCACCTGTGATTTTGCGCCAAAAAACTAACGCATTTTACGTGCACTCCAACACGTAGCGACGATCCAAGTACCATTGATTATTAACTCGCAAATTATTAATTTATTGATGGTAAACCGATCATTTTATTGCTACCCTACACATTATCTGTTGCAATTTGAAAAGTACTGTACTCCAGTACTCCTGTTGAAATGCGCACGGCACGGCACATGAGACGGCCCCACACGGCCACACCCACTGACTTGCCGGCCAGTCGGCCACATATCTGACTGGGCCCACAAGGCGGTTACTGGAGTTGGCCACGTGTCCATACGGTTGCTTCCTCTCACGAGTCACGACGACTCACGACGTTCATAAAAGCAGAAAGGGTCAGCCTTCTTTTCCTCTCCCAAATCAGACTACTCGAAATTTCAGTTCAGTTCCTTCTACCGCCGCCTCGTGCCCCGGGGAGAGGAGAGGCCATGGATTCCTCTGCCCCGGTGAGAGGAGAAGGACGGTTGACCTTACCTGCGGCGGCGGCGGCGGCGGCGGCTGTGGTGCTAATTGTGCTAGTTGGGGCGGAGCCGGCGGCGGCGTGCTACCCGCGCGTGTTCAGCTTCGGGGACTCGCTGGCCGACACGGGCAACTTCCGCTTCTACTACGGGAACAACTCCGGCGAGCCCGCGCTCCGGCCGCCCTACGGCGAGACGTTCTTCGGCCGCGCCACCGGGCGCTTCTCCAACGGCCGCCTCATCCTCGACTTCATTGGTACGCTGCGTACGCCAATCGATTGATGGTTCGGTCAAATTAGCCTGAGTAGTAGTAGTACTATACTGATATGAGATTGGCCGATTGGGGATTCGGTATTTCGCGTGTGGTTGCAGCGGACACGATGGGGCTCCCGTTCGTGCCGCCGTACCTGAGCGGGCGGCGCGCGGAGGATTTCGCCTGCGGGGCCAACTTCGCGGTGGGCGGCGCCACGGCGCTCGGCCCGGACTTCTTCCGCGCCAGGGGCTACAACATCGGCGACGGGCGGCCGCACCTCGACAAGGAGATGAACTGGTTCCGCGACCTGCTCGACCTCCTCTGCCCCGGCGGCCGCTCCGGTATGTCTGTTCCCTTTTACCTCCTCCAATTCCATCCTCTTCCCTTTGACCTGACATTTTCGATTCCACTGCTACTGGGCATAGACAAATTCTAGTGGAATTAGCAGCTATAGGAAACAAAATATAAGTTCCAAATCTAGAAGTTGCGGTGCACAGGTGTTTGGCGACTTGAAAGGTGCGCGTGCGATGCAAAGATGTCGGATAGGAAACATATGGGTTCACGGCTGCTTGACTTGTATGAAAAACAAAAACTCTGCTTTCAAATCCAAAGAGAAGAAATAGACTAGTGAATAGTGATGTTGGCAAAATAATTCATCATGGATGCTAGTGGCAACTGACTGAAGATTAGTTGGACGGTATCAGTTCAATGCTAACTGGCCAGTCCATATCAGTCATTGTCAAAAACTTGAACTCAAATTGCAGCCTAAAAGTAGTAGTATCAGCAGAGACGTGAGCAAATTCTGTTGATTCAGTTTTTCTTTTGGCACCTCAAATGACAATCGTGTTACTGTTCCCCAAAGTTGACAACTTATGGTTAGAAATGGGATATCTTGTTTAGTCTCTGGAAGCAACTGCTGGAACACAACCAGATATAAACTGCTTCTTATTTTCTTGTTTGGAATAAAATCATAATTACCAGTTACAAAATCACTGAAAAATACAGAAACTCCATCCAACCAAATACTTCTTTTATTATATAAAAAAGACCCAAATACTTCTACTTCCGATTGACATAGCCTGCTTACACAAGACGGGCCTGTTTAGTTGGGAAAGTTTGAGAAAGTTTGGAAAGAAAGTTTCCATTGGAAAGCGTGTTCTGTGAGAGGGGGCACTGTTGTCAGTGTGAAAAATGGAAACTTAGTTTTGGAAACTTTCCTATCTAAACAGGGCCTAATTGATTGGTCTGCTTTGGAGAGCAATTATTACTTTGGTAAATCTGACTTGTAATGGTATCAAAATTCAATAGAACAGTAAACTGCAAGCATGCCAGTGCTCAACTACTACTGAATGCTGCAATTCTGTCTCTTCCTTAGAACCTTCTTTATAGTATGATTTTTACATGCTAATTTAGAACCCTGTTTATTGCATAGGTTGCTCAGACATGATGAGCCAATCCCTTTTCTTGGTTGGAGAAATTGGGGGCAATGATTATAACCTACCTCTTCTCTCCAGATTACCAATTGACAAGATCCGCTCCTTCACACCAAGTGTTGTGGGCAAGATTTCTTCTACAATCACCGTGAGCATCTGTGTTACTGTAGCTTCTGTTGCTTCTGGCATCATATATAGAGAGCTATGTAAATGAGTGGAGTTTGCAGGAATTGATTGGCCTAGGAGCCAAGACTCTGGTGGTTCCAGGGAACCTCCCAATTGGCTGCGTCCCAAGATATCTGTCAATTTTCAAGAGTGATAACAAAGAAGATTATGAACCAGAGAGCGGTTGCCTCAGGTGGATGAATGAGTTCTCAGAGTACCACAACAAGCTTCTCGTGGAGGAGCTAGAGAAGCTGCGCAAGGTTCATCCTGGTGTATCTATCGTATATGCTGACTACTATGGAGCTGCAATGGAAATTTTCCTTTCCCCTGAACGATTTGGTGAGTTAATATATTTTTATTGTACTCCCTCTATTAAATTTAGTTGTCTACTAGGAATTGATCTTTAGGCAATGGACTTACACACGCTTCCTTGATGAAACTTAGGAATGCAATGTTTTTATGTGTTTATAAAAAAACAAAACTGTCCTTTTTGAGACTGGAACTCTGTCGAAAGCTGATGGTAGGCTATTTGTCAGTTCTTACTTCTGCTTTTCAGAAAAGAATCCAAAGTGGAGCTGGATGTCAATATCTCCTGTCTAAACAGATATACAAATTCTAGCCATGGGAAAATACAATTTGACCGCTAAGAAGAAGCCTGTAATTAGGTTTCTAGTTAAATACCAGAATTACCTATATCAAGATTCCAGAATTGCCAATTATGTTGTATTATCACAACTTGAATTTGTCAGTAAACACAAGGTGGTATCAGCTAACATCATTTAGCATTCTGTTCTACTTTTATTCAATATCTGCATTGCTATCATGGTGCAAATACAGTATGTGCAATACCAATAAACATAACATAATTAAGCTTCGGATTTGACAAGCTAGTTCGATTCACTAAATAAACTGTGTAAGGTAGATCATAGATGCCTTGGGAACTCCAAGATAAAAAGGATATGGTGTCATTAAAAAAAGCATGTCTTTAGAAAAATAATTTTAGTTCTAGGTGATGCTGTGGTTAACATTGCCATGACTGCGGTTCAGGTATCGAGGAACCTTTGGTGGCTTGCTGTGGTGGAGAAGGAACCTACGGCGTGTCTCCAGCTGTAGCCTGTGGATATGGGGAATACAAGGTGTGTGATAACCCAGACAAGTATGGTTCATGGGATGGCTTCCATCCATCGGAAGCTGCATACAAGGCCATTGCAATGGGCCTCCTGCGAGGAACATACACACAACCTTCAATTGCTTCGACCACCAGTTCGTGTCCAAAGCTTACTGAGCTGAGCTCCTCTGTTGAATACAAGGTTCTCTACGATTTATCACCAGTTCGTGTCCAAAGCTTACTGAGCTGAGCTCCTCTGTTGAATACAAGGTTCTCTACGATTTATAATTTTGTAGCTACATCCAAGTTTTACAGTTATAGAAATACATGTGCTTAAACATTTTTTTTGGACGAGGACAATATGGTTAAAGATGTAATGATTTTGACATCTTTTACCTGATTACAGAGCTGCGGTACTGTACTGGACTTCACTGCTGTTGCCCAAGTGATTGGTTGGGTTTTGTTTTACCTTCTCTTTTTTTAGTCACAGGCTACCGTTGTCCTTCTGCTGCTCTCTCAAGTTCTGTCTTCTTTTCAAAAGAAAAAAAAGGAAGTACTCCCTCCGTATTGAAACAGAAGTCATTTTGGACAACGACACGGTCTCCAAAATGTAACTTTGACTTATTATTTTTCCAAAAATATTTATTAAAATATAATATATTTATACTTTTATAAAAATATTTTTCAAGACAAACCTATTCATATGGTTTTCACATTTCCAAACTCAACGAATTAAAAGTTATTCGTGATTTATGTTCCCAATGTTTGACTAAAATCTTGTCCAAAACGACGTCTATTTCAATATGGAGGGAGTATATAATATAAAGATTTACCATTCTGATTGGATGAGCGGTGAACAATTTGCCACTGTAATTACCCGTTTAAAAGGAAAGGATACCAATTCTTTGATCAACATGGCTGGTGCAGCGAGAGTGTTGTGTATACTTTGCATTCCATTTCTTGTAAATATATGACAAGGAAAAGTCTATGCAGACTAACGATTTTTTACGAAGCAGCTGACTATGAAGAAAGTTCCTCAAATTACGAAGCAGATGCTATGAAGAAAGTTCCGCAAATGTACCACGTCGGGGCATCCTCCTTATCTCCTACTCCCTCCGTTCTTAAATATATGACATTGTTGACTTTTTATTTCAACTTTGACCAACAATATTTCATTAGTTAGTTTGTTAAATAAAGTAAAATGGGTACCAATACATCTAATATCAATAATACTTTGGATTTAACTCATAGACCTATGTTTTTGCATAAATATTTGTAGAAAAGACGAATAGTCAAACGAAGAAAAAAAGTCAATGGTGTCATATATTTAAGAACGGAGGTAGGGTATTAATCATGTTCTTAATTAGG
Organism: Alloteropsis semialata; assembly: GCA_004135705.1. Lineage (NCBI taxonomy): Eukaryota > Viridiplantae > Streptophyta > Magnoliopsida > Poales > Poaceae > Alloteropsis > Alloteropsis semialata. The sequence continues at coordinate 27,942,077 of CM014274.1, read as the reverse complement.
TCCATCACTAATAAAGCATGCTTGTTTTGCATTCACGCCAATCCAATCCAAAGTTCCCTCCAAAACAACCTGGCATTCCCCCCTTATCTTATCTAACTTGCATGATTTGATCCCCGAAGCAAATCTTGAATAACAGTACTGTCTCCATCTAGTCTCAGGCAATAATTTGTTAGGCGATGATTTAAGCACATGAAGGTATGTATCTCATAGTTTTTGCTTCTCTCTGTTTGCATCCATATTATACCTCTTTTAGTTTCTGATCCAATCTAACACTTGTACTTACAATCATCAAACAGTGATAATATGATTTAACTTTTAAGTGGTTAAAGCTTCTCAACCAATCCAATATATTTCGTACATCTACTTCCATTGTAAGTTGAGCACTACTGTTGCAGCCAATCGTAAATTGTTGTCTACTCTCCCGATGCATAGTTTTTGCTATGAATCTGAATAGACATTGTATCTAGGTACATGGTAAAAACTATGTATCTAGGAAAGCCAAAACGACATTTATTTTGGGACGGAGGGAGTATATTTTAGTTAGGGGTTGAAGAGGAACACTTGGTACCCGCTAGGCCAAAGAAGTGAAAGGTTTTTGACACTATCGATGGTGCTTTTACCTTATACAATGGATATGCTAAAAGAACTGATTTCCCTATTACAAGAAGAAGCTACTGAATTGGTCGGGATGAAAAGGTTCTGTGAAACTTCAGCCACTTGCAACAATAGACAAGGCAAGGGTTGGTGCTTAAAAAAATATATTCAAGCCCAATAATCCCTCTGCAAGAATGGACCGTCCATCTAGAATAGATTTTGTATTCATGGTACCGCTTATCTTCGTTTACACTTGAGCATTGTCATGGTCTAGTCTGGCGAAGCAAGGTTTCTTTTATGTCATATTAACTTGATTTACTTGCAAAAGGAAGTAGACAAAGTTGAATTATACAGCAGGAACTCGTATGAACAAGAATTTCAGTTCTCTTGTTGTGCAAGCTGGCATTGCACTTCGCTTTGTATAGTAGGGTTCATGTGATAATAATCTTAGTTCATCTGATTAACGTGCTGCTTGATTGAGCTTATACATCAAGAAGTAAGCAACTTTGCCTTTCAAAGTCTTTTTGCTGTGACTTTGTTTCCTTGGCGACTCCTTTTTGTTCTCCATTGCACAATGAGCATTTTCTACTCACAAGTTTTCATCTTAAAATATTCCAGTGGTGGGAGAACAACGAATCCACTTGCAACACCTAGATACAATGCAGCTTGTTGTAGCTAGAATTATTTTGGAGATTGATGCTGATAGTGTGGCATGCTTTCTACTCTATTGAATATAACCATTCTCTCTCATCAGTACTTGTTCAAATTTAAGTGACTTTGTTATCACATTTAGTCCTAGAGCAATCTTTGGGGTGAATCTACCTTAGCTCATCGAGGTTGCTGGACCCCGACAAAAATTGCAAAATCTAGCGTACACACTATTTTAAGTGTTTATCCTTGTATTAGACCCATTGTCGTCCATGGATCCGACCCTTGGATTGTACAGTGAGCTCTTTTACAAATTTGTATTCAGGTTCTAGTAGCCTACAAGTGATTTAGTAGTGTAAATGGTTTAATGGAACTTGCATTCCCATAATTTTTTTTGACTCACCTAGAACTTGATAAATAGAATTACTACATAATAGCTGGCTATTTTTAAAATGAGCTTAGGAATCAATTTGGCATATGTTTATTTGTTCAGGCCTTATAGCATGCTCTACCCATTAGTGTATTTGGTTGGATTAGCCTGATTTTTCTTTTTTGGTATTTTTATGTCATGTTTTGATTTAATTAATTTAATCTATGTGAAAAAGAATTTGTTTGTTAACATAATTAAACTATGTGCTATTTTTCAAAACATATCTATGATATTTATCTATACTTTATTGTTCCACATTATATTATATTTTAATTTCATTTCATTTGTAAAATTGTATTGTTGCACATGTACAAAATTTGTTCAAGCTATACAATCTTTTGTTCTATAACCGATATTCAACATCTATAATTAAAATATGGTTGTGGTATTTATCTATTAATATATAATATTGGTTTCATATCGTCATACAAACTTTTGTTCCACGGTTTTGCATTATTTATTTCAGGTGTACAAACTTTTTGTTCCGCATGGAGAATTTTTTGTACCTGAACAAAATTTTGTTCCAATAAAAGTTGTTCTAATTTTTAGTGATAATAGTTTAAATAGGACTTTGATCTATATCGATGCATAATGTATTTAACTTGTAGGAATGTACTCTCTCGTCCTAAGAAGAATGCAATTTCTAGCTATGCACCTAGACATGTACGAGTCTAGGTACATAACTAGAGCTTCACTTTGAGTAGTTGAGTTGGCAAATACTCCATCCGTATCGAAATATTTGTCGCTGTTGACTTTTTTCTAAAACATTTAACATGTCATCTTATTCAAAAATTTTATGTAAATATGTAAACATAGAAGTTACATTAAAGTACAAATAATGATAAAACAAATCACAAACAATATAAATGATGCACACAAAATATTTTGAATAAGACGAATGGTCA
>CM014274.1:27894366-27936030 GCA_004135705.1 Alloteropsis semialata | reverse complement strand
GTCCCTTGATAAAAGTGCAAATTTTCCTAAGGTGTTCTTTCAACTAATTCATATAAGGGGTCTCCCAATTTTAATTTGGCCCAGGGGCCCCTGAAAACACAGGGCCGGCCCTGAGCAAATCGTGTCAGATCTCTTCGCACATATTCTTCATAGCATGCATAAGCGCCGGGACGATAGAGCATACTACCTTCGTCCCAAAATAAATGTTGTTTTAGCTTTCCAGATACATTAGTTTTGATATGCATTTAGATATACATTGTATCTAGATGCATATCAAAACGAATGTATCTAGAAAAACTAAAACAACATTTATTTAGAATGGAGGGAGTATTCCTTCGATTTTAGTGATGGATTCATTCTGAATCGATGATCCTTGGCCATTTTGCTGATTATTTTACATAAAAGATTAAAAGGAATGTAGCCATTTATATTTTTGAACCAATCTGATATTTTCTGTCACACTGATATATACATGTTCTTGACTCCATATAGGATATCTCATTTCGAAAAGAAAAATACTAGATAGCATACCATGTTATATCTTTTGAGATTCTTTTTTGAAAGGAATCTTTTCAGATTTTTCCATATATATGGCATTGAGTTCCATAAACATTTGTTAGCATTTAAATCTTTCTCCTTGAGCTTTAGTGGTGCATTCATATTTGGATCCAGCCACATCTTTTATTGATTTTATTTCTTACCAGGGATAGAGACTATACAGTCGTCATTTATCTGTAAAGAGGCGCAGTACTGCAAGACTTCTATAAAAGGTGGTCGAAGGAGGCCATCTGCAAAAGTGCAGAACGAGAGAAGTACCATACTGTTCAGAGATGGCGAGTTTCAGCTGCCAACAGCGAGCCGCCTCCCTGGGCGCCTTCCTCGTCTCCGTCATCCTCATTCTCAATGCTCCCACGGGGCTGTGCGGCTGCTACAAGCGCATCTTCAGCTTCGGCGACTCCATCATCGACACCGGCAACTTCGCTAATGGCAAGGGCCCGTTAATGGAGTTCCCATTTGGCATGACCTACTTCAACCGCCCCACCGGCCGCATCTGCGACGGCCGTGTCCTCGTTGATTTCTACGGTGAGTACAACGACGATCAGTATGAGCATACATTGCTTGACATGGTGTACATGTTCACACAGCCATGTGTATTCTTTCAGCTCAAGCGTTCCAGCTGCCGCTGCTTCCACCAAATCTGCCGGAGAAGGACACGGGGCTGTTCCCGAATGGCGCCAACTTCGCGGTGTTTGGCTCCACGGCGATGCCCCCGGAATACTACTTGCGAAGGTGGAACCACCAGGTGCCGATGTGGTGTCACCTGGGCATGCAGATGGGGTGGTTCAAAGATCTTCTGCACCGGATTGCTCCCGGGGATGGTAACTTGCTATGCATTGCATACGCCATGTCCTTGCATGCATATATGCGTACATGTTCATGTGCCCAGTCGGCTGATTATATTATCCATTGCACATTTGCACGGAATTATATTCTATCAGATGCCAAGAGACAGATCCTGAGCGAGTCTCTCATCGTGCTGGGCGAGATCGGTGGAAACGACTACAACTTCTGGTTCGGCGCCGGCAAGCCTCGTGAGATAGCAAGCAAGTTCATCCCAGACATCATGGCAACCATAAGCTCCTCCATCCAGGTGCCTGCCGCTTTCACTCGTCAAGTACGTCGTCGTCGTCATCTGTCATTGTAGAGATCCTGAATAACTTGCATGCATTTTGCAGGAGCTCATCGGTATGGGCGCGAAGGTGATCGTGGTCCCGAACAACTTCCCCATCGGGTGCGTGCCGGCCAACCTGAGAAACCACAAGAGCGACAACCGCGCGGACTACGACGAGCACGGGTGCCTCCGGTGGTTCAACGACTTCTCCCAGCGGCACAACCAGGAGCTCCGCGGCGTGGTCGGCCGGCTCAGCGCGCAGAACCCGGGCGTGAAGCTCGTCTACGCCGACTACTACGGCGCCGCCATGGAGTTCGTCAAGGACCCGCACAGGTTCGGCATCGGCGACGCCCTCACCGCGTGCTGCGGCGGCGACGACCAGCCGTACCACATCAGCAAATCGTGCAACAGTACGGCCAAGATCTGGGGCGACCCGAGGGCCTTCGCGAGCTGGGACGGCTTGCACATGACGGAGAAGGCGTACGAGGTTATATCCCAGGGGGTGCTCAATGGGCCGTTTGCCAACCCGCCATTGCTGAGGACTTGCTAGAATTCCGGCTGCAGCTAAGAACTATATATATATATATATATATATATATTATATATATATATATATATATATATATATATATATATATATATATATATATATATATACATATATATATATATAGAGAGTATACTCTGTGGCCGGCTATAGAATAGCCTATTCTGTATCCACTCCATCCGACGACGCACCAGGTTGCTTTGCTCCGCGTGGATCTCTCCCTCCGCCGCGTCTTGCTAATTAATCCCGCATGGCTCGCTTGCCTTTTCCGGTTCGCAGCGCGCCCATCGAGCCGACCCAGACGCGAGCGAGCCGTGCTTGCATGCCGCATGAGTCGGAGCCAGATTAGTCCACAGTGATTTTTTGGAAATCGAATTCGCGTCACCCGGTCTGCTAGACCGAGGGGTCACGAGACTACGTGATAACATGAACATGCCTGTGTACAAGTACATGGAGAACTAGTGCACGTAAATATTCAGCCTATAGCTACGAGAATCCATATTGGACACGTACGCTACCAATGTACAATAAAATAATTGTTACGATAATCAGGAGGACGATAATTAGAGTACATAATTATCACAATTAGGTCCGACTATTTTGAAATACCAATTACTGTAATTATGAGACCAATTTACCACTGATTTTATAATTTTGGAGACAATTTACTGTTTGTGTGACACGTAGTATTTACCACAATGACATTTATCAATTTAATTGTTACGATAATCTGGATGACCATAATTAGAGTAGATAATTACCACAATTAGGTCAGACTATTTTAAAATACTAATTACTGTAATTATGAGACCCATTTACCATAAACATGTTTTGGAGAATTCTAATGGTTTGAGAAGATAATTTACTTCTGATTGTATAATTTTGGAGACAATTTACTGTTTGTTGACACGTAGTATTTACCACAATGGCCTTTATTAATTTATTGTAAAATAAGGCCTAATTTGTTATAATACAATTTCATCGTGATATTTGGGTGACACGTAAATGAATTACCACAATGATGGTAATAATATATCAGAGTTTATTTGATGGGTTACGACAATACAAAAAGGATAGTAGTTCAAGAAATTAGACAAAAAAGATTTACTGAACATGAATCAGTATTATTTGCTTTACTTGCATACTCTATCTGGCACTGTTTCAACACATGATCTGGTTTCTTACATGCACATCACACAACAACCAAAGGTTTTGCTAATCACTAGCTTGCTCACACTGTAGCTCCAAAAGAATCAAATCAAAAGCAAGGTTGGGAGACGTCACCTGAAACATGAAAAAAATAGTGAATAATATGATGATTAGACATTCAAAATTAGATAGTGATAAAAACAGTGGTAAAAAAAACTCTGCCCCAACAAACACAGATCTGGTAGCCAAGCAGAGTCCAGAATGAAGGATTAGATGTTGAAAAACTCACTCCAATTTGTATTAGATGGACGGAAACACAGAAGGAACAACAGACACGTTACAAGTGTGTGGAGCTCGTCGGCGTCGATTTGGTTGCCTCCCGGCCTCCGTGCCCCCACCGTCGTCGCACTGCCGTGTTAAGAAGCCGCGCCGCCCAGTCAAGGGAAGCAGGCTGCCTTCGGCTCGTCCATCGCGAGGATGGAGTGGACTGCTGCCCGGTTACCACCCATCTCTACAGCCCGTCAGCACTTTTGCTGCCTCGACATTCCTAACGCAGCCAACCTCCAAATCTGCAAAAAAGAAGAGAGCAATGTTTTTAAATAGAACTCACGTGATCACTGCATGCACACGGGACACACGAGAATCCCCGAGCCGCGCTGCTAGCATCAGGATCTTGACGTGTACGTAGTCGTGCCTCGAGAGGTCGGCCGAGATCGCGTCGAGCAGCATCCGGCAGGTCCGTCCAGTTCATCTTCTTGCGGGTGCACCCGGCGGCGGAAGGAGGATGGCCACTGACGGGGCGATGCGACCCAATCTGCAAGCGCGCGGACGATATAGCATGGCTGGGGTATCATCGCCGGCCGCACGGTGCCGCGTAACGAAGTTGCCATGGGAGATTTTGTGCTTTCTGCTCCGAAGAGGAGACAGACGCAATTTGGGGGAGCTGTTATCGGACAAAGCCGAGCCAGGAGGATGCTGGGTGTGGATGGCTAGAAGAGCCAAGCCGAGCCGGCCAGCTAGGCATTTTAATGCGGGTGCAGCCGTGCAATCAAGGAAAAACCGAGGTTCACGCGTGTGCTCGCTATATTAAACGGGCTCGGATACAGAATGGTTATTTTGTGGCCGGCCACAGATAATAGTATATATATATATATATATATATATATATATATATATATATATATATATATATATACATATATATATATATATATATATATATATATATATATAAAAGGGCCTGTTTAGTTGGGAAAGTTTGGAAAGAAAGTTACTATTAGGAGGCGTGTTCTATGAGAGGGGGCACGATTATCAGTGTAAAGAAAGTTACAACTTTTTGATAATTTTTACCGAACTAAACAGGGCCTAAAACTGGTGCGAGCAAATTGCACGGGTGGTTTTAATTCTTTGTAGCAGCTGAGATTTGTAAAGCTTTTAGCATTTTCGAAACATGTATCAACCGATAAATTTACAGAAACAAGGTTGGTGATTTTCTAGAATAGAGGTCTAGAGAAAACTCTGATTCCGCCTTATCAAAAAATTTCCTCTACGCAGATCGAGCATCTCCAGCAGTCTCCCATACCCAATCCAACTACCATATTGGGAGAACTATTGGAAAAATTGTGCTCCAGCAGATCCCCTTTATCTTTCCTTTTTCCCAATAATTATTGGGATGAACCAATGATCCACTCCAACTCTCCCCAAATCGAGTGAGAGTTGTGATTCTCCCAATACGTTAGTTGGATTCAGGAGCGGACCCAGTTTTTGTTCAAGACTAGGGTCAAAATTCAATGGCCAAAACAATCATATATACATATACATATATATATATATATATATATATATATATATATATATATATATATATATATATATGTATATATATATATATATATATATATATATATATATATATATATTATTCAACGCCGCGGCGGCGCCGCCCCCTTCCGGCGACAAAAACCCGCAACAGTAAAAACCCTGAACGAAATAGTAAATCAAGCATGGTAGCCAAATTGAAAAAAAAATCCAACGATCCATCATTAATGCCCTGCCTAATATATTATGGGTCCCAGTTAAGGTTGCAAGCGGGGCGGACGGCGGGTACCCGCGGGCTGTCCACATCCGCCGCCAAAGTCATGTGGGTTGGCGCGGCGGCCCGCGTGCGGCCACGCGCTGTTGCGGGTTCATGCGGCAGCCCGCATATGCCCGCAAGAGCTAACACGCCGCACGGAAAGCACGCGGACGCTTATTAATCAAGCACACCAGGCACAGCGGTATGTGTCCGGCTGTCCGCAGTCATCAGTAATCCTGAACTGCGTCAGCTACATGCTGTAATCCTGAACTGCAACAAGTTGCCACACATGAACCGTGTAGGTGCTAGTGGCCACAAGTGCATGAACTCTGCAGCTCAGAATGTTCAATTCAGCGCGTCAGGAAAGTTGGTAGTAGACTAACGAGTAGTAGACTCTCACATGCAACACTATCACATATGCTAATTTTCATGATTTTAAAGGCAAATAAATTAGGTATTTCTCTCAATTATATTGACTGATTTGTGATGTTTTTTTTTAAATGTGGTTCACACGAGAATCTCCGAACAACCAGATGAAGCAGAAATGAACTGCAAGAAGACATCATACGATGCCTCTGCTAAAAGCAGCACATACTCCTGTGCTAGAGCAAAGACTCCTAACCGCAGTCCTTGACATCCTCTTCCCACATCAACATCAGATGCAGTCACAAACTCACAACTCACAAATGAAATGCAAAATCAGTCACAAATTCTATGAGCAAAGACTAGATCTGTCAATGCAAATTCTAGCAGAGTATAAGAAAGTAGAAGTAATTCTTCTCTGAATTTTACCACTGCACAGCAAAAGTTGACTGAGTCTGGCTCTTTCTCTTGGCAAGAGTCAAAGTTAACTGATTGCAAATAGCAGCAATATTGCAGAGACTATTAACTGATTGCAGCGATAGCAAAATTCAATTTCAGGAAGGACAAAAAGAATATATGAATCCCAGCAGATCTATTTTGCTTGACCAAGTTCATTCATCCTAGCAGCTGCCATGCCTCGAGCAATCAACATTAGCATTCTCGGCAAGAAACCAAATGTGTGCCTGCTTCCTCCTATCCTCTCCCCAGAATACCTCTCTGTGCGTTGTGGCAGCGGAAGAGGATCCCATGGCCACTATCCTCGATCTCACCTGTGGAGAAGGATCGACGACGAATCATTCCTTTGCGATGCAGTAGGCTGCAGTGATGGAGACGCGCACGGAGAGCGGGAGTAGAAGCAGGAGGCGGCAACGTCGGTGATGACGATGAGCTCAGGGGCAGCAGGGGTCGAGCCGTTGGGCTGGAGCTTGAGTTCACCATGGCGGCGTCGGCGCGCGGCTGCGGCGGCGAAGGGAAGATGCGGGTTATCCGGTTATGCGGTGCCGCTGGGTTTATGCGGGTTGCCTGCATAGCCCGCTTCAGCATTGTGGGCTGGTACGCGGCACTTTGTGGGCTAGCGGCGCAGTGTGGCCCAGCGGGCTGACGGCGTGGCCCGCTGCCGTTTGCATCCCTAGTCCCAGTCCGCATCCAAAAATATGAATCGTCGCCCGTTCCTACCGGCGGCTACGCTCCGCCGGCCTTGGCTCCACCGCCGGCCAAATTGACCCCCGCCATGCTCGCCGGAGCCGCAGAAACTAGCGATGCCCGCAAAGAGCAGCTCGGCCGCGACACGCATGCGCCGCGCAGGCGGCCACCCGTGCCGTGCTTGTCCTAGCTGCCGGCAGCGGCAAGCCACATCAGCGCCGAGCTCGCCCTGCCCACGGCGGCCGCGGTGCAGCTGTCCCCACTCCGCTTGCCTGCGCTAGAGTCCGCCCGCATCAGGCCTTCCCGCAACGGAAGCCGTGTCCCGCCCCCGGCCGCATCACCTGGCCATCCTCGCCCACGCCGCTATGGCCGGATTGGCCCCTTCTTCATCGTGGTCTCCCTCCCCAGAGCACATTTCTCGCGCGACGACACAGCTCGGCCTCTACAGCATCTCCAGGCTGCACGGTGAGCACGCACGGCTTCAACCTCGTCGTCCTCTCCACTCCTCCGAGGCAGACCAGTGCCCCTCGCTCCATCCACACCATGGCGCCCGAACAAGGGTCAGCACTACAGCCTTAGGCAGGGAAGCCCCTTCGTGAGTCGTGACCGAGCTCCAGGTTAGTTGGATCTGGGCAGTGGGCACCCCCATGGCCCCATCCCAAATAAAGTCTGAAAATTCGATCTTTTTTGTGTTGATGCATGGGCGAATCTTTTTGGATTCGTTTCCTAGGCTTCACGCATATGTTGTGCTCCTGCACGTGCAAAACATACTAAAATGCATTTTTGTCTTAATTCAGGCTGGATGTTGTTGCTCAGAACTACAGCGGAGATAGATGCCCTTGTCTGTGTTGACAGGAACTGGACGATTTTTTGTTTTTCTTTATCTTCCTTTTATTTTGCAGTTTTTTTTTGTGAAATTTCTTTTGCATTGGAAGCATCAGGCATGGTTCAATAAGAAATCAATCGATATGCGATTAATTTTCTTCTCTTCATTTTCTTTCATAGATTTGAACTAATTTATTTCTCCAAATTTAAAATTTACTTCTGGATGTGCAAATAAGATTATTTACATTAATTTATTCCTAGAAAATTTTGGAATTTACTTCTAGGCGTGGGATTAGAATCATTTGAAATAATTTTACATCTTAAATTTTTAGAATTTACTTCTAGGATTTAGAATTTACTTATGTGTATTTGAATTAATTTTACGTCTTAAGATTTTAGAATTTACTTCTAGTCGTGCGATTACGACTATTTGAACTAACTTTACTTTCTAATATTTTATAGAATTTACTTCTAGGATTTAGATTTTACATACGTGTATGTAATTATGCGTATTTGAATTAATTTTACGTCTTAAAATTTTAGAATTTACTTCTAGTTGTGTGATTACGACTACTTGAACTAATTTTACTTCTTAAATTTTTTAGAATTTACTTCTAGAATTTATATTTTACTTGCGTGTATGTATTTTTGTGTATTTGAAATAATTTTATGTCTTAAAATTTTAGAATTTACTTCTAGTCGTGCGATTACGACTACTTGAACTAATTTTACTTCTAATATTTTTAAATTTACTTCTGGATGCCTCACAAAAAAAAATACTTCTCGGTGCTTGCTGGACATCTTTGACATGCATGAACGTAGTCCCCTCGTGTCAGTGTCACAAATATGTTAGTAATATTGCACTAGCAAAACATGTTGTCTATAAATCTAGTAGCAGAGGACATGTGGTACTGGTAGTAAATGTGTGGATCTATGGACAGAGTAGTATTTGTTTTCATACTTATTTAGATTCATAGCAGCTAAAATTAGATAGCTAAATTTTAGATAGTAACTAAGCCAATAAAAATAGCTTGTACCGCATATAAAATAGACATCTCTTGTTTCCATGCATGCATCATATTTATACCTACGTATCTCAAACAGTAAAACTAAGACAATAAAGAAATATCTTGTCCTATTAGCGAGCTGGACATTTCTCACATGCATGCATGTGGTCCTCGTGTCAGTGTCACAATATTATAGTAATATTGTGTGGGATATGGGTACCCCTGGGCCCACTACCGACCGGGTAGCCAGTCGGCCTGGTCCCACGTCTGACGAGGATGGGCCGGCCTATGAGGATCCCTGGCTTAATGGATAAGATTGGAGGAGACTTAGCCCGCAAGGCATGAGGCGATATACTCGGATCCCACCCGGAGATCATGGAGATTACATGGCAACCGACTCAGATTAGTTTCCTAGTCAGAGCCGGATACAATTAGAGATAACCGACTTGTAAACCCTAGGCCGTCAGCCTATATAAGGCGGCCTAGGTCGACCCTTTCATCCATCTTATTCTCTTTCGCCCATTGTGACCACAAACTCGTCGTTGTTCTCTGGAACCTCGCCGAGCGAAGCAATAGAAGACCCCCGAGCACAGGACGTAGGGTATTATACCTCCGGGTAGCCCGAACCTGTATAATCCCTGTGTCCCTGTGTTACCTCGAGCTCCCTAATCCTGTGATTGCCCTTTGCCTACAAATCAACCATCTGGGTACCCCCGGGTGGACTGCCGGACTAGAACTCCGACAGTTGGCACGCCAGGTAGGGGAGATCGCAGGGCAATACAGCTAGCTCGATGGCAGATCATCACTCCGTCATCTTCCCCGATTCCATCAAGGACTGCGCCACGCATCTTAAGGGCATCAGCTTCATCGCCGAGATCCACTCTGCCACCTCCGACTCCACCACGACGCCTGACGCTCCCACGCCGACCAACTCCGAGCTGACTTCATCGCCGATCTCGGCGTCGGCCATCGACCCGCTCCAGCAGCGGCTCGATGCGATCACCATCAACGACCAGGCTTCGGGCCTGACCACTCGCCGGAGAATCCCGCCCCCAGACGAACTCCTTGCCGGGTTGGACCGTGTCCAGGACACCATCGCCGAGTGTATCACCATGTCGGAGAAGGCTCTGCGCTGACCCCGCAAACCGCTCCCGCTAGGGTTCCGTAACCCTTCAGCAACCTACTCGGCCCGACTCCGAGAAGACATGTCTCAGATCCGATCTGAGATCCCACCCAAGCCTGCCCAGTCTCTGGACTGCGGAGAGTTCCAAGTCGCTACAAGCGTGCTCCTGCCGCCTCCGGTCGACGCGAGCAACAAATCCAGCTACGCCACGCCTTCGGGGCGTGAAGTCTTCGTCTCTGAGGATTCCGCAACCCGGGACGGTGTAACACTCCTGTGTTAATTAAGCTTCTAAACACTGTTTGGATAATTTTGTAAAGTCTTAAAGGCTTAATTGGTGATTAGTGAGGTTAAATCAAAAGGAAAAGGGGAATATTGGGAGAAAGGTTGGAGTTTGAATTTTTGGATCAAAGTAAAGGCCTTGTAATTTTCAAACTAAGCAAAATTAGCAAGCAAAAGTATAAGAGAAATTGAAGATCAATGAATCAGCAAAAAAAGTTATATTTGGAGTTTTGAAAGTTTACATGTGAAAAATGGAGAAAAAGTGGCTAGATGGTGGCTGTGTTAAAAGGGGAATTAGCTGAACATTTTCTGAAAAAGAGCTGTTAAAAAGGGGTAGATTCAGTGCAGTTTAACTTATGATCCAAGCCGAATCAGCTCAAGGTCATATTGAAGAAAATGAAGGTCATTATATAAGCTACAACTTTTGTATTTGGAGATTTGAATGTTTACATTCAAAAGAGGGAGAAAAACGGGTGTGAATCTGCTGGTTTCCACGAGTTTCAGCAAGTGCAGGTTTTTAGACTGATATTTAGTGGCTTGTATCTCAAAATCTGTGGGGAGTTAGACCAAAGTCATATTAGGGAAATTGTAGCTTGATGTTTGGGCTACAATTTTTGTGTTTTGAGCTCCAAGGTTGTACATTTGAAATTTGAAGAAAGAGGGTGATTTAGTCAGCTGGTTTGGGTGAGTTTCAGAGTTAAAACATCGGGTTCAGTTATAATCCGGGTGACGGGCTGATCTTCAGAGCCATGGATCTCCACATTGGTTGGGTTTTGGAGCAAAGTTATATAAGGAGAATTGTAGATGGATGGATACTCTACAAAGTTTGCATTGGAGGATTCTTGAGTCGACAAGGGGATTAAGGAGATCGAGGAGTAGTTTGGGGGCGGGTTCGGGCGGTTTCACGTTTCAGTTCGAGCTCGCAGCGTCAGTGTCGCCGCCGCCCCACCGTTCAAGCCGCGCGCTAAATTTCGCGCGCACCACGCGCCGGCGTGGGTAGTGCACAGCGCAAGGGGAGGGATCAGGAGCGCTGGCAAGGCCGCCGCCCTCGCGGCTGGGAACAAGAGCCGATCGAGCCGTCCGTTCTTTCGCGTTCTTGCTCATCACCGAAACCTCGCCGTCGCCACTGCAATCCACCGCCGCCGTGGTCTCCTCGTTCGATTCCGTTCGCAAGCACGTGTCCTCAGATAAGCTTTGCCTCGCTGGGCTGTTTGTGTTCGTTTTCCTTGCCCGCAACCGCCGTTCACCGAGTTCGCAACCGCCGCCGACCGTTCTCCGTCGAGCCCGCGGTGAGAACTCTCTTCCAGTTATCTTGGTAGCCGTCCCGTAGTTTAGTTGTGGTCCTAGTGCTCCAGTGATGCTTGTGGTGGAAGTTGTTGCCCTGTACCGTGGCCAGTTTGGCCATTGCGCGGTGTCGCCGCCGGAAGCGCCGTTCAATCGGCCGCCGTTGCGGTTCGGCTTACGCGAGTGCCTTGAGTTCCTTTGGAGGAGAGCGCCGGGTGTCCTAGGTGGGGTAAAAGCTCGCAGCGCCATTTGTTGGCCTGGGGAGCGGGTGCTATGGTCGTTTGCGGAGCGCCGCCGTCGGGGCCGAAGGTTGCCGCCGCCGTAGTGGCGTTCTAGGGAGCCCAGTCATCCTCGGTTGGGGCTTTAGCCGGGAGTGGGTTTGCCTTAGTCCGGAACGTGGAGCCAGGGGTTCGGTTGGACTTCTAGAAGCGTCGTCGCCGTCCACCGTCGCCGGTCGGAGCCGCCGGTGTCGGTCGCGTCGGACGCGAGCGTGAACGCGAGCGCGGGCGCGTGGAGGAAGAAGGCGCGGGCGGTGTCGGGCTGGGCCGGTTCGTGGCCTGGGCGCGGGAGTAGAAGGGAGCTAGGCCGGGCCCGTTTGCCGGCCGAGTAAAAAAAAGGGAAAGAGGAGAGAGCGAAGCGGGCCGGGCCGGCTGAGTAAGAGGAGAGAAAAAGGAAAGAAAGAATGGGCCGGGCCCGCAGGGCGGCCCAAGTAGGAGCTTTTGGACTGCAGGTTGCATTACAGGTTTAGCCAGGGGTTTTTAGTAAAATGGGGGAATTTAGGTTTTATTTAGGTTTTTAATGTTTTTAGAAATGCATTTCAATTAGGAATAATATTTAGAAATGCATATCTTTTTGTAGGAACCTCTAAAATTAATGAAATAAATTTTATTACAATAGTTGCATTTTCCTTTATGCATTTAGATTATTGCTTAGTATATTAGATGCTTTAGTAATTATTATCCTTAATTTTAGGATGGGGTTTAAGAGTTGGTTTAATTAGAAAATAGGTTTTTAATTAGTTATTCCTTTCTTATAATCCTTGAAATAAGTTAATTAACTCTTTTATGCTAATTAGGTGTTTTACCAAGTTTAGGTTGGAATAAGGGTCTCTAATTTAATTATTCCATGTTTTGCATCATCTCGTGTAGACCAGGACCCGTTGCAGCCGGAGTTGGTGGAGGTCCCCGAAGACGTCCAGGAGGGGGACGAGGTGGTGTTCGAGGCGGAGACGGAAGCCGTTCCGCAAGCTCCAGAAGCCCCTGTTGCTGCAGAGCCGGAGATCTGTGAGCCAGGCAAGCCCCGGAGCATTTTCGTCCCAGTATTAACTTAACTACTGATGTTATGATTGAGCCCATGTTTGTGCATTAGCTTAGGATAAAGTGAATCCTACTTTTGATGCATTATCCATCCTTGTTTAGAGCATCTCTGCCACCTTTTCAAAAAGATAGAGTAGAGTTGCTTAGATCTGCTCACAATAGTAGTAAATCAGGTGTTATCCCAATCACCTGCCACTAGGTGAAGTTGGCTTAGAGAGCTAAACCTGTTAGTAAGTCTTTGAAAGTGTTGGGCAGGACATATGGTTGTTGATTAAGGAATATGTTGGACGTTTTGGGGTAACTTGAGTTGGTATTGCCCACTGGATAAGAATAGAAGTTGCTGTGGTCTGCCTGTGGTCAAGCTTTGAACGTACTGGGCACATACCGGTATAGGGAGCCGGGAAACTGATGTACTTCTGTGGTACTAACGGTTGAACTGTGACTTACCGTGTCTGGCGAGGAATGTTGGCGGGGTCGTAGTCAGTAACCCACATGCCTTTGCCCGGGCAATGTGTAGGGAATGGGGATGCGACCCCGGGCTATGTGGGCATAGTTCAGGCAATGGTGGCCGCAGCGGGAAAGGTAGCTTCATGTGGCCTTCCGGGGGCGCGCACGCGGCGTGTGTTCCAGGTTTACCCCTGCAGGGTTTGAAATCGATTCGAATCGCCGAGTGCCACGGTTTTGATACATGCTTGATCCTGCCAGATACTTTATTGCATGTTTGTGTACTGTTCCGCTCTTGTGCCTTATTATTCCTACTGTTTGGCAGTAGTGGTTGGTTCACCTAGCTAAATAGAGTTTTATCTTGTCAATTTAAAATTTGGTAAGTAATTAGTAGCTAATTAAACTAAGTTTGCTAGTCAGTTTATTTCTGTTAAACTTCACAGCTTTGCATGTCCTTGTGATCCTTTTAGAGTAGTCTGTCGGGTAAGTCTCGCTGAGTACCTTTGTACTCAAGGTTCTTTTACCCTTGTTGCAGTTGAGCCTGAGGAGTAGGCTGTTGCTGGCGCTGTGGAGGTCCGTGGATCCAGATATGTCAGGGCACGACATGGTCTGATGTTAGTTGTTTAATTACCTTGTTAAACTGTTGCTGAACCTAGAAACTGTGTGTAATAACTTTAAATTGAGCTACTCTAGTTTGTATAAATCTTACCTGTCTGTGTTGTATAATTTACCTGTGCAATATCTGTGATGCTTCCTCTGGTGTTGGGATCCTGAGTATTGGTGATGAGAACAGCTGATAATGAGAACTCGATGGAACCTCGGACTTATGCTGACCCAGGTGTGTGACGTGTTAGTGTTTATCACACCCCAAAATTTCATATTTTGGGATGTGAATAGATTACATTAAATATCTAAAGGATTTGAGAATTTCTAAAATTTCCCAACATTTTAAATTTTATTACAAGGAATTTAGGATAAGAAAATATTGTTGTTCTCGAATAAATTAAAACAACATAGGCTTTAAGATGCGGTTGTTTTGTTCTTGGTGTGGTGTGTCTTCAGCGTTTAGCATTCCAAGCCCTCTCAGATGCCAAATAGGTTCCTCCGGAAATTTTCTAGATTGTTCTGGAATTTATTCCTATTCTTCTTGGAGCTAAATCATTTTTTCTCAGAGCTTCTAGAAATCTTTTCATGAGTTTCAAATATTTTATTTAGGTTCCTCAGGTCCAAATCTATCTCTGCTACGTTTGTCAGACATTTCGGATGCTCTGGAATATTTTCACAGTTTAAAAGAATAGTCTGGACTTTTCTATGTTTATTCTTAAACTGAGAGTTTATTTTAGA
Organism: Alloteropsis semialata; assembly: GCA_004135705.1. NCBI lineage: Eukaryota > Viridiplantae > Streptophyta > Magnoliopsida > Poales > Poaceae > Alloteropsis > Alloteropsis semialata. Next base: position 27,921,460 of record CM014274.1, on the reverse strand, counting down.
GAATTATAAAATCCTAATCCCTTCTTAAGCCAAACAAGAGAGCCATCAGCCATGCTAGTGTTTACATCAGGATGACCTCATGCTTATGTGTTCTGATTAGGACTTCTCTCGTAGAAAAGTAACTAGAATAATTTTTCCTTCCTGATATTCAATCTCTAGAAAATCTTCCTGGTATTCAATCTCTAGAAAATCTTGTAACCTTCGTTAGCTTTCATCAACCTTTCAGATAAGCCCTCTTATACCGCTCCACATTGATCCCGTAGCTTCAACCATGCATGTGCTCATAGTTGCCCAAGTACAATCATCAGATCCTGTGTACCCCAAACTAAACATGCATGACCAATCGGCCATGAAGCCTTGGAACGAGCCATGCAGCCTTGGAGCAGCAGCCGGCCTTGATCATCGCCTGAAGGTTCAGCCTCAACCCTGGCCATTCTGTTACTGCGGCCGTGCCGACGAAATCGAGCATGCTGGCCTTGTAGCCACGTACTGAAAGGTGAAAGCCAACACCGTCGGTCATGAGCAGCACCATGCTGAGCCTTGCAACCATAGCCCCGCACGATGCCTTGCTTCCGGCCCTCGCCTCGTCCTGTACGCCATCGGCGCCGTCAGGAGAGCCAAGGCCGCCACCTGTCCAGGCTGCCGCCACCTGTCTAGGCTGCTGGACCAAGCCCGCTCCCTTGCGCTGAGCCCACGAGGCCCGAGCCAGGTTCGATCCGGCCCAGCTGCTGAACAGCTATCCCGGCCGCATACGATGCCGCCGCCGCCGCTGCCTGGGCGTGCGCGCCACGCAGGCCCTAGCTCCGCGACTCTATAAAGCTGCAAGCCGTGCGCCCCTGCCGCCTATCCGCGACGCATCGACGCTCGCCGCCCCGTTCCTGCCTTCCTCGCGCAGCGCCGTCGCCTGTCAAACTTGCCCGAGCGTCCGGTCGCCTCGGACATCGACGGATGAAGACGACCTCGCCAGGTGCCCCAGCTCCGGTCCTCGATGCCTCTCCATCGCCGGAACATCACCATCTCGTGAAGCCATGCCTGCCGCGTAGCCATTGGTGAGTAGTCCCAGCCCACACGAACCCGTCCGCTCCTCTTGCTCCTGTTCGTCTCTCACCAGAGGCCCGTGTGCTCTTCCAGATGCTGTAAGACAGGACACCCAGATCCTATATCTGCCTTCACTCGTCATCACGGTACTGCCCTCGTCCTCTTGAAGACCGGTGACCGGTGGCCGCCTCAGTGACGACGAGAAGTTGTTCTGGAGTTTTACCTTGTGCCCGCCTTTGACCCTCACCATCATCGCCGTCCGTCTCTGGTTCAAGGTGACGCACCAGGACGTTTTCCTCGTTTCCTACCCGTGCTGCCTTTCCGTTCATCCATGTTTCTTATGTGTATCCGATCGGTGTCACTTCCATGGTCGGACAGGTGCCCATGGTGTTTCCCTAGCAGCCTGCCTCGGCATGTCGCCATAGCGTTGCCCTCCTCGTCATCTCGCCGCACCCGGGTCGCCGACGACGGAAGCGGCCACCATGCGAGGCCTCTTGAAGATACGCCCGTACCTGTCGTCCAGCCAGCGAGCTGAGGTCTTCCCGCCGGTGAGCACTCCCAGACTCCTATCTTTTATACGTAGTTCCATACATCTTAGTTGTCGAGTCTCCGTACGTTAATCTCGTCAGGCGCTCCATACATCATCGTCCCCTCCCGTGCGTACGTGCTGCAGCCCTGCCGACTCACTCGGCTATGCAACCTGATCAAGCCAGCGCCTGACCAACCACCAGTCCACCAGTAAGCTAGGAACGCGCTGGGTAGATTTACCCTTGCACGACGATGGGCATGCGATGTAACTTTCTGCTATGCCTCATGCATGTTCCTGATGCAAAACAAGCCGGACGTGCTATAGCTAGCCTCCTCCTGAACAAATTATTGAAGCTAAGAGCCATCAGGCCATATGCCCATGCATGCCAGTAATGACATCATGGTGATGGCATGTTTACATCATTAGCAACAATTAGGTTTTTCTAATACGTAACAGCAAAATTTCTTCTCAGTCATCCATATCTTTTATCCGTCAGCAATGTCAAGCCTCCATGCACGTGAGGCACTCAAAGCTGCTTTGGCCATGAACAACACAAAACAATCTTGCACGTAAATTCTCTAGTCCAGCAGCTAAGCTAATTACCCTTTCCACCTTGAGGTCAACAGATATATACGATGGAAGGTTTAGTTGCCCTCTTATTTCCTTTGCCGCAATCATTAGTTGGCTAATTACTTGGCTGACCACATGCTGACATCAGGCATGAGCAAAATTAGCCTCTCGATTTCGCTTTGTAGGAATTCCATCATCTTTAACCCGATAGCCTATCTTTAGATTAATCTCGCATCTTGCCCGTAAATCCAAGCCTATGACTTTTCATATCTATCACTCATCTATGATCTGTTTGCAAGGACTATTTATAGTGTCTATCAAAAGCTATCAAGCTAGCGATTAAAATGTATTGAGAATTAGGTTCTAGCCCCAGAATCTTTACCCGTTGTACGTTTTAGCTCCGTTTAGTCGTCTTTGTTGCGTTATATCGGTCCAAGTTATGCGTTAGCAACAATGATAATCTTGTTTGTTGTTTCTAGTGTCTATTAAATTGTTAATATGATTAAATACTTGTTCACCAGTTTTCTTATTAAAAGTTAATTAGGTTATATCTCGGCAAGTTAATTTGATTAATTGCTATGTAACTAATTAAAAGCTATTTAGAGTTAACCGACGATTTTCATAATTATTGTTAATATGGTTAATACTCAAAGCCAATGTCTTTTCAATAATAATGTGATTAGTCGAACACGAATCATAAAGTTATACGTTTAGATGTTCACACATGTTTTATTTCTAATTAAGTGTTTAATTGGCCTAATTCATACATGAACATTTAGATGTATAAAAGTTGACCAAGTCTTATCTCGGTTTTGTTAAATAAACTCTAATATGACATAATTCTAATTTAGGATATTTTCTGAAATATCCTTTATATTGTTTTATTAAAATAAAATAAACCAAGCGTATAGTCTCTTGTGCTCTCATAACATAAATGTTACGTTAGTTGTGTCTTTTTGTCCTTAGCATCGTTCGTAGCGTTTCTTGAGCCCTCGTGACCTTAGCTTCGAGCCCCGCCTTTTGTGCGTTCTTTTAATGCTTTCTGCTTGATTGGTGTATTGTTCTTAGTTGTGCTTGTTGTCTATTTGTTAGCGTGTGCTTGTGCTCGTTGATTGCTGCGAATAGAAGGATTGTTGTTCGAGAGATTGAAGAACAAAAGTTGAAGGTTAATCTGAGCAATTATTCTCTGGATTTAAGGCAAGTGTATTCTTGATCATATTTTTAGTCCTAATAACCATATGACATGCTCACACTTTATAGTTACGCTATGCTTGCATGCCTTTAAATTGACGGGACCCATGTTAAGGACTTGACTCGTTTTGATTACCTTTTTCCTTGCATAACCGGGTTATTTAATTTATTGTTGGGTAGCATTGCTTAGTTGCTTTACCTTGGGATATGGAGAACATTAATGCTGAACTATATGAATTTGTGATATGCTCATTGGACGATAAACAAGATCACTATTTTAATTGGAACATGGAGTGACCACCCAAGAAAACAGTGCAACCACATAGCTAATGGGCTCTGGTCATGACTAATTAATTAGAAGAGTTATAACCTTACCGAAAGGGCAAGAGGGGAAGCATAGACGGGGTATAGCCGGACCTCTTGGGAGTATGCTTTGGTAAGTAACTCGGCGATTAGGAAAGGTTATGCTCTGCTGTGGCTTGAAACCTTAGCGGGTTGTTTCATATTAATAATTCTTTGTAAAGGTCATGTAATGGTTCTCTGGCCCCTCACCTAAGGAAGTGTTGAAGAGGCTAGCTACCTCAGGCTATATGAGAAACATTGTTTGTGGGGAAAGTGTACAACCTCTGCAGAGTGTAAAACTGATATATCAGCCGTGCTCACGGTTATGAGCGGCTTGGACCCTCTCATGATAATTGAACTTGAAGTTGAAATAAATTGTGGTTACTTACGAGCATTTATGTATCTCAGTTCTTTAATTGGGTTGGTATATACTTATACTTAGTAATTATGCTGCTAATTAAAATTTGACCAACTAAAATGCTTAATGCAATTATTTGCCAGCCTATTCTTGTTTAAGCCTTGCATGTCATTTGCTTTTGCTCTACACTTGCTGAGTACGACATGTACTCACCCTTGCTATAATCAATGTTGCTCAGAGGAAGAAGTTGTTTTGAAGTTGAAGTTCTAGGCGTACGCAACCCCCAGTCGATTGCCTGCGAGTTTGGAGCCTTCGTTTCCAGGATTAAGCGTATATCTCTGATCAACTCTCTCTATTTACGTGATACTGTTACTGTTATTCACTTATGATGTCACTATATGTATGAAACTAGATCCTGGCATACATATAGCTAGCACTTGGTTTTATTTTAAAACTGGGTGTGACAGTGTTTCACACTACAGATCACACCTGAGTCAGTTTAAGTAGAGCTGTTCCGTCACAGACGGAGAAACTGACTTGGCCAGAGATTGCTGACTGGAGCGAAACGCTGGCCGAGCCCGACGCCGCATCGAAGAAGCCGCCCCGCCCCCGGCAGTAGCCGAAAACCCTGTAGCCGCCGGAAACCCCGCGGCCGCTGCCGCTGCTGGTGCACCCGCAGCCGCTGCAGCTGCCGGAGAAATCCCCCTAGGGGCTCCGCCGAGACAACGACCTCCGCCTCGGGGCCCTCATGGGGTCAATCCCCAGAACCTCGACGGGGCATTCGCCCAGGTGCCGTTCCGCACGCCCCAGGCCAACGTCGCCGCCGCATTCACCGAGCTGGGACACATGCCCGACACCCCTGAGGTGCAGCGTGCTCGAGCTCAGTTGGAAGCCGCCCAGGAGCAAATCGAGCGATCGTATCGCACCAAATCCAGATCTGGGTGATCTAACTCGGCTCGCTCTTCTGGCGATCGCTCTTCAGGCCACCGCTCTGCTCATAGCAGATCGGATCAGGATCAACACTGCCGAAGGAACCCACCATTACCCGTTGTAGAAGAAGAGGTGGCCCAGAACCACCATGAAGATGAAGAGGAAGAACGGCGTAACCCGCGCAACGCGGATCCTCGCCATGATCGCTATCAGAACCAGCGGGACAGGCGCCAACGGCATCACCAACCCGATGATCTCTGCGATCGCCTGAGGGACTGCGCCCGCGACATCCGCGCCGAACTCGACGTTCGGCACCAAGAGCGTGATGCAGCCGAGCTCGAGCGCCGCGAGCGGTATGACCTGGACTACGGCCGACCCGACCGCCAGCCGGTGGGGGAAGCAGGAGATGCCGCAGCAGAAGAAGACGAACACCACGTCGTTCACGAGCTCATGGAGCGTGAGCAGTATGACGCACGGTACGGCCCCACGCGGGACGACCGCTGCCAATGGCGTGATGCCGTTCCGCCCCAAGCCAACCAAGCCTGACCTCCCCGCCGCGACCATCGCAACACTGAGGAGGAAATATTCGACGGCTTCGCCGCTTTCACCTCCCGACTCCGTGCCATCCGCTGGCCTGAGTCCTTCAAGCCAGCTCTCATGGAGAAGTTTGACGGTCGCTCCGACCCCAAACTCTAGCTCAAGACATACCATACAGCAGTCAAGGCTGCTCACGATTCTAACGACCAAGCCGCCGCCTACTTCCCTGTGATGTTAGGCAAAGAAGCACTACCCTGGCTTGAGGGTGTCCCCCGGGACACCATTGACAGTTGGGCAGACCTCTGCCACGCCTTCACCAAGAACTACCAGGTAAGCTACACTTGGCCAGGCACCAGATTTGATCTGGACAACGTCAAGCAGAAGAAGGGTGGAAGTCTCCGAGACTACACCGACCGTTTCTTCGACAACCGGAACAAGATCGCCGATGTCGAAGACCGGGATGTCATTGACGCATTCTGGCGAGACCTTATCGACAACCAGCTGTTCCGCACACTGTTCAAAACCAACCTAGTCACGGTCTCTGACCTGATGGAGGTGGTCAACTTGGAGGTCTAGACCGACCAAGCTGAGCAGGCCCAGTTCAAGAGCAAACAGAACCGCCCGAAAGACGACGACTGGGTTGAAAGCTCGAAGCGTCACGAGCCGCTCCGTGGGTGCAAGGCAGGCCCTGATCCACTTGTAGCCCTAGCAGAAGAAGAAGGCTGGCAAGAACCGAGGTTCCTCGCCGGGGAGTTCCATGATACACTGAATGATTAGTGCCCCTTCCACAAGGACGCAAAGCACAATCTCCGCAATTGTCATGCGCTGCTCAAAGAACTTGGTGCCCTGCCGCCGACCAAGAAGCAGCATTACAACAACAATGGCGGCCGCTACAACAACTACCGCCGTGACAACTACAACGGCAATCGGAGGGACGACTATCGCCGCAGAGAAGACCGCGACCGCCGCGACGACTATCGACGCGGCGAACGCGATCGCGATGCTCCGGGTCGCCGCGACGATCAACGCCACCAAGAAGATGAACGCCGACTCCCAGGACCACCAGAGCCACCCAGACGTGACGCCAACGGCGACTTCCAGCATGCCGACCGCCAGGTCAATGTCATCATTGGGGGGCCCGGTGCCTTCTCAGATCATTGAAAGTGCAAGCTCCATAAGCGCGAGGTGAAGATGGTCTCCACCAAGCTAGTGGAATACCTCCAGCGGTCGGAGATGCCCATCACCTTCAGCCGTGATGGCCACTGGGTGTACCTTCCCGAGCCAGGGTCCTACCCACTCGTTGTGGCTTCGGTCGTCGACAGGGTCCTCCTCTCCAAGGTCCTGGTCGACGGCGGAAGCACCCTGAACATCATCTTCACCAGCACCCTCAACAGCATGGGGTTCAACTATAGCAGGCTCCTGAGCGCTGAATATCCATTATTCGGCATCGTGCCAGGAAAAGCTTCCTATCCGATAGAAAGGGTCACCTTGCCAGTCACATTTGGCACGTCCGACAACTACCGCACGGAGTTTCTGTACTTCGAGGTGGCCGACTTCAAGAGCTCCTACCATGCCATCTTTGGCAGGCCTATGCTGGCTCAGTTTATGGCTATTCCGAACCACACATACCTGGTCCTGAAAATGCCGGCTCCCAATGGAGTCCTATCCATCCGCGGAGACATCAAGACCTTCTTTGAGTGCGACGGGGAGGCCATCAAGATAGCCGAGTTGTCCCAGCAACTCGGCAACGCCACCCTGTTGGCAGAAGAAGCCCCCAAAGTGGCAGCCGGTGAGCCTGTCCTCCCGGAGCAGAAGCAGCAGCCCACGGCACTGACACCTGCAACAGCTCCCAAAGCGATCAGCTTGGGACTTGATGACCCCTCCAAGACGGCCCTCATAGGGCCAAGGCTTACTCCTAAATAGGAAGATGCGCTCACCTCCTTCCTTCGGGACAACTAGGACATCTTCGCATGGAAGCCATCAGACATGCCGGGTGTTCCGAAGGAGAAGGGTGAGCACTCCTTGGAATTGAGCAAGAACGCAAAATCTGCTAAACAGAAGCTGCGCCGATTCGCACAAGATCGCAAGGAAGCCATTAGGGTAGAACTAAATAAGCTCTTAGCTGCCGGTTTCATTAGAGAATGCAAACACCCCGAGTGGCTTGCAAATCATGTACTTGTAAAGAAGCAATCCGGTGAATGGAGAATGCGCATTGACTACACGGATCTCAACCGCTACTGCCCTAAAGACCCTTTTCCTCTTCCGCGAATTGATCAAGTCGTCGACTCTACGTCCGGCTGCGTGCTCCTGTGCTTTCTAGATTGCTACTCGGGTTATCACCAAATAGCCCTGAAGTCGTCCGACTAAGACAAGACAACGTTCATCACCCCGCATGGCATCTACTGCTACAAGACGATGACTTTCGGGTTAAAGAACGCCATTGCCACGTACCAGAAGGCCATCCAAGGTTGCTTGCAAAGCCAGATCGGCCGCAACATGGAGGCTTATGTGGATGATGCTGTCGTCAAGACCTACGACGCCGATTCCCTCATCGTCGACCTGCAGGAAACTTTCAACAACCTGCGCCGCTTCAAATGGAAGCTTAACCCTATGAAGTGTGTATTCGGGGTGCCGTCAGAAAAGCACCTGGGCTTCCTGGTCAGCCAACGCGGCATTGAGGCGAACCCAGTCAAGTTGGATGCCATACACAACCTCAAGGAACCCAAAGTGCAAGAAAGACATCATGAAGCTCATAGGAATGATGGCGGCCCTGAGCCGGTTCATCAGTAAGCTCGGTGAGAAGGGACTTCCGTTCTTCAAGATCCTCAAGAAGGTGGACAATTTCGAATAGACCCCTGAGGCTAGCAAGGCCCTTGCTGACCTCAAGGAGTTCCTAGTTACACCCCCGGTACTTACCGGCCCGACCCCCGGGGAAGAGCTACTGCTTTACATCTTGGCTACTACTCATGTAGTCAGCACGGCCCTGGTCGTCGAGCGACCAGAAGAAGGCCACCCATACAAGGTCCAGCGCCCTGTATACTTCATCAGCGAGGTACTCAGCGAGTCCAAGGTCTGGTACCCATACCCTCAGAAGCTGCTCTACGCGCTCCTGATCACCGCCAGAAAGCTACACCACTACTTCCAGGCCCATGTCATTCGAGTCATCTCGAATTTCCCCCTTGGAGCTATTCTCCACAACAGGGACGCCAACGGCCGCATAGTCAAGTGGTCCGTTGAACTTGGTGAGCATATCATCAACTTCGAGCCACGGGAGGTAATCAAGTCCTAGATACTGGCCGACTTCATGGCCGAGTGGATTGAGATCCAGACGCCGACCCCCGTGGAACGGCCGGAGCACTGGAAGATGTACTTCGACGGCGCTCTCAATCTCGAAGGAGCCGGTGCAGGAGTGCTGTTCATCTCCCCGGAGGCGCAGCACCAAACGTATGTCCTCCAGATACACTACCAGGCCACCAACAATGGGGCCAAGTATGAGGCGCTCATCCATGGTCTCCGGATCGCGGTGTCGCTTGGCATTAAGTGGCTAATGTGCTACGGTGACTCCAAGTTAGTTGTCAAACAAGTCAACAAGAATTGGGACACAACCTAAGAAACCATGAGCGCATACTGCGTGGAAGTACGAAAACTCGAGGCTCACTTCTATGGGCTCGGGCTCCACCATGTCCTCCGGGAAGACAACGTCGCTGCCAATGTCCTATCCAAGTTAGGGTCCACCAGGGCCCAGGTGCCAGTCGGCGTCTTCGTCCAAGACCTGCGCACCCCGTCTATCGAGATGCTTGAGGATGGCAGCCCCGTGCCCGACCCGGAGCCACCCCCGGGTGGCCCGTCGACCAATGAATTTCTCCAGGTGGAAGCAGACTGGCGCACCCCCTTCATCGCTTTCCTCACAGAGAACTGGTCATCGGGTACGAAGGAAGAAATCAAGAAGCTGACTCGGTGCGCGACAAATTACGTCATCATCGGCGGCGCCCTGTACAGAAAGGCCGCCTCCACAGGCATACTCAAGAAGTGTGTCCTCCATGACGAAGGCATTAGCCTCCTACAAGACATCCACTCGGGCACTTGTAGCAACCATGCTGCTGCAGGGACCTTAGTCGGCAAAGCTTACAGAGCAGGGTTCTACTGGCCGACATCCTTGTCCGACGCAAGAGAGTTGGTGTGCTGCTGCACCGGCTGCTAGTTCTTCTAAAAGCAGAAGTACCTGCCGGCTCAGGCACTGAGAACCATTCCCCCATCTTGGCTATTCGCCATATGGGGACTCGACAACGTTGGGCCCTTCAAAACCGCTCCGGGCGGATTCAAGCACCTCTTGGTGGCGGTCAACAAGTTCACCAAGTGGATCGAGTACAAGGTTGTGACCGACACCAAGTCGGCTACAGCTGCCAAGTTCATCCAAGAGCTTACCCACCGGTTTGATGTCCCAAACCGCATCGTGACCGACCTTGGATCCGAGTTCACGGGGCACGAATTCTGGGACTTCTGCCAGAACAACTGCATCGACGTCTACTACTCCTCCACGACGCACCCCAGGTGCAATGGCCAGGTTGAGCGGGCTAATGGCATGGTCCAGGACTCGCTCAAGAAAGCCATGTACGATGGACTCAACAAACACGCTGGCCGGTGGGCCAAGGAAGTATCCCATGTCATATGGGGCCTACGGACATAGAAGAGCAGAGCAACGGGATGCACTCCCTTCTTCCAAGTATACGGCTCTGAAGCCGTCCTCCCAGCCGACCTCACTCATGGTGCTCCGCGCATCCAACACTACCAAGAAGGTAAAACAGAAATCGGCTGCCAGGTCGATATCGACTGCCTAGAAGAACACCGACTTGCTGCTCTGGTCCGGCATGCCAGACATGAGAAGCAGGTCCGACGATATCATGATAAGAACGTCCAGGAGCGCTCCCTCAATGTTGGTGACTTGGCCCTGCGCCGAGTCATGTCCACCAAGGACAAACACAAGCTCTCGGTCCCCTGGGAGGGCCCCTTCATCGTCAAGGAAGACGTCTCGCCAGGAACTTACAGCCTCCAGTGGGCTAACGGCGACCCCGTGCCGAACATGTGGAATATCGAACACCTCGTCAAATTCTATCCGTAGATATTGCGAAAAGCTATGTATCCCTTGTCCCAAAGTGTCTTTGCCTTGCCATATGGCTTGTTGTCTTCTCACTCGACATCCATGCTGATGCTCGGGGACTGGGTCCGACCCAGGCAATGTTTTCTTAATCACGATCATTGGGGGAGTACCTGCTTACTCCGGCTTCCGAGTCCTTGCCCACCCTATGTTCCCCCCGGCGACAGCCGAGCCAACCCGGCCGGTCCGAGTCCCCAACTGTGAAACCCTGAGCTCCGTGCTCAACCCATACGCCCCCTACACCTAAGCCTCTCCGCTGAGCAGTGTAGCAGGGTAAGCCATCCTCTCCGTGAGCAGTGGTTAGTGGGTCAACAAAGGGTGCTTAAATGGCATAAGGCAGTGACCAGTCGGGCGACGCGAAGTCCTAGTCGGCAGGGAAAAGGGGCCAACACATACATCATTGCACATCAACGCTTCAATTCAACTCAGAACTTTTATACATATAAGGTCGATGTAGGGTTTACATTTTACTACTGTTTTTACAGGCCGAGCTCTCTTGCTACAGCCTCCGCCAGAGGCACACACTCGTCCACCAACCCGTCGAATTGGTCGTCGGTGACGCCCTCGGCAATCGGAGCAAGTTCTTGCGTCGGGAAGTGTACCCGGAGCAGCGCTAGGATCCGGCTCCCGAAGCCAACTGCAGTCTCCTGCACCAATTGGGCGGTGCGAGTGGGGTCGGCCCGGAGCCGCTGCCCTAGCATCAATGTCGTCGGGCCCGACTCGGCAGGCACCAATGAGTTGGCGTTGAACTCGGCCGCTTGCTTCAGCTCCAGCAGCTCAGATCGAAGCCCTGCAAAGGCATCTACATAAGCACTCCGACTTGCTAAAGCTACAGAAGACATGGCAGAAGATACTTACCATGCATTGCCTGGTCGTGTTGATCTTTCAAGCGCCGGTTGGCCTCCACCAGATGCTCAGACTCGACCGCCAGACGCATATTGGCCGCCTTGAGTGATTGTACCTCCTTTTCAAGCTTGCGCTTGGCCCCGGCCAGCTTATCCACCCTCCCCTGGAGAGTGTCCTCCTTCGTCTTCGCTTCTGCAAAGAAAGCGCCATGAGAACAGGTTGCTTGGACAAAAAGCGTACAGATGAGAAGCACAAGAACTTACCCTCTGCGAGAACCTTCATGTCATTCATGAGGTCCTCATTGGTCTTCACCACGTCGGCAAGCTCCCGGTCCTTCCTCATGAGGAACTCCTTGGCGGCCTCAGCCTCACGGACCCTCTCCGTGTGGATCTGCGCCAAGGTACGGCGATCCTCCATGGCCCGCCGCCTGAAGTCAAGATCCCTTGCGGCCCGTGCCGTGAAACCCTACCAAACAATATATTGGCCTCATGGTCAGTTCATGATCTACAACGACAACAAGGTGCCAGGAAGACATACCTGCACAACGCGATCTAAGACGCCGGCTACGTTCTGCAGCTTCCGGAGCTCGCTCTCTTGATCGGCGATGTCAAGCTCCATCCGCTGTTTCAGAGTCAGCTCTGGCGCCTGAAGCCCGGCCCCGTGTTCGGCCGCGATTGCCTCCACCCGGGGCGGCACGACAGTGCCAGCCCCGGCGTCCAGTTGCTCCCCAAGGAGCCGATCATCGTCTTCTTCTAGAGGAGGAGGGCTCCTAGCCGGCACCTCCACCCCCGCAGGGTGCTCCGGGGCCTTATCCTCGAGGTTGGCCTCGGACACCTCGGCCTGCTGATCATCCACGGAGGAGCCCACCCCCAAGGTGAGGCGTGATGGACTCGGCGGACGCGGCAGCTCCAGCGTGATCGCCGACACCTGCTCCGGCAAGCTATCAGTAGCGTCGGACCCCGACCCCGTCTCCGGTGCAGCAGGCCGACTTGGCGACACTTTGCCACCACCACCTGAGTGTGGCAAGGCGCCGGCACCACCTTGGCTTCCGAGCCTGCATTCAACACATCGACAACTCAAGTTCAGCATCTCAAAGGAACAGTTAGGACTCACCAAGATGGCTTACCCGCTCTTCTGCAGACGTTTGAAGTTCACCCGCTGTAGCAGCAGTGGGGGCGTTTGACTCGGCACTAGAGTCGAGTCCGGCCTTAGCTCCGGCTGGGCAAAGATGCTCCTCTGACCACCCGCACTCTCTTGGGTAGGCCACTCAGATTCAGGGCTAGAAGGAGACCCATCGGCGCCATCCTCCGCCTCGCTCGCCGCCTTCCTCTTCCTTCGCGCCTCGGCCTCAGCCCGCGCGGACTGCCCTAGCTTCGGAGGCGGATTGGGGAACACCCCCCGAGCCACCCTCTCGGACTCGGTCACCTTGCGCACAGCCTGGCGCGACGGCCTCTCCGAGCCAGCAGCAGGCGCCTGGGCCACCGGGACGCCCTCCGACTCCTCCAGGGGAGCAGCGATGAAGTCGGCCACCTCCCATTCGGCCTGCCCTTCATCTACAACACGAGGAACCTGGGCTGCTTCCTCCATCGACATCAACTTCTCGATCCGGACATCGCCCTCGGGCAGGGGAGCCGGGCGGTAGTATTTCACTGTGCGCTCCTACAAGCCAGTCAAACAACAACATGTCAGAAAGCCAACAGACTAGCAGTCAAGTCCAAAGCATACAAGCACCAGAGATACCTACCGGTGGAGGAGGGTTGTGCAACGAGAAAGGCAAAGGTGTGCCCTCATTGAGGATCAAACCCCGCATGAAACTAGAAATCCGTTTCATCGTCTCTGGGATGGACACTGTCCGGAGCTACTCCCGGATAGGATCCCTGCCACCCGAAAACTCATATCCGGGGTGCACCCGGTCCTTAATTGGCTGCGTCAAACGCCGGACGAAGGCGATCATCACTGCCACAGCTGTCAGCTTCCTCTCCTTCACCTCGGCGATCATCTGTAGCAACTCCTCGGCCTCCTGCAGTTCCTCGCCCTCTGGCATCGAATCCCAGCAGTCCTTCTTCTCTGGCCGGTGTCCAGTCCGGGCAGGCAGACAAGGGGGGGGTGGTTCGCGACATAAAACCACTCTGACCTCCAATTCTTATTAGAATCATTCATGTCCAAGATGAAATACCTCTTGGACATGCCCACCCTCAAAGAGAACCCGGCACCTCCAGTGATTCGGGTCGGGCCCTTGCCAGAACCTTCGTCTACTGGCTTCATTCGGTAAAGGCGGCACCACAGGCCAAAATGCGGCGCAATTCCCAGAAATGCCTCACACAGGTGGATGAGTACAGAAATAGACAGGATCGAGGTGGGGTTCAGGTGACTCATCTCAACGCCGTAGAAATGCAGAAGACCTTGGAAGTGAAAGTGCATCTAGGCCCCATGTGGGTTTTGGTGAATTGTATGACAAAACGATTAAAGGACTAACTTGTTTGCTTAAGACTATGAGCAGGTTTTTATTTGTACATTCATGTTGTGATATTGAATTATATATGAAATGAATGTTCTTTGGCTCATAATGAGAAAGGCAAGCAAGTGTGTGATCTCTTTGTGCATAAATAATGAATGACAAGCATGAGTGTTGATATATTTTGGACAAGTCAACAAAGGTATATCTATGTGGTTCCAATTCTACGAGAAAGCTTGTTGACATATGAAGGGATCATTCAAAGTGGAAATTGCAAGGCTTCATGCATTTACACCAAAGGGACATATGCTTATGTGATATATGTTGGTCTCGTTGTTGGAAGCTTGCAATGGTTTGAATGTACTTTGTCAATCAAGAACAAGCATTTGAAGAAGTTCTTTCAAATGGAATTTCAAAATGATGAAGCAAAACTAAACTCAATGTGGCAAGGTTAAATGGTGAAGAAATCAACCGAGATGACTAGAGCGAGGGACTAAGCAAGCTTTGGCTAAGCGACGACTTTCCATGTGTGCAAATTGCTAAGGTGAAGTATCTAGGTCCGTGGGGTTTCGAAGAATCATATCCAAGCTTTATTGAGGGAAGCAATGCAAAGCATCAATTAGTTGTGATTGATAAAATGGAGTGACTTAAGGATTCAAATACACTTTGTCAATGGATGATGGAAAATCCTAAGTCACTAGCTCAAGTATGGAATTGCTCAAGAAAGATAGCAATGTTGAAAGCCCTCAAGTTGACAACTATCAAAGTATGGCATTGATGAAGTCTTCGAAACTCAAGAGGATCTCTTTGTGTTCATATTTATCCTTGAGTATAGGTACGCCGTACTATCTAGAGGGATGCAACATTTGCTTCTTGACAAATATCAAAAGTGCTCAATAGTTGACCTATGTGAGAATAGCCTCGAGAGAGTCTCAGAGTGTGCTAACAGTCCCAGCTCAACTAACATTGTGTGGTTTTATCCCTGGATGAAACCTTGAGCTAACTTGAGAGAAGTTTTGGGACACACTCAGCCTGACCGGTCTGACCGGTCAAGGGGACCGGTCTAACCGGTGCCAGCTCTAACGGCTAGTTTTCAAATTCGGCTCTGCCTGACCGGTCTGACCGGTCAGGGTGACCGGTCAGGACAGAATCCCAACGGCTAGTTTTTGTGTGCTGGGGTATTTATACCCCTCAGGCCCCCTCTTGCTGGGCTGCTGCTTCCACACGCCATTCAGACATCCTAGAAGCCAGAAAAGCACTCCCCAACCTCTCTTTGTGAGATTTGTGTGATATTTGAGATATCTTTGTGTTGGGTTGAGAGAGTATGATTGTGTAAGCATTAGAGAGCAAACAAGAGCAACCATAGCTTGAGCACTTCGATTCGCTGTCAAGAAAGCCATTTGAAGCATTTGTTACTCTTGGAGGTTCTTCCTCCTAGACGGCTAGGCGTCGCCCGGTGAGCTACCAAAGTGTGTGGTGAGCCACGGGATTGTTTGTGCAGGTCGTACTTCACCTCCGAAAGGGAAGAAGCAAGCTAGTGGAAAGAGGAGATAGCTTGACCTAGTGTGGTCGCATAAGCTTCCTCAACGGAGATTAGGATTCACCGTGCCTTGGTGGCTGCTTGGTGCGAGCGGTGAATCCGAACTTCGGGAAAACAACTCCTTGTGTCTTGGTTTGGTTTTGCCTCACTTGTTGATTTCTAGTACATTATTTGTGCTTCCGCTTCGATCTACTTGGGTGTGCTTATATTGTGTGCAGGGATAGTTTTGCCTTGCTAAATATCATCTACAGAAGCTACTCACCAAGTTATACAAATTCTAGCCATGGGAAAATACAATTTGACCGCTAAGAAGAAGCCTGTAATTAGGTTTCTAGTTAAATACCAGAATTACCTATATCAAGATTCCAGAATTGCCAATTATGTTGTATTATCACAACTTGAATTTGTCAGTAAACACAAGGTGGTATCAGCTAACATCATTTAGCATTCTGTTCTACTTTTATTCAATATCTGCATTGCTATCATGGTGCAAATACAGTATGTGCAATACCAATAAACATAACATAATTAAGCTTCGGATTTGACAAGCTAGTTCGATTCACTAAATAAACTGTGTAAGGTAGATCATAGATGCCTTGGGAACTCCAAGATAAAAAGGATATGGTGTCATTAAAAAAAGCATGTCTTTAGAAAAATAATTTTAGTTCTAGGTGATGCTGTGGTTAACATTGCCATGACTGCGGTTCAGGTATCGAGGAACCTTTGGTGGCTTGCTGTGGTGGAGAAGGAACCTACGGCGTGTCTCCAGCTGTAGCCTGTGGATATGGGGAATACAAGGTGTGTGATAACCCAGACAAGTATGGTTCATGGGATGGCTTCCATCCATCGGAAGCTGCATACAAGGCCATTGCAATGGGCCTCCTGCGAGGAACATACACACAACCTTCAATTGCTTCGACCACCAGTTCGTGTCCAAAGCTTACTGAGCTGAGCTCCTCTGTTGAATACAAGGTTCTCTACGATTTATAATTTTGTAGCTACATCCAAGTTTTACAGTTATAGAAATACATGTGCTTAAACATTTTTTTTGGACGAGGACAATATGGTTAAAGATGTAATGATTTTGACATCTTTTACCTGATTACAGAGCTGCGGTACTGTACTGGACTTCACTGCTGTTGCCCAAGTGATTGGTTGGGTTTTGTTTTACCTTCTCTTTTTTTAGTCACAGGCTACCGTTGTCCTTCTGCTGCTCTCTCAAGTTCTGTCTTCTTTTCAAAAGAAAAAAAAAGAAGTACTCCCTCCGTATTGAAATAGAAGTCATTTTGGACAACGACACGGTCTCCAAAATGTAACTTTGACTTATTATTTTTCCAAAAATATTTATTAAAATATAATATATTTATACTTTTATAAAAATATTTTTCAAGACAAACCTATTCATATGGTTTTCACATTTCCAAACTCAACGAATTAAAAGTTATTCGTGATTTATGTTCCCAATGTTTGACTAAAATCTTGTCCAAAACGACTTCTATTTCAATATGGAGGGAGTATATAAAGATTTACCATTCTGATTGGATGAGCGGTGAACAATTTGCCACTGTAATTACCCGTTTAAAAGGAAAGGATACCAATTCTTTGATCAACATGGCTGGTGCAGCGAGAGTGTTGTGTATACTTTGCATTCCATTTCTTGTAAATATATGACAAGGAAAAGTCTATGCAGACTAACGATTTTTTACGAAGCAGCTGACTATGAAGAAAGTTCCTCAAATTACGAAGCAGATGCTATGAAGAAAGTTCCGCAAATGTACCACGTCGGGGCATCCTCCTTGTCTCCTACTCCCTCCGTTCTTAAATATATGACACTGTTGACTTTTTATTTCAACTTTGACCAACAATATTTCATTAGTTAGTTTGTTAAATAAAGTAAAATGGGTACCAATACATCTAATATCAATAATACTTTGGATTTAACTCATAGACCTATGTTTTTGCATAAATATTTGTAGAAAAGACGAATAGTCAAACGAAGAAAAAAAGTCAATGGTGTCATATATTTAAGAACGGAGGTAGGGTATTAATCATGTTCTTAATTAGGTCCATCACTAATAAAGCATGCTTGTTTTGCATTCACGCCAATCCAATCCAAAGTTCCCTCCAAAACAACCTGGCATTCCCCCCTTATCTTATCTAACTTGCATGATTTGATCCCCGAAGCAAATCTTGAATAACAGTACCGTCTCCATCTAGTCTCAGGCAATAATTTGTTAGGCGATGATTTAAGCACATGAAGGTATGTATCTCATAGTTTTTGCTTCTCTCTGTTTGCATCCATATTATACCTCTTTTAGTTTCTGATCCAATCTAACACTTGTACTTACAATCATCAAACAATGATAATATGATTTAACTTTTAAGTGGTTAAAGCTTCTCAACCAATCCAATATATTTCGTACATCTACTTCCATTGTAAGTTGAGCACTACTGTTGCAGCCAATCGTAAATTGTTGTCTACTCTCCCGATACATAGTTTTTGCTATGAATCTGAATAGACATTGTATCTAGCTAGGTACATGGTAAAAACTATGTATCTAGGAAAGCCAAAACGACATTTATTTTGGGACGGAGGGAGTATATTTTAGTTAGGTTTCCAGTATTAATTTAAATCTCTTGTTGCTTGTAGCTTCGTAGGCAATGGCCAGTAATGTAACATCCAGCGAAGTGGACAACAAGAAAACTTGAGTATGACAATGAATTTGTTACTGAGGGGATTGAAGATGATTCCAGGTTGAAGAGGAACACTTGGTACCCGCTAGGCCAAAGAAGTGAAAGTTTTTTGACACTATCGATGGTGCTTTTACCTTATACAATGGATATGCTAAAAGAACTGATTTCCCTATTACAAGAAGAAGCTATACTGAATTGGTCGGGATGAAAAGGTTCTGTGAAACTTCAGCCACTTGCAACAATAGACAAGGCAAGGGTTGGTGCTTAAAAAAATATATTCAAGCCCAATAATCCCTCTGCAAGAATGGACCGTCCATCTAGAATAGATTTTGTATTCATGGTACCGCTTATCTTCGTTTACACTTGAGCATTGTCATGGTCTAGTCTGGCGAAGCAAGGTTTCTTTTATGTCATATTAACTTGATTTACTTGCAAAAGGAAGTAGACAAAGTTGAATTATACAGCAGGAACTCGTATGAACAAGAATTTCAGTTCTCTTGTTGTGCAAGCTGGCATTGCACTTCGCTTTGTATAGTAGGGTTCATGTGATAATAATCTTAGTTCATCTGATTAACGTGCTGCTTGATTGAGCTTATACATCAAGAAGTAAGCAACTTTGCCTTTCAAAGTCTTTTTGCTGTGACTTTGTTTCCTTGGCGACTCCTTTTTGTTCTCCATTGCACAATGAGCATTTTCTACTCACAAGTTTTCATCTTAAAATATTCCAGTGGTGGGAGAACAACGAATCCACTTGCAACACCTAGATACAATGCAGCTTGTTGTAGCTAGAATTATTTTGGAGATTGATGCTGATAGTGTGGCATGCTTTCTACTCTATTGAATATAACCATTCTCTCTCATCAGTACTTGTTCAAATTTAAGTGACTTTGTTATCACATTTAGTCCTAGAGCAATCTTTGGGGTGAATCTACCTTAGCTCATCGAGGTTGCTGGACCCCGACAAAAATTGCAAAATCTAGCGTACACACTATTTTAAGTGTTTATCCTTGTATTAGACCCATTGTCGTCCATGGATCCGACCCTTGGATTGTACAGTGAGCTCTTTTACAAATTTGTATTCAGGTTCTAGTAGCCTACAAGTGATTTAGTAGTGTAAATGGTTTAATGGAACTTGCATTCCCATAATTTTTTTTGACTCACCTAGAACTTGATAAATAGAATTACTACATAATAGCTGGCTATTTTTAAAATGAGCTTAGGAATCAATTTGGCATATGTTTATTTGTTCAGGCCTTATAACATGCTCTACCCATTAGTGTATTTGGTTGGATTAGCCTGATTTTTCTTTTTTGGTATTTTTATGTCATGTTTTGATTTAATTAATTTAATCTATGTGAAAAAGAATTTGTTTGTTAACATAATTAAACTATGTGCTATTTTTCAAAAAATATCTATGATATTTAGCTATACTTTATTGTTCCACATTATATTATATTTTAATTTCATTTCATTTGTAAAATTGTATTGTTGCACGTGTACAAAATTTGTTCAAGCTATACAATCTTTTGTTCTATAACCGATATTCAACATCTATAATTAAAATATGGTTGTGGTATTTATCTATTAATTTATAATATTGGTTTCATATCGTCATACAAACTTTTGTTCCACGGTTTTGCATTATTTATTTCAGGTGTACAAACTTTTTGTTCCGCATGGAGAATTTTTTGTACCTGAACAAAATTTTGTTCCAATAAAAGTTGTTCTAATTTTTAGTGATAATAGTTTAAATAGGACTTTGATCTATATCGATGCATAATGTATTTAACTTGTAGGAATGTACTCTCTCGTCCTAAGAAGAATGCAATTTCTAGCTATGCACCTAGACATGTACGAGTCTAGGTACATAACTAGAGCTTCACTTTGAGTAGTTGAGTTGGCAAATACTCCCTCCGTATCGAAATATTTGTCGCTGTTGACTTTTTTCTAAAACATTTAACATGTCGTCTTATTCAAAAATTTTATGTAAATATGTAAACATAGAAGTTACATTAAAGTACAAATAATGATAAAACAAATCACAAACAATATAAATGATGCACACAAAATATTTTGAATAAGACGAATGGTCAAAATTATGATAAAAAATCACTGGCAACGAATATTTCGATATGGAGGTAGTACTTATCTTGTCATGCCACTCATCAATTCATACCTTCTAAAATTAATTTTTCCCCTATGCATGCTTTGACTCCCATAGCCTATGATGTCATGTCTCCCAAATTTGGTTGTTCAGAGTATGAACAGGGAATGAATGCTACAGTAACTGTTAGTCAAGAAGAAAAGTCAAAATTGGTCCTTCAGACGAAAGCCCTGCATAGCAGCTATTTGCCATCCGTCACCGGTCAACTGCATATATGCTTGTGGAGAGATTTAATTTGCTGCTAGATATATATGTGTGTATGTCACAGCACATTATATAATACTGATGTTTCTTGATAAGGGTGAGCACAAAAACGCTATAGACAATTTAAGGTGGTGAAAGCTATTGTCACCAGGAGAAATTGCTCTCAGGGAAGTGCCATTGTTCGTTCCCTGTTGAGAGATGAGGATTTTCAAGCGCCTGTCCGCCCTGCTCGTCCTTGCTGTTCTCCTTCTCAACATCCCACAAAGTTTGTGCAGCTGCTACAAGCGCATCTTCAGCTTTGGCGACTCCATCATCGACACCGGCAACTTTGTCCACTTGTCCCTCAACGCCTCGTCCCCATACAAGGAGCTCCCCTACGGCATGACGTTCTTCAAGAACGCGACCGGCCGCATCTGCGACGGGCGTGTCCTTGTTGATTTCTACGGTGAGCCCTTCTCCTAAACCCGTGCCAAAATTGAGAACATCCGTTTCAGCGCGCGTGCCTTTGGCTCATGGTCGTGTGCGCGCGCGTGCATTTCAGCGCAAGCGTTCCAGCTACCGCTGATACCACCGAACCTGCCGGAGCAGGACTCGGGGAGCTTCCCGAACGGCGCCAACTTCGCCGTGGGTGGAGCCACGGTGATGCCCCCGGAGTACTACCGCAGGTGGAACCACAGCGTGCCGGTGCCCCATAGCCTGGGTGTGCAGATCGGATGGTTCAAAGAAATGCTGCATCGCATAGCTCCAGAGGACGACGACGACGGTAACATACTACCCCAAACCCCATGGATATATGACTTGTCTACACATATATCCGCGCATAATTAAGCTGTGCGTATTTGCTCTCTCCACAATGTCGATTACATGATTCATCGTGTCAGGTGCCAAGAGGAAGCAGCTTCTGAGCGAGTCCCTCATCGTGCTGGGCGAGATCGGCGGCAACGACTACAACTTCTGGTTCTGGTTCGCCGACGGCAGGCCTCGTGAGCAGGCAACCCAGTTCATCCCGGACATCGTTGCAAACATAGGCTCCGTCGTCCAGGAGCTCATCGGTCTGGGCGCGAAGACGATCCTGATCCCGAGCAACTTCCCCATCGGGTGCGTGCCGTCCTACCTGAGCATGTTCTCTAGCAGCAACCCCGGGGACCACGACGAGCACCAGTGCCTCCGGTGGTTCAACGACTTCTCCATGCGGCACAACCTGGCGCTGCGCGGCGAGGTCGACCGGCTCAAGGCGCAGAACGGAGGCGTGAAGCTCATCTACGCTGACTACTATGGCGCCGCCATGGAGTTCGTCAAGAACCCGGCTAGGTTCGGCATTGGTGATCCCCTGGTTGCCTGCTGCGGTGGCGACGGTCCGTACCACACGGGCGTAGCCTGTAACAAGACGGCTAAGGTCTGGGGCGACCCGAGCGGCTTCGCCAACTGGGACGGTGTGCACATGACGGAGAAGGCATACGAGGTCATCGCCCAGGGAGTGCTCAACGGCCCGTTCGCCGACCCGCCATTCGGCCATTGTTGAGTTGCTAGCTAGGACTAATGTTCATGATATAGCTAAGAACTGCAAGATGCCGTTTTTGTTCCTGTACCCAATCCACCTATGATTTCGCATATTGAGGCCCCGTGATGAAGCACCAAGACATTCAATAAGAGTGGTGTTTGGTTTGAGAAATGGGGTGGTCTATCATCGTCTCAGTTATGAGTCACGCCAAGGCCCAAGAAGTTTGACGTGACCAAAATGACTACTTCTTGAAAATTTAGTTTGGCAAAGGTTATGGTTGAAATTTTAGTTTTAAAAGAGTTAAAATAAAAAAATCTGTAAGGGAGCTGGATTGTGAGCTGGGCTCGGCCCCAAGGCGAGGTGTGAGAGAAATTGGTTTGCAAAGAGGAGAGGGAGACGGGCTAGGGTGGCGGAGAGGATGTTTTGGGCCAGAAAGAAAAGAAGAAAGGGAGGCGATCTAGACTTGATCCGAGAGTTAAAGGGGCAAACTTAAACTATTCTAAAACAACTTCACTAAAGGTCAAACAATTGCAAATTCAAATTCATGTTAGAATAAATTCAAACCAAAGCTTGAATAGCAAGTACACACAACAATACGAATCCCTATGTTGCTTTATTTAATTTAGAAAAGAATTTTTTTATATGATAAATTTCCTTGATAAAACAATAAATCTTAGAAATTTTTTAGAAATTTGGAAATCTTTAAATTAATTATTCTTCCTAATGACATCCTAAAATTGAAACTTTTAGGGTGTGAAGAGGATGGCCTTTGGAACCCCCTAGGAGCACAAGGAGGTTCCTGGATACCCAGCGCCCACATGTCCCCTTGGTGGAGACAGACGTTCTTTTTGAAGGTGGCCATCAAGATAGAATCCTGACGGATTCCCCTCCCACTATGCTCCACAGGACCAACCATAAGATCACATCAGATCTCAGCGTTGTGTGGAGTAAGTAACCCCTCGCCAACCAGTGTGGAGGGTTAAGTGACATATGTAGAGGGCAACACGCTACTGCCCTAACAAGTGCGCGCCTAAGAGAGGAAAATATGTGGGCCTAGGGCATGCCCCCATAAGACCAAGCGACGACCGGGTGCTGACTAGCCGGCAACTAACGACGAGGGTAGGGGCAACATTTCTGGTCAAGTCTAGACAACATCCGCATGAAGGCAGACGTGTGTTGGACGTTGGACTCTCTAGTTGTTTCTCCTCTCTTCCAACATGCCATTCATGCAGCCTCACTCCTAATTCTATAAAGGACAGGAATCAACTCTCGACACACACTCTCCTTCCATCTCTTGTTGGTCTTAAGCTCCTAGCCCGACTTGGGAGAGATCTCTCTCTCTCTATGCCCCTCGCCTGCACTCTCACCAGCTAGGGCAGCGGCTAGCGAGCGTCAACCCTCTCCCGAATCTCTCGAGGATGACCATGGCGTTGTCCCCGGCTCTAGGGGCTTTGCCCACTTACAACAGAAGAGAGGTAAGAGAATCTTTGTAATTAGCTTTCCCAACAATATTTTGAGAATCAATGATCCTGGCATTTTGTTTTGAAAATGCTTATATGTTTAAAGTTGTTTAGCCTAGAAACCTATTTTTGTACTGTAAGGTGGCGAGAATCATATTTGGTTGATTTTCCCATTGGGGTTCTCTATTGGAATTTCCTTCTTTCCACATTATTGAAACGAAAATCATAAAGTACAAAGTTGCATTGAAACTCTTTTTTTTTAATTTCAGTTAAACTTTCTTTGCTTTGAATTTCATGCCTTGTAAATTGAACTTCATTCTATGGGCAGGTGCTCAGGTTTTAAAAAATCCTGCTGGCGACAATATTGTTCTGAATTAATTTATTTGATCTTTCGCCATGTCACTACTGATAGATGAATATCCTCTGAATTATTTTTCGGGCCCTGCTTGCATGTTTAGATTCCATAGCAAATTCAGGGCCGGCCCTGCAGTGTAATCAACCGGGGCGGCCGCCCCGGGCCCCCAAACTCCGAAGGGCCCCAAACCTAGTATAAAACTAAGTAGTACATGTCCTGATCCAAGGTCCTAAGCTGTTATAAACAAGCAAACAGTTATTCCATGATCTTTTTCTTCCTTACATAAGTATTGTTTTAGCAATCTCTGAGGTCCCTTGATAAAAGTGCAAATTTTCCTAAGGTGTTCTTTCAACTAATTCATATAAGGGGTCTCCCAATTTTAATTTGGCCCAGGGGCCCCTGAAAACACAGGGCCGGCCCTGAGCAAATCGTGTCAGATCTCTTCGCACATATTCTTCATAGCATGCATAAGCGCCGGGACGATAGAGCATACTACCTTCGTCCCAAAATAAATGTTGTTTTAGCTTTCCAGATACATTAGTTTTGATATGCATTTAGATATACGATTGTATCTAGATGCATATCAAAACGAATGTATCTAGAAAAACTAAAACAACATTTATTTAGAATGGAGGGAGTATTCCTTCGATTTTAGTGATGGATTCATTCTGAATCGATGATCCTTGGCCATTTTGCTGATTATTTTACATAAAAGATTAAAAGGAATGTAGCCATTTATATTTTTGAACCAATCTGATATTTTCTATGTCACACTGATATATACATGTTCTTGACTCCATATAGGATATCTCATTTCGAAAAGAAAAATACTAGATAGCATACCATGTTATATCTTTTGAGATTCTTTTTTGAAAGGAATCTTTTCAGATTTTTCCATATATATGGCATTGAGTTCCATAAACATTTGTTAGCATTTAAATCTTTCTCCTTGAGCTTTAGTGGTGCATTCATATTTGGATCCAGCCACATCTTTTATTGATTTTATTTCTTACCAGGGATAGAGACTATACAGTCGTCATTTATCTGTAAAGAGGCGCAGTACTGCAAGACTTCTATAAAAGGTGGTCGAAGGAGGCCATCTGCAAAAGTGCAGAACGAGAGAAGTACCATACTGTTCAGAGATGGCGAGTTTCAGCTGCCAACAGCGAGCCGCCTCCCTGGGCGCCTTCCTCGTCTCCGTCATCCTCATTCTCAATGCTCCCACGGGGCTGTGCGGCTGCTACAAGCGCATCTTCAGCTTCGGCGACTCCATCATCGACACCGGCAACTTCGCTAATGGCAAGGGCCCGTTAATGGAGTTCCCATTTGGCATGACCTACTTCAACCGCCCCACCGGCCGCATCTGCGACGGCCGTGTCCTCGTTGATTTCTACGGTGAGTACAACGACGATCAGTATGAGCATACATTGCTTGACATGGTGTACATGTTCACACAGCCATGTGTATTCTTTCAGCTCAAGCGTTCCAGCTGCCGCTGCTTCCACCAAATCTGCCGGAGAAGGACACGGGGCTGTTCCCGAATGGCGCCAACTTCGCGGTGTTTGGCTCCACGGCGATGCCCCCGGAATACTACTTGCGAAGGTGGAACCACCAGGTGCCGATGTGGTGTCACCTGGGCATGCAGATGGGGTGGTTCAAAGATCTTCTGCACCGGATTGCTCCCGGGGATGGTAACTTGCTATGCATTGCATACGCCATGTCCTTGCATGCATATATGCGTACATGTTCATGTGCCCAGTCGGCTGATTATATTATCCATTGCACATTTGCACGGAATTATATTCTATCAGATGCCAAGAGACAGATCCTGAGCGAGTCTCTCATCGTGCTGGGCGAGATCGGTGGAAACGACTACAACTTCTGGTTCGGCGCCGGCGAGCCTCGTGAGATAGCAAGCAAGTTCATCCCAGACATCATGGCAACCATAAGCTCCTCCATCCAGGTGCCTGCCGCTTTCACTCGTCAAGTACGTCGTCGTCGTCATCTGTCATTGTAGAGATCCTGAATAACTTGCATGCATTTTGCAGGAGCTCATCGGTATGGGCGCGAAGGTGATCGTGGTCCCGAACAACTTCCCCATCGGGTGCGTGCCGGCCAACCTGAGAAACCACAAGAGCGACAACCGCGCGGACTACGACGAGCACGGGTGCCTCCGGTGGTTCAACGACTTCTCCCAGCGGCACAACCAGGAGCTCCGCGGCGTGGTCGGCCGGCTCAGCGCGCAGAACCCGGGCGTGAAGCTCGTCTACGCCGACTACTACGGCGCCGCCATGGAGTTCGTCAAGGACCCGCACAGGTTCGGCATCGGCGACGCCCTCACCGCGTGCTGCGGCGGCGACGACCAGCCGTACCACATCAGCAAATCGTGCAACAGTACGGCCAAGATCTGGGGCGACCCGAGGGCCTTCGCGAGCTGGGACGGCTTGCACATGACGGAGAAGGCGTACGAGGTTATATCCCAGGGGGTGCTCAATGGGCCGTTTGCCAACCCGCCATTGCTGAGGACTTGCTAGAATTCCGGCTGCAGCTAAGAACTATATATATATATATATATATATATATATATATATATATATATATATATATATATATATATATATATATATATATATATATATATATATATATATATATATATATATATATATATATATAGTATACTCTGTGGCCGGCTATAGAATAGCCTATTCTGTATCCACTCCATCCGACGACGCACCAGGTTGCTTTGCTCCGCGTGGATCTCTCCCTCCGCCGCGTCTTGCTAATTAATCCCGCATGGCTCGCTTGCCTTTTCCGGTTCGCAGCGCGCCCATCGAGCCGACCCAGACGCGAGCGAGCCGTGCTTGCATGCCGCATGAGTCGGAGCCAGATTAGTCCACAGTGATTTTTTGGAAATCGAATTCGCGTCACCCGGTCTGCTAGACCGAGGGGTCACGAGACTACGTGATAACATGAACATGCCTGTGTACAAGTACATGGAGAACTAGTGCACGTAAATATTCAGCCTATAGCTACGAGAATCCATATTGGACACGTACGCTACCAATGTACAATAAAATAATTGTTACGATAATCAGGAGGACGATAATTAGAGTACATAATTACCACAATTAGGTCCGACTATTTTGAAATACCAATTACTGTAATTATGAGACCAATTTACCACTGATTTTATAATTTTGGAGACAATTTACTGTTTGTGTG
>CM014274.1:27866899-27893366 GCA_004135705.1 Alloteropsis semialata | reverse complement strand
GATCTTCTTGCTGAAGAAATGGAAGATATCAAGCAAGAGGATGAAAAGATCAAGAATGGCTTGGTCAAGCTTAAGGGAAAGGGTCAAGTGCAACCTTCTCAAGATAACCGTGAAAACATGGTGAATAAGCTTGAGAAGGGATCAATGGTCACTGACTCAATTTCTCGGCATGACAAGCAAGTCAACAAAGACAAGACTCAAGAAAAGAAGAAAAGGGAGCTTGATCACATACAATGCTTCAATTGTTCAACAATGGGGCATTATGCAGCTATGTGCCCCATCAAGCATAAAAGAAAAACAAAGAAGCATGGAGTATCCAAGAAAAGGAGTCTTGCAAAGAAAAGGATTTGCTATGAATGCAAGAAGAAGGGACACACGATAACCATGTGTCCCGCCGCTACTAATGTAGGTGGCTCTGACCCTGACCGGTCAGACCGGCCACATGGACCGGTCAGACCGGTGGCGGCCAGGGCAGCCACCATTCACCACAGTGACAAGATTGAAGTCACCTCTTCATCCATGGAACCCAAAAGCAAGCAAAGGCAAGAAAAGCAAAGAAATATAAAGTCAATCAAGGACAAGAGCCGTGTTTTCTATACTTGCCGGCAAAAGGGTCACATGGGCAAGGATTGTCCAAATGGTAACATTCTTGAATCTAACCTTGTCCATTATAATTTTAGTAAGCTTGGGAAAGACAAAACTGACACTTGTGCTATAAGAGTGATTAGTTCACCTCAAACTAGCATAAGAGCCATTTGGGTTCCTAAGCATCTTGTGACTAACCTCAAAGGACCCAACAGGATTTGGGTACCAAAGAGTACTTGCTAAGCTTGCAGGATCGTCGAGAGGCATTGGACACTTGGCTTATAGAAAAGATACAAGAAATGAATAAATTAGCCAAGTGACTAGCAAAGTGTTGAAATCACAAAACCAATGTCATCTCGGTAACTAGTGCTTAATGTCATGTCTTAGTCACTCTCAGTTCTATCTGAACACTCATGGGTCACAAGTGTGAGTTTGTGAAGCATGAGAAAGTGACTTTGACATTTTTATTTGATTTATTCCCTATATGCCATGTGATGCCTTTAATGACTCTCTAGTAGAGCATACTATTTTGAAGTGCAGGAAATTACAGAAAAAGTAAAGAAGAAATTTCTTGGAGCAAGTAAAAGAAAAGAATTCCAATTGTGTGCGCTGACTGGGGATGACCGGTATGACCGGTCACTTTGACCGGTCTGACCGGTTCTGGCCCAGTTAGCAAACATCAAGTTCCGGCAGCCTCGGTTTCACGCCAGAACTTCCGACCCAAAGTTCCGGCAGCCTCGGTTTCATGCCAGAAATTCCGGCCAAATCATACCAGAAGTTCCAGCAGAGGTTGGATTGTCAAGCTTCATCTAATTTGGAATATTACAAGAAATCTTTCAGCACCTCCATGGCATACAATTTATGCACTATCTTTGTGGTAGTAAGTATTCTTGGCACCTTGTCAATAAATGCAATTTATTTATGTGCCAGGACCAAATTGTGAGATAAACTCCTCAAATTCATTAAATTGATCAAGTGCATGTGACATGATATTCAAATAAATGATGCACCTATTAAGGGGGAGATTATGCTACAATTTGTGTCCTAGAGACTAACATTCTCTTCTAGTGATCTTGTAGTCTCATGCGTGAGAGTTTGTCTCTCTTTGAAGCAAGCTATGTCTTTTGTTCAAAATTGGTAAAAGTGTATCTATCTCCTCTTTGGACAATGAATTATCTTATTAAATAGCTGCTTCCCATAATATAGATTAAATTCTTTTGCTTGGCTTTGTGACAAGATTGGTGCATGTGAGCTTGCCTTCCACCCATATACACATGTGCATTAAGAAAAAGGAATTTAACCTATATTATGAGGTTTCATCTTTTAGTGATCCATTGTGCCTTTCCAATCCAAAGATCACTAAATGATGAAACTAGATCTTGTGCTTCTTAATGCATTTCTTCTCTATGATGTATATAAGGGAAAGTCATAAATGAGAAGAGGCATTTGGATTATATTGATAATGCACAAGACTTGAGAAATGAATCTTCACCATTGTGAAGAAAAGGATTAGCTAGAGGCCAAGGTATGTTCCTTTAACCTATGTTTTTACATTGAGCATCTAGGCCTCATATCCTTGCTAATGTGAGTTTTTGCATGTAATTGTTTTAAGTCAATTTTGAGCTTCAAATCTAGATATTTAGTTGATGTCTTTATTGGGAATTGACTTGGTGTCATCTCATGCAAGATATGAGCTAAATATGCTAAGATGACTATTGACTTGAGATGGATGCATGTCTTTTGTGGCATAGGGGAGTTTTTGCGAAAATTCAACTAGCATGTGTAGGAAGTGTGCTTTCTTTGAAAAATTTTTGGTTCTTGGTCTTTGTGGCCCGATTGACTCACTTGTGACTATTGTTCACTTTGTTTGATTGATGCCTAGTCACAAGTGGGAAGATTTTCTCAAGTCCATAAAATCTTTATCTATCTATCTATGTTTCTTGGAAGAATCAAGAAATGAGAAATAATTTGGATTATCATATATTCTTCTGAGATATGTCAACTTTGGATAAATTTTCACTGCAAATCTCACATCCAATCTTGTGAGGGCTAAAGGATCAAAATCTATCACAAACCAGCCATCTCACCTTTTCTGTGGGGAGGGCACCGGTCTGACCGGTGTACCCCGGGTTTCACCCTTTTACCCCCACCCGTGACTAAACAGTGCAATCTTATCCTCTTTCACCCCCCACTCGCCTCCACGACCTGTTCTCTCTCCTGCCCGTGCGCCCAAGTCTCCCACTCAATCTCCATTGGCGATTTGAGGATTCAACCAAGGAAAAGCTCGCCCTCCTCAAGGATTCAAGTCTCCACGGTCGGTCTAACTGGTGCCCTAACCGGCCCCTTGGATTAATCTCGAGTTCCTCTCTTCCAAGGTATTCAAATCTTGTTTTTGCCCGATCTATGAACTCCCTGAGTAGATTTGAAATTCCTTGGGTAGAACGTCTTCTGGCAACCCTTAGAGACTATTCCTAGAAGATCTTTCAATTTGGTTGGGTGCATTGGTGAAAATCGAGTTTTGAGGATGAACTGCCAGCACCGGTCTGACCGGTGCCCCCGACCGGTCTGACCGGTCCGGGCAGTTCACCTCCAAAGTTTGATTCTCTTCAATATAATTCAATCTTTATCTGCTTAGGATGTCTCATAAATTTCTTTGATCATATCTAGACCATCTAGCTGCTCAAGATTTCTGGATGGAGCTATTGGCTCAGTTTTGGGGGTGATCGGTCTGACCGGTCACTTTGACCGGTCTGACCGGTCAAGCCCAGAGCTGCTCCAATCATTCCAATCCGTGTGCTTTCTATCGTCAAATCTATCAAATCTTGTGCCCTGGTGTCTTATGGATACTTTTTTATAATCTTTGTGACTCAGGATCAGCAGCTATGACTAAGGGTCATGATGCCGAGAGAAGGAAAAAGAGAAGACAAGATGATTCTAGTTCTCAAGGTGCTAGCTCTGTGCAAGATGATTATGCCAGCAAACTGAGACCTAGAGGGCAGAAGAGGTCTTCAGTTGAGATGCATGTCGAGGAGGAAGAAGAGGAGGAAGTGAAAACTAGTAGTGATGATGATGAAGAGCAGAGTCCTTATAGAGTGGAACATCGCCACGGCAAAGGCCCATCTATTAATAATGGCAGCAGTGACAGTGATGAGGGTGACGGTGGTGGTGATAGTGATGGCAACGGTGATGGTGATGATGATAATGATGGTGATGATGATGACGGTGATGGTGAAGGTGATGATGACATTCCTATCATTGTGAGGCCTATCTATCTCTATGGTACAAGAATGACAAATTATCATGGGGAAGGGATGACAAAGGCTGTGTTGAAAATGAGAGATGCAGATCCTTATAGTGGGACTAGGACAGCTAGTGATAATAGATTTTGGACTATGTTTCAGCAGGATTTCTACACCTCAGTTATTCTAAAGAAGTCCAAAATCACACATGAGGCTCAGTATGTGGATTGGAAACACATGACAGATCAGCATAATCCAATTTTTGATGAGATCATTGAGACCTGTACAAGACAAAGGATAATGCACCTCATGGGTTTCAAGCAAAGCTGGAACAAAGAGATTATTGCTCAGTTCTATGCCACAGTGTACTTTGGCTTTAGGAAAGGTGTTAAAGCCATGTTTTGGATGACAAATGGAGTTAGATATCACATCACCTTTCAGGCCTTCAGCAACATGTTCAAACTTGGTAATGAAGAAGGCCTTCAAATGTTGCATGATGAGGAGGAACTTGAACTATCTATGATGAAGATCATGTATCCTCGCAATATGGAAAATGAATGGGGGAAGTGAAGCATTTGTACACTTTCTATGGAGTTCTCAATAGGCTCTTTAGAAAGACAATAACCCCTAGAGATGGCAATACATCTGAGATCACTTCCTTCCAAAAGAATTTGATGTTTGCTATGAGACCTGAGGCACCTGAATTCAGTGTTGGGGATTTTATTTGGCAAGAGGTCAAGCATGTATCTGAAAATCCAAAGAAGATCTGCAGCTATTGTCCCTATATTATGTACATGATTAGAAAGGTGACCAAGATTGACTTTCCTAGTGATGTGAAGCACAAACCTTTGAGGCCTAATGCCAAGAAACATCCTAGGATTCCTTCTCCAGAGCCAGAAATTCAGCATGAGCCAGTTGGAGATGATTTTGTGCAGCAGGGACAGCCACAGCCGGCTCAGCCTGGTGCTCAGACCGGCACCGATCTGACCGGTGACCGGTACCGGTCTGACCGGTTCAGGCCTGAGCCCATTGTCTTCACTCGCCGGCCAAGGGAGCGTCCCACCTCACCCATCAAGAAGCTTTTCAATTTGTTTGTTGGCATGTGCAAGAGCCAAAGAGATGTAGAGGTGGAGCAGCAGCGTCAGCGGAGGGACAACAAGAAAATCAATGATTCAATCAAGTTGATGCACAATGCAATGAACTTTCAGCCTCCGCGTTCTCCTCCCTCACCACCACCTCCAGAGATAGAGATTCCATCTGTTGAGGATAGGCTCCGAGGTTATTCTTCAGCTGGATACTTTGATCAGTATGGGAGCATGTTCTTTCCAGATGTTAGTTCTTCATCAGGTGCTCCACCAGTTCAGCCACAGCATCAGCCTGCACCTCCACAGTATCCACCTGTTCCTCCACAGTACCAGACTCTCTCTGCTAGCATGCCGAGTACGTTCTCGTCAGGCTTTGTGCCAGGTATGATGGGAGGTACATATCCTGCGGGATCATCTTCTGTGGGTCCATCTTTTCACAGTGAGGGCATGGTGGCGGGTTCTTCTCTTCCACCATTCAGCAGTGGCATTCTTGGCACATTTAGTGATGCACCGGAGACCTCTGACATAGCAGCGAGGCTCTCGACTTCTATCTTTGGATATACACCTCCTGTGCCTCCCGACACTTCAGCTTCCTATGGTACTACTGATCCCACTCTTGCTCCTCCCTCTGAGATCACCGTATCAGATTCCATATATCTTATGCCTCCTCTCTCGCATTTGCATGAAGGACTTCATCTTTGGTCAGGAGCATCACCTAGTGAAGGAGGAAATGGTGGCAATGGACAGAAGTGACTGCTACAACTTCTCCAGGCCCTTTTATGGATGCTTGATGACAAAGGGGGAGAAGTGTTGGATGATTAAAGCTTCATTTTTCAGATTCGTAGCAGTGGCAGCAGCCTTGACCGGTCTGACCGGTCGGGGTGACCGGTCTGACCGGTCATGTATGGTTGACAGTGGAACTTTGTAATAAATCTCGAATTTTATTCCTTTGTGGACTTGAGAACTTGTAATGTGTGCTATTGTGTGTGTAAGACCTTTATTTATGCACTCTAAGTAACTTTGTGTTAGTATGTGATGCATGGATTGATTGGTGGTTGTTTTTATTCCTTGTATGTGTGCTGACTGGGGCTGACCGGTCTGACCGGTCACCTTGACCGGTCTGACCGGTCAGGCACCTGACAGCACACATATATTTCTTTGTGTGCCTTTCTTGTCATATGCATCATGGGTATTTTTTTTGTACACACACTTGTTGCACCCCACGGTTTCTGAGATATAGGGGGAGCTCTCATATTTTTATTGTGAAATGTGTGCTCTTGGCATGTGAGGCCATTTTGAAATTCCATTCAAAGCACACATTAAGGAGGAGCTCACAATATATCTAAGAGACCAAAAGAGCTTAATTGTCATATTTGTAAGCTTTAATCGAGTTGTCATCAATCACCAAAAAGGGGGAGATTGAAAGTGCATCTAGGCCCCCATGTAGGTTTTGGTGAATTGTATGACAAAATGATTAAAGGACTAACTTGTTTGCTTAAGACTATGAGCAGGTTTTTATTTGTACATTCATGTTGTGATATTGAATTATATATGAAATGAATGTTCTTTGGCTCATAATGAGAAAGGCAAGCAAGTGTGTGATCTTTTTGTGCATAAATAATGAATGACAAGCATGAGTGTTGATATATTTTGGACAAGTCAACAAAGGTATATCTATGTGGTTCCAATTCTATGAGAAAGCTTGTTGACATATGAAGGGATCATTCAAAGTGGAAATTGCAAGGCTTCATGCATTTACACCAAAGGGACATATGCTTATGTGATATATGTTGGTCTCGTTGTTGGAAGCTTGCAATGGTTTGAATGTACTTTGTCAATCAAGAACAAGCATTTGAAGAAGTTCTTTCAAATGGGATTTCAAAATGATGAAGCAAAGCTAAACTCAATGTGGCAAGGGTAAGTGGTGAAGAAATCAACCGAGATGACTAGAGCGAGGGACTAAGCAAGCTTTGGCTAAGCGACGGCTTTCCATGTGTGCAAATTGCTAAGGTGAAGTATCTAGGTCCGTGGGGTTTCGAAGAATCATATCCAAGCTTTATTGAGGGAAGCAATGCAAAGCATCAATTAGTTGTGATTGATAAAATGGAGTGACTTAAGGATTCAAATACACTTTGTCAATGGATGATGGAAAATCCTAAGTCACTAGCTCAAGTATGGAATTGCTCAAGAAAGATAGCAATGTTGAAAGCCCTCAAGTTGACAACTATCAAAGTATGGCATTGATGAAGTCTTCGAAACTCAAGAGGATCTCTTTGTGTTCATATTTATCCTTGAGTATAGGTACGCCGTACTATCAAGAGGGATGCAACATTTGCTTCTTGACAAATATCAAAAGTGCTCAATAGTTGACCTATGTGAGAATAGCCTTGAGAGAGTCTCAGAGTGTGCTAACAGTCCCAGCTCAACTAACATTGTGTGGTTTTATCCCTGGATGAAACCTTGAGCTAACTTGAGAGAAGTTTTGGGACACACTCAGCCTGACCGGTCTGACCGGTCAAGGGGACCGGTCTGACCGGTGCCAGCTCTAACGGCTAGTTTTCAAATTCGGCTCTGCCTGACCGGTCTGACCGGTCAGGACAGAATCCCAACGGCTAGTTTTTGTGTGCTGGGGTATTTATACCCCTCAGCCCCCCTCTTGCTGGGCTTCTGCTTCCACACGCCATTCAGACATCCTAGAAGCCAGAAAAGCACTCCCCAACCTCTCTTTGTGAGATTTGTGTGATATTTGAGATATCTTTGTGTTGGGTTGAGAGAGTATGATTGTGTGAGCATTAGAGAGCAAACAAGAGCAACCATAGCTTGAGCACTTCGATTCGCTATCAAGAAAGCCATTTGAAGCATTTGTTACTCTTGGAGGTTCTTCCTCCAAGACGGCTAGGCGTCGCCCGGTGAGCTACCAAAGTGTGTGGTGAGCCACGGGATTGTTTGTGCAGGTCGTGCTTCACCTCCGAAAGGGAAGAAGCAAGCTAGTGGAAGGAGGAGATAGCTTGACCTAGTGTGGTCGCATAAGCTTCCTCAACGGAGAGTAGGATTCACCGTGCCTTGGTGGCTGCTTGGTGCGAGCGGTGAATCTGAACTTCAGGAAAACAACTCCTTGTGTCTTGGTTTGGTTTTGCCTCACTTGTTGATTTCTAGTACATTATTTGTGCTTCCGCTTCGATCTACTTGGGTGTGCTTATATTGTGTGCAGGGATAGTTTTGCCTTGCTAAATATCATCTACAGAAGCTACTCACCAAGTTTGGTTCGTGCTAGAAGTCAAGAAGAAGCTCGAGCTGCTGTTGGGTGTGTGCACTGCACAGCACCGGTCTGACCGGTGTGGAGCACCGGTCTGACCGGTCACCCTCTGGCAGGTAGAGAAATTTGGGGGAAAAGTTTTATTTGCCGGCCATTCGCCTATTCACCCCCCTCTAGGCGACATCAAGGTCCTTTCAGGAAGAAGCCTCCTGTGGGCAGCCCGAACCCACGCTCAAAGAAGGGCGCGAAGACAGCCATCTCGGTCTCCAATCGCTCCCACAGCCGGGCGTCATCCCCAGCAGGCCGCCATTGCAGAGTCTCCTGTGACCCGAGCACGCCCTGGCGCACCATGTCCCGGAGCCCCTCCTCGATCACGGAGGATTGACCTCAAGCCGGTTCTTGGGGCGGCACTCCTCCAGGCACGGAGGTCAGCTCCACCATCTCCTTAGAGGAAGCCACCGCCTTCCCCTTGGCATCCGCCCCAGCGGCGGTGGCCAGAACTTCAGCATCGCCACCCTTTCTGGCGGCGGCGTCACCCGCAGCCCCGGACTGGCTTGCGGAGGACGCCACCATCTTCTCCGCGTCAACACCACCGTGGCCCGCAACAAGGCCCGCATCCACCGTCCTCGTCAGCGGAGGCACCTCCTCTCCCGATGCCGGCGCCCCTAGTGATGTCCTCTGGTCCGCCATCTTTGCCGATATGCGCAGCCGCGATATAAATGTGCAGCGGCGGTGCGCGGCGCTCGAACTCCGGCGGCGGCGAGTGCGCGGTGGGCGAATTGCGCTTACGGCGGGGTTAAGCGGTGGCGAAGGCACGGAATGGTTCTCGATTTGGAAATGACTGTGGTAAAACCGCCGGGGAATAGATCCGATTTATCCCCTTTCCGCCGATCCAAATTATCCTAACGGCGCCGTAACTGACGGACGGATTCCGTGGAAATCCCGTTAACTGCGGACAACAGCTCTCCGTGTGCCAACGGCTCTTTGCATAAAGTACTCGGCCAGCCCCGACCTCGAGGACTCGGCGCTTCTTGACTCCGGTCAACGGGTCTCCGGACTCGGCCAGCCGCGACCCTCGGGGACTCGGCGCTTCTTGACTCCGGTCAACGGGTCTCCGGACTCGGCCAGCCCCGACCCTCGGGGACTCGGCGCTCTTGACTCCGGTCAACGGGTCTCCGGACTCGGCCAGCCCCGACCCTCGGGGACTCGGCGCTCTTGACTCCGGTCAACGGGTCTCGGACTCGGCCAGCCCCGACCCTCGGGGACTCGGCGCTCTTGACTCCGGTCAACGGGTCTCTGGACTCGGCCAGCCCCGACCCTCGGGGACTCAGCGCTCTTGACTCCGGTCAACGGGTCTCCGGACTCGGCCAGCCCCGACCCTCGGGGACTCGGCGCTCTTGACTCCGGTCAACGGGTCTCCGGACTCGGCTAGCCCCGACGCTCGGGGACTCGGCGCTCTAACTATGGCCACCAAGTCCCTGTGACTTGGCACCAAAAGCTTGTTTGCAAATCTACAATGCCTCTGTCAACCTCCGGGTCAGAGGGAACACAGAAATCGCATGTGCAGCCAAGAAACAAAGAAGGGATCATCAGAAAAACTATACAATTACATGAAGAGCCGGTCATAGGCCGGTCACAAGGATCAAACACATCAACCGTCAAGGTGACGGCTTGGGGCACTCGTCCCTGCGCCTAGTGCTGCATCCGTAGCAAGCTTGGTCCACATGAGCTCCTCGCAAGCTCTCTTGTAGCACCATGGCGACCGGCGACGGGCGAACCCCACTTGAAGGATGAGAGCAAATGCCCCCGGGTATCCCTTGGCTCTACAAAGCATTTCACCCCACATGGCCCTCGTCACACGGCAATGCAGGGAGTCAATGGGACAGCATCCGGACATTGCTCAACATCTCAAGATCTTCGCAAGCACTCTTCTAGCACCAAGCTATCAAGTCCACATGGCTCCTCCCCGGAGGATGAACCCAGCACCAAGTCCCCAACATGTATATATTTGGTAGGTGTTATGCCTATCTCTTGATGAGCACATGGCTCCGAGCCTTGACACATATTTATAGCCCCGTGCTAAATATTCACATGTGACCCTGGTTGCATTGTTCGGGGCATGAGCTCTGTGCCACGCAGCAGCTCCTTCCTTCGAGGCGCGCAGACCGCCCTTATCGTTTCCGGCTTCATCCAACCACGGGTATGCTCTGTGCATTCACGTGGATACTATTCTTGTCACAATGCATGTGGCGAGCTTATCCTTTGGGCGGCCTGCCTGCCTCGAAGCTTTGAGATTCTTCTTTCTTGACTATTAGCCCGACTTTTCTAGTCGGCCTAATGCTCGGGGACTACTCCATATGGAGGGCTCCTTGCGTCGCCCTCCATATACCCCATCAGGATGTGTCACTTTTCTCAAGTGGTGCAGCTCCTCGGTACCCGACTCGGCTACGACTCGGCGCTACATCACTCGAGGCTTCGCCTCGGGTCTGCCCAGTGTCATCCCCGATGATCAGCGGTTTTCTTTTTTGAGCACCGTCCACCCTTGTGTCGGCCTGCCGACCAAGATGCTTCAGCCGACTGCGGAGGCTTCGCTTCTTCATCATCACTCCGACATGCGCCTGCACGTTGCTCGAGGACTTGTGGGATATGGGTACCCCTGGGTCCACTGTCGACCGGGTAGCCAGTCGGCCTGGTCTCACGTCTGACGAGGATGTGGGCCGACCCCAGGCCGGTCCATGAGGATCCCTGGCTTAATGGATAAGATTGGAGAAGACTTAGCCCGCAAGGCATGAGGCGATATACTCGGATCCCACCTGGAGATCATGGAGATTACATGGCAACCGACTCAGATTAGTTTTCTACTCAGAGCCGGATACAATTAGAGATAACTGATTTGTAAACCCTAGGCCGTCAGTCTATATAAGGCGGCCTAGGTCGACCCTTTCATCCATCTGATTCTCTTTCGCCCATTGTAACCACAAACTCGCCGTTGTTCTCCGGAGCCTCGCCGAGCGAATCAATACAAGACCCTCGAGCACAGGACGTAGGGTATTATACCTCCGGATAGGCCGAACCTGTATAATCCCTGTATCCCTATGTTACCTCGAGCTCTCTAGTCCTGCGATTGCCCTTTGCCTACAAATCAACCATCTGGGTACCCTCGGGTGGACTGCCGGACTAGAACTCCGACATATTGTAATATCGTGCTGTCAAAATAATCCGTAAATCTAGTAACAAATGGCATGTGACGTGTGGTAAAAGTAGCACATGTGTGGATTTAGGGCCCACAAGTAGTATCTTTTTTTTTGACCAAACAAGTAGTATCTTTTTAATACCCTAGTAGTATCTTTTTCAATCTGGAGTAGTATTTTCTCACGATTAATCCTACATATCTCAAACACTAAAACTAAGTAAATAAACAAATATCTTGTGTTCCCTCTCGCATTATAGTTGAAACAAAATCATTAGATTACTAATTTAATAACGGCAATAAAGCTTGCATGCAAAAACTAGACCGTGATACCGGCTGCTGTTTTGATTGATGCTTTATCATGCAGATTGGGATTAACAGTATACTCTTCATCGGGTTGCAACGGTGTCTCTCTCTCTCTCTCAAACACGGAAACACCAAGCAAGATCTTTTTTTTTTGAGGAAAAGAGTGCATTCTCATTACTTTGGAACTTGTTTACAGTCATTACAGAGTAGTTCATGGATACAAGAAGGAGCTTGGAAACTCCAAACCGCCGAATGCATACAACGTTTAGCAAAAAGGGCTAATTCATGAGCTACTCTATTGGACTCTCTTCTAACTTTAATCACTTTCACCTCTGGTATTATAGACATACCAGCCTTGATATCTTTCACAATATTGGAGAAACTAGCTCTATTCTCAGCCTCAGAGTTCAGGGCATAAACTAGATTTTGGCAATCAGATTCAATCACGGTTGGCTTCCCAATCCACTGATTTATCAACTGGACTCCTTCAAGGCAAGCTGCAGCCTCCGCATCCTCCACTGACACACAACGGATGCCATGCTTCCAAGCCGACAGCATCACTTTCCCAAGGTGATCTCTAATTATCATTCCTAAGTTTGTCTCCCCTGAGCGTGGATCAAAAGCAGCGTCCACATTTAGTTTTTGTCCATCCTTGAGGTGGCGAGGACCAAACACTCTTTTATTCATTTGATACTTTATTTTCCTTGACCCGTTCCCAGCTCTCATGCATTGGTGCTTTGCCTTTTTTGTCCTTTTTCTCCCCATGCCGGATTTGTAACAATGACCGCCAGTAGCTTACAACAAATCTGGCTGATCCATAAACTGAAGCTTTACCATCCCCATGAATTGAATTGTTTCTTAGATGCCAAGCTCTCCATAGGCAAAACAATAGTTGTGCTCTACTCTCATTACTCAGCTGATCAATCAACAAGTTGAACCACTCTGGACCAGTTTTGGTTAGATTATCTTCGGGAACTAGTTCCCAATCTTTCCTCAATTCCTCCCTTAGAGCCTTGGCTTTTGTACAGGATATAACGGCATGATACACATCCTCTTCTTCTCTTCCACAAATTCGACAGGTACTGTCAATTTCCATATTCCTTCTTTTTCTGTTTTGCAAGATTGATAGTCCATTGTTTGCTAGCCTCCATGCAAAAACTTTTATTTTCTGGGGCACTGGGGTGGACCATAACTTGGTCCAGCAAGGTCTCCCTCCATCTCTCGAACTGCTTGTAGAGGTTGGGGCCTGTGCCTGTATTGTGTCTTGGATGGCTACCCGATAGGCACTGCGAACAGAAAAAATGCCATTCTTTTCATAGAACCAAGCTCTCACATCAGGCATATATACCTTTGGAATATGTATTTTTAGGATTTCCTCGGCATCATGGTCAAAGAAGATAGAACTAACCAGGTAAGTACACGTGCGTTCTTTTCTTTCATTCAAAATAATGGACAGTGTAAAAACTTATGCATGTGAAATTAAAGAAAAAATAGATCGTATATTCCTAATGGTGCCTAGTATTTAGTGCAAACTTCCTATATTTTTTTGGATAACAGATGAATCAGTAAAAAAATTGATGAAGAAAACAGGAAAAATAAACGCACACGTACAGCTAATTTACTAGCTTCTTACTATCCCTCTCTTGCCTCTGGGACACAAGCATCAGGCTCATCCTTCCTCTTGCTATAAATGATGGACAGGTGCTTGCAAGCGCAGCAGCCAGCAAGCATCTTCAGGACGCCGGCGCTCGGGTTGAGGATCCACTGCAAAGTGCATACCTGCAGTGCCGACCATGCAACCCATATTCTATAGCTATAGAAATGCTTGCCGTAAAAAAGAGTTTTGCTCCGTGATCATTGCACCAGAGTTTCGGCCACGATGTGGCCGCGTTGGAATTGTCCAGGATGACCACGTGATCAGCAAGATAATGCGGCCCGATTCAGCTCACGTTGACGCCGCAACTGGAGATAATTGTCATCATTGCTATTAAAACGGATGCGCGGTGTATGCGGGATTTGGTTTGACTAAACAACAGTAAAAACCATTGAGTTTTACGGCTTTATTGAGTCATCGGAGCTCCGGTGCGCGTACGGCGACGCGTGTAGCGCGTTAAATAGACGCACCCTATATATATGCGCACACACGTACATACATATAAAATAAACACCGGGCCGGAGATCGATTGATTCATAGTCGGATCACTGGTCTATTATTTATCAGTACAGTATAATTGACCTGATATATAAAATGCACAAGATTTCTAACATACATGCAACACAAAGTAGCATATGCAATACCGAAATAAGAAACAAAGACAGGACAAAAAGAGATGCACCTTTGCTGAAGCCTTTGATTGTAATGGACATAGACAATCATCCATCCTTTGATTCTCAAGTCTGTCTTTTTTTCGGAATGCATGTGCTCAAGTAAACTCCAAGTTCTCTCAACCAGATGCACTACAAGTCTTGGCACTAAGACACGAGCTACAAGTTTTTGCAAATGTGGAGCAGTGCATCCATATATCAACCACCATTCATCTGCAGGTTTAGTTGAAAGATCAAAATAAGCTCAATCATTCATGGTTGTTACCCCGCGCCTCTGCCAAAATTCCCCTCTGCTTGTCTGAATTTTTTCATCTCTGATATCAGGGCAACATTAACCTGGTGGCTACACAAGTATAAAACAACTACACAGATAGGATCCATGACTGCTTGCTGCCACCAAAATCCAATCTAGGTCTGAAATTTCAAGACAAATTTCAGACCTATGTTCAAAGCACATTACCTTTTTAGGCCGCTTATTTTTTTTTTGCGACCGTGCCTTAGCACGTATTTCATTAAGAGGAAAGCATGAAGTTTTTACAAGCCACTTACCATACAGAGGATGGTGCGGTAGAAAAGATTAAGGACTAAACGTTCAACAAATTTGCGACCTGGAGATTATCAAAATCCCCATCAACAGCACTGGACGGGGCTAAGCCAGGCACGACGCCCAAGTGTCTCCATGAGGACCAATGGTGGTCATCCCTAGATGATGAGTGATTGACAACCGTTGAGTGGATTGATGTGTCTCTTGGCTCGTGATGTGCAGGTGCAGGATGCGACATGGCGGCCGACGGCGCGTGGTGAAGGTCAGGCGCGAAAGGTCCATGCCGATGAACCAAGGGCGGTGAAGGATGGACGAGTAGGCTTGGACCGAGGGACCCGAAGAGTCCAGCGGAGTCACGTGCGATCCGCATGGTGCATGGAAGAGCAAGAGTTCACGGCGTGATGAAGACGGCGTCGGTCGAGTCAAGCGGGACGGAGGCGTCAAGGCTTGGCGGAGGCCGGACACGCGTCGACATCGAGGAGGTCGCGTGGCGGCCAAGCGGAGATGGACGGTTTGGGTGGTTTGGGCCTCAAAACCACCAGGCAGGCAGGTTTGCCGGTTTGGGCCTCAAAACCGGGGGCGCGTCCGGTGCGGCCGGATGGCGGAATGGAGGGCACGTGGCGCCATCGTGAAGCTTGCGTCGAGACGAAGCGAAGTCGTGAAGGTCCCGTGTCCGTCCGATGAGTCTGCGAAAAAATGGACAACTTTGCCCCTCTGCGGGTGTGTATCTTATTTTCTGCAGTAGGGGTAGTTTAGACTTTAGGCCAAGGGCTATAAGTAGTGAAGGGGCTGAAATTTTCAGCACTTCTCCCATTTCCATTAGTTTAGTTTTCTTCTTCAAGGCTAGGGTTTGCTTAAATGAGAGAGGATTAGGCTTAGAGAGTGATTACTCTAGGTTTAGTGCTCCAATCCAAAAGTGGGAGGATGAGGGTGGTTTCCTAGCCACGAATCTTGTTAAGATTTCAATCCTTAATCATTCATGGTTGATTCAAGGCTTGTCTCCCTCGTTTTTCCTTTTTAGCCATTTTCGGGCTATTTTTCGTGGATTTTTTGTTCTTCGGATTTGAGGCCGTTTCTTGTGGGAT
Source organism: Alloteropsis semialata (assembly GCA_004135705.1). NCBI lineage: Eukaryota > Viridiplantae > Streptophyta > Magnoliopsida > Poales > Poaceae > Alloteropsis > Alloteropsis semialata. Next base: position 27,877,751 of record CM014274.1, on the reverse strand, counting down.
TTCTTTGAGGGGATCACTCATAGGTTCCTTGTGACCATTTTCCCCGTGATCTTTCACCCTCAAACCCACGGATTTGCCTCGGATTTGAAGTTCTTCCCTCTACCCCGAGTTCTTGTGTTTTTGGTCAAATCCGTGAAATTCATGGTGATGGATTGATCTTTCTTGGAGAGATCTTTTGGATAACACTCACCAAGTCCTTGCGCAGCTATGGCTCAAATTTCACGGAGTTTGGACCTCGTTTGAGTGGATTTAGGGTTTTCTTCTCAAGTTTCGTCTCTGCCCAGGAAAAACCGGTGGTACCGGTTTTGGAAAACCGGTGGCACCGGTTTTGGAAAACCGGTGGCACCGGTTTTAGGCAAGTTGTTGTTTGCTCTGGTTTTCGAGTTGGAAAAGTTCTAGATCTTGTGTTTGGCCTCTGGAATTTTTGTGATGAATTTTGGAGGTCATTTTGTCTAGTTTTGGGTTTTTCCCGAGGTGCTCAGCAGCTCCAGGAAAAACCGGTGGCACCGGTTTTGGAAAACCGGTGGCACCGGTTTTGGCTGGCTGAGCACAGCAAGTTTCCGCTGTTCGCTTGTATCGCTCGCTCGTTCGTTTTCGCTGGGTTCTAGACTTGTTCCTAGGGTCAGTAGGCACTCTGTTGCTATGTGATCTTGGTAAGTGCTAGAATTCTCGCTCGTGGTGTGATTTGGGATATAGGCCCGTTCTCGATCGCGAGAATTTTGTGAGGCTCCCATTCACCCCCCCCCTCTGGTCGCCATTCCGGTCCTTCACTCCAACCTGCCATAACCCAGTAGCGACCCTCGACCCGGATCTCCTGAACCATTTCATGGGGAAGCCGTGCGTGACCATTGAACACTCTATTGTTGCGCTCCTTCCACAGCATCCACGAGACGAGGATGACAACAGAGTCGAACACGGGTCTGGCCAACTTATCCAACCGCTTCCTGGCCTGCAACCACCAATCCACAAAGGAGTGTACATTCGCCGTTGGGGTCACTGAGTCCCAGCCGACCTCGGATAAGCATAAGAACCACACCTCACGAGCGAAGATACACGACGTCAGTAAAGTGAGTGATCGTCTCGCGTTCCTGGGAACAGAGAGTGCAAGAGTCGTCATCCTGGAGCCCATGACGTTTCCGACGATCATTCGTCCAACAACGACCATGTAGAGCTAGCCACATAAAGAACTTGCATTTGGGCGGTGCCTTAGTCTTCCATAGCTCCTTGGCACCACGAACAGCACTCTGGCCGAGAAAGAAAGCCTGATATGCCGATGCCGACGAGAAACGGACATCAGGCGTCCATTTCCACCTCCAAGCATCAGGTGTGTCCGGGGTGAGCTGGACCGTGCGCAGGCGTGCCCAAATCTGAAGGTATTGGACGACGACCTGGACGGTTAAGGCACCCGTGATGTCGCGTGCCCAACGACGGTCGTGGAGCGCTTCCCGGACAGTTCTGTGATTACGCACATGTTTTCCAACCGCCCGGGTTAAGCAAGGAGCCAGCTGCTCCATGGACTTGCCGGCCAGGCATCTGTCTCTCCAGAACAAACAGTTGTTGCCATCTCCAACCTCCACTGAGACCGAGTTCTCAAACATGGCCAGGACTGCATCCTCCGGGCGATCAGACAGCAACGACCAGGGCTGGTTGTCAGCGTCAGTTCGCTGGAGCCAAAGCCAGCGCAAGCGAAGGGCGAAACCCTGAAGGCGAAGATCCGGAATGCCGAGTCCTCCGAGGGGCAGCGGCCTGCATACCTTGGGCCAGGCCAACAAACAATGTCCCCCAAGCACGACCTCCGTCCCTTTCCACAAAAATGCGCGGCGACATTGATCAATGCGCCCAATGGCCCAAGGCGATAGTGTGACGGCGATCGCGGTATGAACCGGAATTGCAGAGAGTTTGACCTTTGTGAGAACCGCCCTCCCAGCACGGTTTAGAAATCCGGCCTTCCATGATGGTAATCCTTTACAAACCTTGTCGACCAGTGGCTGCAGATCCTGCTTGTGCAACTTGAAAATGGATAAGGGAATGCCCAAATATGTACATAGGAACGGCTCAAATCTTCCTGGGAAGAAGCGCAATAAGGCAACTGAAGCTTCGAGATCACACTGGATCGGTGAGAATAGACATTTATCCGGGTTGATCCAAAGACCGGACGCTGCGCCAAAAAGCTCTAGAGCCGTTTTTATGATCTTCAGGTCTTGTTCGCGAGGTGCTGAAAACAGGACAACGTCGTCCGCATAGAGAAAGACCCGTTCCTTGATCTTTGTTGACCCTAGTGGTGTTAACAAATGTAGCGTGTCCGCTTTCCTAATGAGGGCATTAAGTGCTTCCATGACAAGCACAAAGAGCATCGGTGATAGCGGATCCCCCTGGCGTAACCCTCTTGCATGACAAATACGTTGACCTGGGCCCCCATTCACGATGACTCTAGTGCTTGTAGAGTTGAGTAGCATAGAGATCCAATTGATCCACCGGCGCGAGAAACCCATATGCGAAAGAATGTTTAGCAAGAAGCACCAGTCCACCGTGTCAAATGCCTTGGCAATATCGACCTTGATCAGCGCAGTTGGCCGCTTGGTCTGATGCAAGAGTTTGGCCGTGAGCTGTACCGAGCGAAAGTTGTCATGCAGGAGTCTTCCCCGAATAAAAGCGCTCTGATTAGGTCTTACAAGCTCATGGAGATGTGGAGCCAGCCGTGTCGCCAGGACCTTGGTAAAGAGTTTGGAGAAGCTGTGAATCAAGCTAATAGGCCGGAAATCATTGATCTTGGTAGCCTCTGGTCTTTTCCTCAGAAGGATCATGTACGCTTGATTAAGTAGGTATAGACTGCGACCATCAAGCGACCAAAGTGCATGAAACGCTGCCATTACTTCTCTCCGAATTGTGTTCCAGGTGACCTTATAAAAGAGGCCAGTGAAGCCATCTGGGCCAGGCGCTCGGTCTGGTGGCAGATCAGCAATGGTCGCCTTGATCTCGTCCTCGCTAAAGCAGAAATCCAGGCCCTCTAGCTGCAGCTGTGGAAGGCCGCTTATTTATTATCCATGTGGATCGGGGAGAAGTTTGAATCCTAGTAGTCGCTGAAACTCCTGTCCCGACCTATGTTCAAAGCACATTACCTTTTTAGGCCGCTTATTTGAGATGTAGTTTTTCTAAAAGCTTTTTGCAGGCTTTTCCTCTAGGAAAGCATGTTTTCGAAAAGCTAACGTCTAAAAAAGCCAAGGCTGTTTGGAAACTCAGATTTTTTTAAATGACGTATGTGTTGGAGTTGGAGGTGTACTAAACCGTGCTCAAAGGAGGAGGGGTGGCACATCGGCGGTGGCTCTTGGACGGCGGTGGCAATGAAATTTGGAGGAGGAGGAGGAGGATGAGTGGTAGGATGGAAGGGGTGGCATGGGTTTGTGATACTTGGCAGTGGCAAGCGGGTAATTTCTTCAAATGAAGAATGCAAAGAAATCTATGCAAAACTCTTGTTCTCTTCCTTTTGAGCTTCACTTGTTGTTATGGTGGCTTCGTGGACTTCTTTCTACATTCGAAAACTCGACCAAGAAGTTGGTTGTTTGTTTGGTCTTCTAACTTCTTGGATTGAGAAGTTATCAGCAGGCCCTTAAAACAAAACCCTGCAGAGTCTCCTCCCTTGGTTGAGTTTTTTATTTTTTAACCTTTATTTTCTTAGAAAAATAAAATAAACTCCATGGAGTGGAGTACTTCCAAACACACCCTTCTCTCTTCTTTCTTCTTTAATATATGTAGGAAGCCACCTCTCTCAAAATTTCCTTTTAGGGGATAGTCCTCAACCACGAGGCGTGACACACCACGTGCATGGGACCAATATCCATAAATGCTATGATTCGCAGACAATCTGCCTACTATTTTCTCTTCGGTTTCATTCTCCCTGTTCTTTGTCATTCTTCGTAGGTCGTAACCTAGGACCCCATCTAGGCAGCGGTCAGACATGGCGTGAGGCGGTGCCTGACCCCACAAGGCGGAAGTGCGACCACGGAGGGGGCATGAAGCCGCTGGTCACATAGGTCATGTGGTGTGGGAAACAGGCGGTGTGCGATGCAGGGATGCAGCGGTCATGTGCAAGAGAAGAAGTGGCAGTGTACGATGGAACGACGGTGTGCAATCGATTAGCAGGCCCTGATGTTCTTTCCCTTTATTTTTTCATTTTTTGTTGTACAACAAGTCTGGTGCATAACTTTTGTTGTGCAAATCAGTACATTTTTTCTCTAGCTTTTTGGGTCTGAATTTTTTTTTATAAAGTTCGAACAAAGTTTTGTGCGGAGCTTCGCATACAAAATTCTTGTGTGGATTTGTAATGAAAAGTTGTCATCAAGAAGTTATCAGGAGAAGTTGTGGTAAAGTAATGATATTATGCAAAAATTGTGTGTGAATTTCTCAAACAACATTCTTACTGAAAAGATATCCTTAAAAGTTTCTACATAAAAAATATACTTTAAAGTTATATATACATTGGGTTTTTTTTTGCTTTCCAAAAGAAAGTAAATTTAGGGTTTGTCTTGTATCGATCGGTGGGAATCCCCCTAGTGTGTGCCCTCAAAACTACAAATCCCCAGTAGAAAGTTGCATTGCTTGCATTGAAACTAGTTTATTCTGTTTCCAATTAGAGTTCTTGCATGCGTTGAATTTCATGCCTTGTAAACTGAACTTTGTTATGTGGACAGGTGCTTGGAGTTCAGAAATCCTGCTGGCGAATATAGCTGAGGATAGTATTCTTTTGAAGAAATTTTGATCTTTCACCATGTCACTACTACTCACTATTGATAGATGAATATCTTCTGAAATTATTTTTAGGCTCCTGCCTGCATGTTTGGATTCCATAGCAAATCATGTCAGAGCCTTCTGATTGATACTTCAGTTTTAGTGATGGACTCACTTTTGATGGATGATCCTTGGCCATTATACCCAAAAAAAAATGTGTAGTCATTTACTGTTTTTGGACCAATGCTGATTAATAGCATGTGCTTGCGTGTTCTGACTCCATAGGATATCTCCATTAAAAAAACTCCATAGCATATCATGCTATATCTTTCAAAATTCCAGATTATGGACATCGAAAAATGTCCCATGAACTTCAGTGAGAATTTAAATCTTCCACTTCAATTATAGTGGCGCACTCATATTTGGATCCAGCCATTTCTTTCTAAAAAGATACAGTCATTTATGTGTAGAGAGACTGATACAGCTTCAGTGGGATACTAGATACGTAGCTTCTTAATTAGGTCGTCTCAGTTCTATAAAGGTGGTCGAAGGAAGCTATCTGCAGAAGTGCAGAACGAGGGAACTCCATCTTGCTGCTCAGAGATGGCGACTTTCAACTGCCAACACCGTCCAGCCTCCATGTGCATCTTCCTCGTCTCCGTTGTTCTCCTGCTCAATCCTTCCGCAGTGCTGTGCGGCTGCTACAAGCGCATCTTCAGCTTCGGCGACTCCATCATCGACACCGGCAACTACGCGAACGGCAAGGGCTCGTTAATGGAGTTCCCATTTGGCATGACCTACTTCAAACGCCCCACCGGCCGCGTCTGTGATGGCCGTGTCCTTGTTGATTTCTACGGTGATTACACAATAACGATCAGCGTCTGAGAATACATTGCTTAACATGCATGCTGTGTTCACAACCGTGCATTATAATCTTTCAGCTCAAGCACTCCGGCTGCCATTGCTACCGCCAAATCTAGGCCTGCTAATGGGCTAAGCCCCGCACCAAACCCACCCCGCCCCATATTTAGCTTATACTAGTATGATAACCCATCCCGTCCCATAAAGTAAATTAATTATACCACCCCGCCCCGCCCCACCAGAATGGGTTAAACCCATGGCAACCCGCATGCACAGCAAGACAATTGATGCAGCACAGCCAGGCGATTGCTGCAGCCTGAAGCCCAGCCAGATTGGCAGACCATGCACAGTTAATAACTTTTCATCTGACATCCTTCAATATGTATTACAATAATAATAAATTATTTTTAAATGGCTCAAGCAATCTGCCAGCAATGAGAAGTTCCTTGATCTGCTTTCTCCCAACAAAAGGGGACTTGCATTTGCATACACGCAAAGGCATCTTGACATCCAGTTTCAGTTTCTAGACAACTCCTACACACTCCTCCATGCCGGCCAATCATCAGTTTCCTTCCTAATCCCCAAATACTTTTGGATCTCTGCAACATATATAGAAGCAAATAGTTATTGCAAAAACACTTGGCTGGGGCAAAAGAATTTTCTTAGGAGAAAATTGCAGCATACCATAAAAAATATACATATGGATTATAACCATACAGCAATGAAATGGTTAGCTAGCATACACAAATTAGATTTCTCAGAACTCCTATATACAATAAGCATGAGTTGTTGTCTGTTATAAGACCTGTCCATTAGCTAGCACACACAAATCAGAAACCCTGAAGTTCTAGGTAGCAGTAGTAGACAGAGGTCACATGGTGAAGCAATCATGGAATTTCAGAGGCAAATGTTGCTGTCATGCTAGTCCACCCTCAGCAAATAACATAGGCTTACTACTTCCAGCACAAAGCACTTATCTTTTACCATAAAAAAGAAGCAGCACCAGAACATACAAGAGACCCACCAGAATTAATGCATTTTAGTACAGGATTTGTTCAAAATAAAGAAGATACCTAGCAGGTAGCAATATCTTGAGAGGAACTCAGGCAACCACCAGAGCACATCTTTCACTTTCACCTAAGAAACCCACCAGAAAAAATGGGGTCTTTTAGATCAACAGAAACAAAAATGATATGTAGACAAATATACAGAATATGCAGGAAATCTGATTTCAAATCAAACTTACCATGATTTCAAATCAAAACATTTCTTGACTTACAACTGGGACCCGACACCGCATGTGAAAACCACCGCCACGTTAGCGCCTTTTCACGTCTTAACCAGGATCAAAACCGGCTAGGATCAAAATAACCTGGTTTTCCGAGTGAAGATGCTTGACATCCGGTTTTGTAGTTTAGGGAGTAAAATCAAACTTTCATGATAGTTAAGGGAGACAAAATAGACTTTTTCCAAAATATGGTGATAGCCACTGAAGCCCAGGGAGTGGATCATGGGCTCGTTTCGGCTCTGTGGTAGTATACAGGCCTGCGTAGCGTTGCTGGGCTTTGCTGGGTCGCAGTGGCATTTTTTGGGTAGGCCACAGCCAGTTCACGTAGCAGGCTCGGGCTCGACAGCGAACCGGTTTGGCCTTGTTTGATTTGAATTCTCTGGCGCCAAATTTGTTGGTCGGTCTTGATGGTCTCAGTCACTTGTGATCGTGCCAAGCTTGGCTGGCCACGTGGAAGAATGGCTCTGGCCACCATCTCTCCTCTGCTCGCCCTCGCCCCAGGGACTCAAACATTTTATCGAGTCTAGAAAACTGTCTTCAAGTAGAGGATCTCTATCTCGTATCATTCTCGGAAAAAAAATATATATTTGGCTAAGTACATTGATCCTTTATTAATTCGGAGCTCCAACCTACCAAATAAGTACTAATAATTAGCGCGACACAACCGAAGAGATAATAGTAGTTTTAAATCTCAGTCATGTACAAGATACCAATGACACTTGAGCATTCAACGATTACTAGCGTCATGCGAGAATCTCAATTCAGATAGAAAGAAATGAAAACAGGTGCATCATTACACCCCAGTGAACACGTGTCACACCATGTTACACCATTAACCGTATGATATGACCACCGGCACGGAGCCCGCGTGGCACACGACACGACAGACCCATCGCAGATGCTGTAGGCCTGTAGTAGTTGTTGATGGAGTTGATGGGGCTGACCGTGGTCGAGTAGCACGGAACAGATGCTGCAGTAGCTATGGGAGAAACACCATCAGCGCCGTAGAAGGCGCCCGATCCTGGATAACAAAGCAGCTGCTCGCTGGAGGTGGGGCTTTTGAGCCAGCCATGAGTTAGTACAATCTCCTGTGGAAAACAAAATATCAGATCAATCAATGAACCGGAAACTGTAGGAATTTTACTTCACCACACAACGGTGTCAACCTACCAAAGTTTGTCCTCAGACGTTGAGCTGATTCCAGTGGTCCTCGCACCCTCGGTTGTCCAGCAGCTGGGAGGACAGAGCCATCTGTAGAAAATATTATTAAAATAGCTTTGGATTATCTTTGAAATAGGTTGACCTCTATGGTAGCCCTAGGTTTCATCATTATATAGTCCAGACTCATAGAGTCCTAATTACATAATACTAAAGAGTCCTACTCAAACTATATTGTCCTAGTCCTAGTCAGACTATATTGTCCTAGTTCTAGTTCTATTACAACTCATACTCTAACATCCCCCTCAGTCGTAGCGGGAGCGAAGCGTACGATTACGACTGAAATTTGAAGTCTTATACTTCTGTTATGTTGTCTTCTCCGCTTCTCTCCTCTACTCCCTCCCGCAGTCATAGCGGGAGTGCCGTGGATGACACGAACGCTTTGACTGGAGTTGTTGCCGACGAGTTGATGTAGCCGATGCAGCAGTCGTGGTCGATGTAGTGGTCGTCGTCGATATAACCACACATAGCCAAAGGCGCAAAATCATTGCGATTGTTGTAAAGATGGAGCTGCAATCATAGAAGAGGCACCTTGCACATGTCAGAGGTTGCCATTGGGGGCATCTTGCATATGTTAAAGGACGACTTGGTCTTGCATATGTCAGAGGATGTTGTTTGGGAGTGTCTTGCATATGTTAGAGGACGATGATATCTTACATATGTCAGAGGACGATGTTGCTTGAGAGTGTCTTGCATATGTCAGAGGACGATTTGTTGATGTAGTCTTGCCGTCGTAGATGATGCGGTCTTTATCGTTGTCGATGAAATGTCTTGCAGAATTACTGTCAGAGGGCTCAAATTTGATGTCCATCTTTATGGACGAGATGGCTCGGTGCAGCTTGTTGTCGAAGACCACGATGACGAAGACCCGGCGATATTGTCGCTAATGATGAACATGTCGATGTAGTGGTACAGCAGATGTATGGATGTGGATCCAGTTGATCTCATGCATGAATCCAAAGGTCAAACCATGCAGAAGAAGGCCGCGGCTTACATACATGCACATATATATGCATATATATTACGTACAACGTGCAGGTCCATGAACCGTTGCATACATGGTGCTTGCTCGTAGTCATGGATATGCGATCTCGATGGTGATGAGACGTAGTCAAAGACGTCGAGCTTCTGTACTTCTCCATCTGGGGCGTCGATCGATAGCTTGCTCGGCTGCTCGCTCTTGACGCCGACACAAGCCCTGGATGTTTGATTGCTTCTCGAGTTGACGATCAGCTTGCATGTATGCCGGTGGCCTCCACTATGATCTCGTCGCGACTTGCACGGGTAAACGGGAAAAGTCTTCGACTTGCAGCGGTACGTCTTCGCAGGATTCCTCCGAGGAAAAAAAAATCTAATCTAATCTATAGATAATTGTAGAAAGCTAGCTAATTGATGCGGCACCCTAGAGAGTCTATAGAAATTGATCTCCCTAGGGTGACGCGAGCGGAACGTGTGGGCTGCCAAAAACCTAACGACGTTGGTCTAATGGCTGTGATACCATGTAGAAAATATTATTAGAATAGCTTTGGATTATCTTTGGAATAGGTTGACCTCTATGGTAGCCCTAGGTTTCATCAATATATATAGTCCAGACTCATAGAGTCCTAATTACATAATACTAAAGAGTCCTACTCAAACTATATTGTCCTAGTCCTAGTCAGACTATATTGTCCTAGTTCTAGTCCTATTACAACTCATACTCTAACACCATCAACACGGCACCATGGGGTAGTCATCCATTGGTTTCTCATCGTGCATTTCACCTCAACAATGTTGGCCCTCCAAGGTTCAGCTGCCAGAATAGATTTCAGCCCCAGACACAATGGCCTGGCAGTGGCAGGCATGTTGACAGAAGTTGTGCATTTCACCTCAACAATGTTGGCCCTCCAAGGTTCAGCTGCCAGAATAGATTTCAGCCCCAGACACAATGGCCTGGCAGTGGCAGGCATGTTGACAGAAGTTGTGCATTTCACCTCAACAATGTTGGCCCTCCAAGGTTCAGCTGCCAGAATAGATTTCAGCCCCCAAAACAATGGCCTGGCAGTGGCAGGCGTGTTGACAGAAGTTTGGAATGTACATTTCTTCTGCAGCTTCCTCATTTCGTAGAGCCTGCAATGCTGTCTCAGTTCTGGTAGCGGTGACATGCTTCCCCTGCTTAGTGATGGCAAGTACCTGCGAACTTTGCTATTTCTTTCAACAGAATTCCGCCAACTGTGTACGGATGGAGCCGGAAAGTAGGAAGTCTTTCGCTCAACAAGACTAAAGAGTCTCCATGGAAGGTGGAGGAAATAAGCAAGTGGTTCGTTGAACAGGGTACCTCCAGCTCTCCCGGGATGGAGGAAAGGAGGGCGATATGCTGTAATTCCGGCGTGTTGATGAAGGAGGCAAAGGAGGAATGGCTGCACGTCCTTTTGCCGCAGCCTTTCTACTTGTTGAAGCTCTGTAATTCTTGCAACCGTTCTTTTGCTTGCTGCTGTTACTCTTTCCGCCTTCACTTCTTTCTTCATATGCATCAATTGGCTCTTCAACTTCTACTTCTGGTTTAGGGTCGTGGGCAAACTTGCCCTTGTCTTTGCCCTTGTAGCCATCAATGTGGAGCACGCGAATCACTCGCCATATTTCTTCAGCTGACTGAACAATGATGCCACGGCAACTAATCTCTGGAGGTATCTCCCCACACAGAAGGTGATCAATCTGCTCAATGAGCTCACCTGAATAGTGAAGTGACTCCATCTAGTTAACCATAGAAGGTCCATAGTG
>CM014274.1:27845511-27865899 GCA_004135705.1 Alloteropsis semialata | reverse complement strand
TGATGGTAATCTATTAATTTAATATACTAATTCCATGTTCCCATTCGGTAGATTATCCGTTGTACCAATATTATTCTACCAGATCAGTGTTATTAAGTCGTCCGACTAATCGCGATTAGTCGTGATTAGTCGTCCTTATCGCTCCTCTGCCACCAATAATGTCCACCGATGCGATTTGGCCGACTAGAAAGCTGGTCGTCCGACTAATCAACGACTAATCACAATTAGTCATCCGATTAAGTCGTGGACGACTAGTTTGGTTGGTTCTTGGAGAAGCCTAAAGAACATATAGACTTGAAAAGTTTTGGGATTTCAATTCCACCCATTAGATTTTAGGTACTCCCTCTATTTCAAATGTTAGTTATTCTAATTTTCTTGCGTCAAAATGTCTCAAGATTTTATAAATTTATACAATAAAATACCGATAATTGTAATACCAAATAAGTAACATTAGATTCTTTATTAAATATATTTTCATAGTATATATATTCGGTGGTATAAATCTTAGTAATCCTTTCCACAATATTGGTCAAACTGAAAATGGTTTGGCTCTTCAAGAAAGTTGTAATGCTTTGAATTAGATGAATCTTTACTTGGTTAAGCTTTAGATGACTGATGTTATTTTCATTTAATATTGAGACGTTATTTATTTATGTACTGAATTTGCTTAATTATGTCCCTGTTAGCATATTATTATGTGCAAAAAATGCATATGTTGTTTTCTGTTATCATTGTTCAATATACAACTATATATACATAATGTGTACTAGTTAGGACGACTAGATCACGATCAGTCTCAACTAGGTTCGACTAATTTGACTGATCAATGACTAATCATCTTATCAGTAGTCTTACGACTAGGTTCGATTATACGATTTGAAAACATTGTACCAGATACCAAGAGGAAGATCCTGAGCGAGTCTCTCATCGTGCTGGGCGAGATCGGTGGCAACGACTACAACTTCTGGTTCTTCGCCCATAAACCTCGTGAGGCAGCCGCCCAGTTCATCCCTGACATCATGGCCACCATAGGCTCTTCTATCCAGGTGCCTGCTATGCCGTTCGTACGCTCATCATGAATTCATGATCATCCCCCATCGTACAAATGATCGTGTATATGTCCTTTTCCGTTCATTTTAACGGGATTGCGTGCTTTTCGGCAGGAGCTCATCAGTATGGGCGCAAAGGCGATCATGATCCCAAACAACTTCCCCATCGGGTGCGTAGCGAAATTCCTGTCCCGATTCAAGAGCGGCAACCGCGCGGACTACGACGAGCACGGGTGCCTCCGGTGGTTCAACGACTTCTCCCAGAGGCACAACCAGGAGCTCCGCGGCGTGGTCGGCCGGCTCAGCGCGCAGAACCCGGGCGTGAAGCTCATCTACGTCGACTACTACGGCGCCGCCATGGAGTTGTTCAAGGACCCGCGCAGGTTCGGCATCGGCGACGCCCTCACCGCGTGCTGCGGCGGCGACGAGCAGCCGTACCACGCCAACAAAGTATGTGACAAGACGGCCAAGATCTGGGGCAACCCGAGGGGCTTCGCCAACTGGGATGGCATGCACATGACGGAGAAGGCGTACGAGGTCATCTCCCAGGGGGTGCTCAATGGGCCCTTTGCCAACCCGCCATTGCTGAGGACCTGCTAGAGAATCCTAGCTGCAGCTAAGAACCAAAACGATCGCCTGCGCGAATTCAGCGGAGATTTTGGTTCTTTGTTGCAGCTGGAGCTTTGTAAAGCTTTTGGCATTTTCAAAACATGTATCCACCAATAAATCTACAAAAATAGAGGTTGGTGATTTTGTGGGTGATATAGTAGAGCTGACCTATTGGATGCAATTTCGCCCTATCAAACAAAATGTAGTCTCTAAGTTAATTGTTGTCACAAAAATAAAATAGAGCTACCCTCTCCTTTCCAGTTTTCCTTTTTTGCAAAAGATCAGTACAAACATAGACACTCACACGCACGCATACTAAACCTTATGAATACACGTACGCAAACCCTACCCCTATGAGCACCTCCGAGAGACTGGACCGGCTGTTCCGATGTTGAGATTGACGAAGTCATCACATGCGCCTCGCTTTTTAATGTCTCTTGAGTATTTTTTTTATAGATTAAGGATATAGCATCCGGCCTCAACCATTCACAAGAGAATGTCTTGAGTATAGGAATCCTATATATCTTCTGGATATTGTAGATTTATTTTGAATATCAACTTTGAATTGCATTTTTCTCTCAAATCCTGAGTCCTTTCTCGATTATGTTTTGGATCGTTGTGTTGTCTAGAACAAATGCAAAAACTCATACTTATTTAATTTTTGAAAAAAAACATTTGGAATGTCCTATTTCAATATTTTGGATATACTTTCCCAAACATTTTCATATAAAATATTGAATCGGTTTATCCAAAATATAGTCAGGTTATGTATTGAATCAAGTTTAAAAAACAGGTGAAACATGTATAAATATAAAAAATGGGAATCAAGTTTAAAAAACTTGATTGGTTATAGATATTAGGATAGAGAATCACATAAGAATAGAAAAAAAACTAGTTGTATACATGTGCTATGATCAATTGTTGGTAGGCTGAATAATAAATACTATTAGGACAGAAGGCGAAGATATGTAACTTTACCATCGTCATCATCTTCCATAAAGACGATGGATAGGACTCCTCTCTCTCGAATATGCATAAGTGTAAAAAATCGAAATCTAATAAACTTGATTAGTTATAGATATTATATTAGAATAAAAAAACACATAAAAACGAAAAAAAGATGTATACATGTGCTATGATCACTTGTTGGTAAGCTGAATAAATTAACCAGGTATGTCTATTGAGCAAGAAGACACGTAGCTTGTCTATCATCTTCTTCCATATAAAGACGATGGATATAAACAGGAGTAGAGGACTCCTCACACACACACACACACAATAAAAGGCTTGTGCTCTTCTAAAGAAAAAGGATTTGTTGGGCTGCAAACTCTACTCAGCCCGTGAAGTACCCACGGATCGGGCCGGACTAGTCCAGTAACATCATGTTGGCCGGTCCACCTGCCGCCCAAACATAGCAAAACGAATTGAACAATATTTGCGTTGGCCCAGGCCAAACGCCAAGTATTTCAATCCCCCGCGACGCCCGCCCCCCCTGCAGGCTGCAGCCCGCGATGCCCGCGCCGCTGCCGCTGGCGCCGCCCGGCGCGTCGCTGCCTGCCGTCGCGCGCTCGCTGGCCGAGCTCCTCGTCGCGCTCTCCGCCGCCCGCGCGCTCCCCAAGGGGCAGCAGCTCCACGGCCACCTCCTCAAGGCCGGCCACCTCCCAGCCACCGCTTCCTCCCACACGCTGCTCGCGCACCACCTCCTCACCTTCTACGCGCGCTGCGCGCTACCGGACCTCTCCCACCGCGCCTTCCTCGACCTCCCCTCGCCGCCATCGCCCGCGGCGTGGTCATCCCTCATCTCCTCCTTCTCCCAGAACGGCCTCCCCACCGCCGCCTTCGACGCGTTCCGCCGCATGGTCGCCGCGGGCGTCCCCGCCACCGACCGCAACATCCCCTCAGCCGCGAAGGCCGTCGCCGCCGCCGAGATCTCGTCACGCCCGCCGCTCGCCCCTCACGCGCTCCACGGTCTCGCCGCCAAGACGCCATTCGCAGATGACGTGTTTGTTGGGTCGGCGGTTCTTGACATGTATTGCAAGTGCGGCCACCTCGCTGACGCCCGTCGGCTGTTCGATGAAATGCCGGAGCGGAATGTTGTGTCCTGGTCTGCACTAATCTGTGGGTATGCTGACGCTGGGATGCATCCTGCAGCTATGGGAATATTCCGCTTGGCACTTGAGGAGGCTGTGCCGGTGAATGACTTCACAGTTTCATGCATCATCCGTGTATGTGCTGCAGCGACGCTCTTTGAACTTGGTGCCCAGGTGCATGCCAGGGCTATAAAGACAGCGCTTGATGCTTCACCCTTTGTGGGTAGCTCACTTGTTTCATTTTACTCAAAGTGTGGGCTTGTGGAATGTGCATACCAGGTGTTTAATGAAGCGTCTGAGAAGAACCTTGGCATTTGGAATGCGGTGCTCATTGCATCTGCTCAACATGGGCATACTGCTTCAGCATTTGATAGATTCATGGAGATGCAGAATGCTGGGTTCCGGCCCAACCACATTACCTTCCTGTGCTTGCTCACTGCTTGTAGCCATGCTGGTCTTGTCGATGAGGGGAAGCGATATTTCGCCCTCATGAAAGAATACGGCATTGAACCCCAGTCTGAACATTATGCTTCAATGGTTGACCTACTTGGTCGTGTAGGGCGTATAAAGGAAGCACTTGACCTTATCGAGACTATGCCCATGGAACCACCTGAGTCTGTCTGGGGTGCACTCCTCATGGCATGCCGTATGAATAAGGATGCTGACACTGCAGGAATTGCTGCAAAGAGGCTGTTTGAAACTGGGTCTCGCAGCTCTGGCGCACATATGCTCTTGTCAAGCACATATGCAGCTGCAGGAAGGCATCTTGATGCAGCACTTGCTAGGAAAGCAATGCGTGATGCAGGTGTACGGAAAGAAACTGGACTTAGCTGGCTGGAGGCTGCAGGGGAGGTGCATACCTTTGTGTCAAACTGCAGGAGACACCAAAGAAGTGAGGAAATTTACAGGGTGCTAGCGATAGTTGGCGAGAAGATGGAGGCAGCTGGTTATGTGGCAGACACTAGCGTAGTTGTTAAGGATGTGGATGGAGATGAGAAGCGAGCAACAGTGAGGTATCACAGCGAAAGGCTAGCAATAGGGTTAGGCCTTTTGATTGTTCCAGAAGGTGTGCCAATCCGAGTTATGAAGAACTTGCGTGTGTGTGATGATTGCCACAATGCAATTAAGTATCTAACTAAGTGTACAGGAAGAGTTGTTGTTCTCAGGGATAATCGTCGGTTCCATCGATTTGAAGATGGGATGTGCTCTTGTGGGGATTTCTGGTAATGGACCAATATGTTCTCTTCCATATGTTCTTAAAAAAAGTTTGCTATATATGGATTCATCTACCTCAGTAAATGGATCAATCTGAGTTCAGTGGCTGATTTAACAATAAAGTGGGTGTTGATATGTGAGTTTCACATAATTGAAACTTGATAGTCCAATTTTTTTTCGGCGGGAACTGCAACAGTTAAAGAGTATTTTGGAAAAGTATGAACCTTGGACATGGGAATCTTGTACCTGATGGTCAACATGGCACTGAGGCTTCTGCTCGATATCCTAGAATATGCATTTGGGCAATAGCAAGTGCAGTATTGCCAAACAAGATTCCTAGGTATGTAGCTGCCTGAAAAAAAGCTATAACTTATGGTAGTATCTTATGGCACCAATTAATGGTGCATATTTCTCAATTCACGCGCTCGTAGCCTCACATGTTTGATGTTTCACAATTCACTTGTTAGCCTGTAATGATCCCACTCTGTTTACTCCATCCGTCCTGGAATACAAGCCATTCTAGAGGTTTAAAGACGTTACAGAAACTGGCCAAAAACGCATGTACCGCTGAGTTATAACATGGAAAGTTGTGTTGTCTGATTGTTTTAACAGCAGTTGCAGATAACAAGGAGCCCCTTCAACTAACCCACCAATCAGCTAACCTAATCCTATGAACTCCTAGGAGAATTAAATGAGCAATTGATTAAATATACCTAGCATGCCTTATATTTGAGGACAAATTTTGAATGTCTTGTATTTCAGGACAGAGGGAGTAGTCATTTGACAAGGTCAAAGTATGTTCAGAAAACACCTTAAACTGAACCAAGAATAGAACTAACCACTTTGCCAGTTTAATTGAAACTATAAAAATATTGATTCCCTTTGTATTGAAGATCCTCACCTTAATGCAGAACCGAAGGGATCAGACGTGTTTATTGTAAAGCTCAGTTTAATGATATGAGTGGTGAAGGATGAGCTCCTGTGATACTTTTTTCTTTTCTTGAACATGCAGAAGAGTTTCATATCATTTAATTAAATTAGAAAAGGGAAAACTGTACAAGGCTGGAGCCTTACAAGACTTCACAATGTTATGTCGCTTTCTTGTGCATGGAACATTGACTTCTTTTTTTCAAGTGAGGGTACAGTTTATTTATGTTGTTATCATCAATTCTTTTCTATCACAATATTTGGGACTTTATTAAGAATGAGGAGAAAGTAGTTGTGAAATGTGTGATAGCTCCTTGATTTTTTATAGAATTAAATTAACTGCTTCTGAGGCACTAAATTGCTTCCTGCAATCACAAATATAAATCCATCTAGGTTCATCCTAGTTAAAAAAAATTGCCTTTGACTATTAATGTCTAAATATGCACTGATAACACAAGGTTGGCACTACTAGATTTATTATGAAAAATACTTTGATAATATATAACTCTTTGCATTTAAGACAATATATTTTGTGGACATTGCTGGTCAAAGTGTCATTGTGGACCGTGTTGACGTAAGATGGACTTATATCTGTGATCAGAGGTATGTTAGTTATGTCAAAATTTTCAATAGTTGATGCTAATATGTCAATGAAATCTTTGGAAGTGACAGGTAGACTCATGAGCTGTTCAGCA
Source organism: Alloteropsis semialata (assembly GCA_004135705.1). Lineage (NCBI taxonomy): Eukaryota > Viridiplantae > Streptophyta > Magnoliopsida > Poales > Poaceae > Alloteropsis > Alloteropsis semialata. The sequence goes on along the minus strand of CM014274.1, from coordinate 27,859,314 downwards.
CCCTAAACCCTAGAATGGATGAAACGTTGGTGGGATGGAGTGAATCTTAAGGTAATCATGCTTCTCCTGTGTGTGTATTCTACATTGTCAATAAAAGTGTCTAGTGAGTTGATGGCTCTATCTGCCTTTCTGAACAGAATTTCTCAGACATTGTTTAGGTCTTATTCTGGTGAAAACATAGTTACAATGTATAATATGCCCCCTCCAATCAGAAATAAGTGATGTTTTCGAGCTGTCTGAAGTCAACCATCAAGTTCGATACCAAATTACCTTTTATGTAAGTTTGGATATTTGAAAATGGAATAAGTAGATTTTGCATCGAAAAATAGCTTCATTATAGTATGCTTTTGTTATGTGTTATAAATAAGTTATAACAAAAATGCATAGTCGAAGTTGTTTTGGAGACCATGCCGATGTCAAATCACTTATTTGTGATTAGAGGGAGTGCTTTAACAAGCATGATTAGTAAAGATTTTTACTGTCAACTGCTTTGTTGTCTGCATGGTTTGATGGATGTATCTAGTTTGGACAATGTCCAAAGACCAGCCTCCCCTTTTGCTGGATCTAATCTCACATTAGACATGGTCCACTGCTGTCTGCTGGTCCTAGAAGGTGAAATACCTATCTTAAGAAGCACACAAAGATATGTTGGCTGCACATTATTTGCCTTCCCTACTTTCTCTGGCTACTATCAGCTGGCATGAAGAAGATGTCCAATGTCTCTTTTAAGTCCTTATTTGATCCGTGCAAGCTTCTCTATGCTTCAAAGTGCAGAACGGATATAGTGCCCAAGTTGGCCAGAGGATTGATACAGTGAGAATGACAGAGGATCTCCCATTCTTCATGCATATTGAACTGGAAATCTGCCTATATATATGCAGGTGGAACATGAAATTATGGGCTCTTGTAGCTAGTGGAAAACCAAGAAAGAGAAATAGAAGTGCACGGCAAAGATGTGCCTGATAAGAGGGATTGGAAACGTGGCCAGAAGATGGAGAGAACTCAACGGCATGAATTATTGGAAGGGGCTACTTGATCCCCTTGACATCGACCTCCGGAGGAACATCATCAACTACGGTGAGCTTTCCCAGGCAGCCTATACAGGGCTAAATAGAGAGAAGAGATCAAGGTATGCTGGGTCTTGCCTCTTCAACCGCAGGGATTTCCTCGGCAGGGTGGATGTATCAAACCCAGATTTGTATGAGATTACAAAGTTCATATATGCAATGTGTACAGTCAACTTGCCTGATGGATTCATGGTTAAGTCTCTGTCAAAGGCTGCATGGAGCAGGCAGTCAAATTGGATGGGATTTGTTGCAGTAGCTACAGACGAGGGTAAGGAAGTGCTTGGGAGGCGGGATGTGGTGGTGGCATGGCGTGGGACAATACGGATGGTAGAGTGGATGGATGATCTTGATATTTCCTTGGTGCCTGCTCCAGAAATAGTTCTTCCAGGCAGTGCAATTAACCCCTGTGTGCATGGAGGGTGGTTTTCCGTTTACACAACTGCAGATCCAGGGTCACAATACAACCAAGAGAGTGCAAGACATCAGGTAACTCATTCAAGCTCTTGAATATTCAGAAACCAAATATAAATTGTTTCTTGTTTTGCTTCCAAGGGAAGTTGTACCAATCTGTGGGCAAGTTAGACAGGAAGTTGTAGAGTACTAGAGTAGAATATTATTTGTAATCCTGTATATGCTTGAAGTGCAGATGTTCTATCATTAGAGTTCAAGCGAAGGAAAGAAAAAAGAGATATCTGCAAAGAGTATTAATTAAAATAGCATGATTTGTGTGCACTATATCTGCCAAGCACCGCTTTGCCTTTTGAAGTAGGTAGTTGCTCTCTAGTTGAGTATGGTGTTTGAGAAATGCTCTTCGGGGTTTTCAGAAATGAGAACAAGGCTATTTTTATTTTTGAATTAGGTAATTCAACCACTTTGCCACCTTGGGGATTGGACCCATGTGGTGTAGCTGTCACTCCACCCCTTCAGCATTAGGAACTTATCATGGTGGCAACGAATAAATCGCATTGAAACAATGCACGATTTAGTTTAGGGTAGTTTGGTTCGATGTATGATATATAAATCAGTATAAGTGTCTTAAGCTTCCAATTTCCACTAGGGGAACATTCCAATGGCCTAGACTTGGGGAGGTTTTTTAAGCTCCCAACCAGCATTGACTTGGGTTTATTTTCCTTTTACTGTGTGCCAAAGCTCCTAACTGATTTCTGTAAAATACAAGAAAATTTTCCGCCTTAGCACTAGGTAAGCATCTTATGATTTCAGGTGGGAGACAATCCCACTTGTGTGCTATCTGGAGCTTAGCCTGTAAACACAACTACTGCACTTAAGACAGAAAAAGTTTGGGCAAGTTTTTAAAAACTTGCTCTTGAACAGTGCTATGCCTGTATGCATCGTTTTCCCATTGATTTTGTTTATCTGGAGGAGCTCCTTCATTCTGCTCATCATTTGTTAAAAAATTGGAATAAATCTGTGTTGATCAAACTAACAAAAAATTAGCAGGTGTTGAATGAGGTCAAAAGGATACAGGATTTGTACAAGAACGAGGAGACTAGCATCACCATAACAGGTCACAGCCTTGGGGCAGCACTTGCCACCATCAACGCCATTGACATTGTCTCCAATGGCTACAACAAGAGCTGCCCTGTGTCTGCGTTTGTCTTTGGAAGTCCTAGAGTTGGCGACCCTGACTTTCAGAAAGCATTTGACAGCACAACAGATCTGAGATTGCTCCGAGTTCGAAACTCTCCTGATGTGGTCCCAAAATGGCCAAAGCTAGGATACAGTGATGTCGGTACAGAGCTAACGATCGACACAGGGGAATCACCCTACCTGAAGGCCCCTGGGAACCCCTTGACATGGCATGACATGGAGTGCTATATGCATGGCGTTGCAGGGACGCAGGGGAGCAGTGGAGGGTTCAAGTTGTTACTTGATCGAGACATTGCATTGGTGAACAAACATGAAGATGCACTGAAGAATGAGTATTCAATTCCGTCATCATGGTGGGTGGTGCAGAACAAAGGTATGGTGAAAGGCAAGGATGGCCGGTGGCATCTGGCCGACCATGAGGATGATGACTGATGTAGCCTTGTAGCTCATCATTACCAGTTCGGTACGAGGTCACCTGTGATTGTATGGTTTGACTGGTACAATTATCTCATTAGAAGGGAAACCAAACTACTACTTTGTGTGTCCATTACTGTTAAACACTAAAGGAGTGCGTTTTGTTATGTTTGAAACTGTATTTGACAAATTTATGTAGTCAAAATCGTGAATCTTATTAACTTTTTCACCGATTATAATGAAGTCAAAATTTGTTGAGCAGTGAATCCTCAGTGTTGAATTGTTGATCTATGCTTCGATTTAAGCTTGTCCTAGCAAAAATATCTTCTCTTGGATAACTGGTGCGAGGCCCTTCCTACCTTGTTTTTCTTTCTTTCTTTCTTTTGGAAAATAAACGTGTTTGGATTATTTCTAGTGAACAGCTTATTCTCCATTTTGTATGAATGGGGCAAAAGTAAGAGCATCTTCAAGAGGCTCTATCTGACTTGAGCTAGCTAAAAAAAAAGAAAAAAGAAAGGAAAAATCTCGTCCAACAGAATAGGCAACAAGATCGCCATTTTTCACGCTCGCTATCCTTCCCTCTCCCCTCGGCATTTTTGCCTAGTGACACGCCCTCGCCATTGGCTCGCTCGCGCCCCTCACTCCTGTGCCCTTGCCCTGGTTTGGAGAGGCTGTTTGGACAAGATGTTGGATTTCATCACTTTTTTGCTAGCCATTTCGTTTTACTTAATAGCTAAATCAGAATTTTAGCTATTCATTTTTACAAAGGCTTTTGGAGATGCTCGGCTTACTAAATTCTGAAAAGTTCTTTTAAGACAACTTATTCATCCTTTTACTAATATAGCTACCGTAATGTATTTATATTTTTAATATATGCGTTTGTGGAAAGCTAGATATATAGAATCTCCATAAAAAAGAAAACTTCAAAGTTAAGTGAGATATTAAAAAAATGGGGAAAATAGCATGCCAACTTTGCTCAAACCTATCAGCGGTCAATGAAAACCTTCCCATTGTTCCGGTGAGATCCGGCTCCCCGATCTTCTGCCCCTGCCCATCTCTTCCTCTCCTTTTCTCGATCTCATATTGGCATCTGCCATGAGCTACTGATGGTCCAGCATCACCGGCGATCAACACCTCCCCCTGGCCAGGCGCTGGCTCCGGCGAGGTGGCTTTGACAGTACGCCATTTCTCCCCCAAATTGTCTGCCTTCTTCCAAACCGGAGGTGATCAGCTTCTTGGTTTTCATCCCCGTGCTGCTGGATTGGATTAAGGCATTAGGCATAACCACCTTCTGCTGCCGGGCAAAAATAATTATTTATTGTTTCCACATTCATCTTTTTGCAGTAAACAAAAATATTCTCCAACAGCTCTTTGATCTCATTCCCTTTCGTCTTCTCGTAGTTGCAGTTGTTGGAGTATGATAGATCCATAACTGCTTTTTAATTCTCTCTTTTCGAACGTTACATGACAGTTTATACAGAGACAGATCAAGACGGTCCCAGTTTGCTCTAGATCCTTGAATTCTTTCCAAGCCCACTGGCCACGGTCATGTGCCATGTGAGCAAAAGAATGCTCCACTTTTACGCCTTACTAGCTCTGAGGTCAACCTAACTTTGCACTTTGCAGTACCACACAGGTTGGCCAAAGGGAGGCAGAGGGGCCAGCACAGCTTTCAGGGTTCAGATCGACAGCCACACTGCGGTGACAATGTTCACCGGCGACATGGCCGGGCGGTGGAGGGAGCTGCACGGCAGCGGGCACTGGGAGGGCCTGCTGGACCCTCTGGACGTCGACCTCCGGCGCTGCCTCATCGCCTACGGCGAGATGATCATGGCGACCTACGAGGCGTTCATCGGCGAGAGCCGGTCCCCGAACGCCGGGATGTGCCGGTACCGCCGCGCCGACCTGTTCCGGCGCGTGGACGCGTCCCACCCGGGGTGGTACGCGGCCACGCGGTACGTCTACGCCACGGCCAGCGCCGAGGTGCGCGGCAAGGTGCTGCTCCGCCCGCTCTGCCGCCAGGGCCGCGCCAGGGAGTGCAACTGGATGGGGTACGTGGCCGTGGCCACGGACGAGGGCGCCGCCGCGCTCGGGCGCAGGGACATCGTCGTGGCGTGGCGCGGCACGCAGCGCGCGCTCGAGTGGGTCGCCGACATGAAGCTCGCGCTCGCCTCGGCCGCGGGGATCCTCGGGCCCGAGGGCGCCGACGGCTCCGAGCCGTCGGTGCACCGCGGGTACCTGTCGCTGTACACGTCGGCGGACGAAGGCTCCAAGCTGAGCAAGCAGAGCGCCAGGATGCAGGTGTGTGCTCTGTTGCTTCTTTTCTCTCTTGCAGTCTAGTCAGATTCATCGTTCGTGTGTACTGTAGTAAGACTACAGAGGGTTTATAGTTTTCTGCACAGGATTTTAGAATGTTACTTTTTCTGGAAGATCACTACCGTTTATAAGAAAGCACTGAAACAAGTAGTGTCATTCTGAGCTGACTACGACTAAACGTTGCTGTTTCAATTCAAGAAAATTGCAACATACATATACAGTTAGCTACTGTCTTTATCCGGTTATCCGGTGATAATTTACAGTTGACCAAGCTGGGTGGCAAAACATATCTTAATAATTCTATAATGTGATGAAGTTGGTCATATGTACTACCTGGCCCTAAACTATAATGCCTTTTGATCTCCTCAACTTACGGCCCTTATATCAATATATGCATTGCAAGTTATCTCAGCATGACAGGGTTTTTGCTTGCCTTAAAGCTTGCATCCAGATAAGGTGTGATCTAGCTTTCTAGAATCCCAGAAGATGTGATTATCCAGTGGGTTGTTGTTGGTATGGTTGCATCATTATGTCCTTGTTGAGTAGCAAGAGTGATGATTTGCCTTTAAGTAGAAGTTCTTTGAGCGAATCAACTGATAAGAACAATCAAATACTACCTGAGATGTTAGTGCATCTGGTGTCTAAGCAAAGCAAATTGATGCATGTGAACAGCTGAACAAATTATTTATAAATATTTGAGGGATTCTTCGCAAATCCATTTTTATATATTGCACTTGCTTTCTTCCACAAAATTTAGCATCAGTTGTGACTAGAAATATATAGTATCCCTCCTAGATCACAGAATCATACTGATCTTTGGACATACAATTGACCTATGCAAGGGATGGGTGATTGCAACGTTATTCTTGCCGCAATATTTTTTTTTTGAAATAAAATTCTTGCCGCAATATGGGCTCCCAACAAGTCCTAACATTTCGAATGCAATGGTAGCTCCGGAAGATTTATACTTCATAAGTGTACAAGACCAGTAATCTTCACACAAAATTCGAAACTGTCTGCTGTTTTTCTCTCCTTCTCTGAGAAGGGCGCAATGCTTGGAGTAAGAAGGAAAAGAAACAGATGTTTTTGGCATAAAGGTAATTGGGAAAAAATGCTGGTAATGCTTTACTTTTGGGGGCTAGATGAATTGCTAGTGCACAGGCAGTCAGGCACAGTGCTCCACAGTACACATGTTGATTTTGGTAACGCCAGCAATGAGCCTCGCCTGTCCAATAATGGTCCTTTTCCAAATCTGTCACTGTAGCAATACTCAACGGCTCCAGTCTCCCATAACACAATAGCAACAGCCAACAGCAGGGGATCCCTGTCCTCTGTGAACACTGTACAGAATCTGAAAAGTTTCAGACCGAACATTAGGCCCTCGATTAGTAGTACTTAGGTAGCGTCAAGGCAGGCATGGCGTGTTAAGACGGGTAGTCTGGTTGATAACACAGCGACCACAGAAGGACATTGGCCATTGGGTGGTTTTAACTTGATGTGATGGAGAAATAGCAAAAGAGAATGGTGACACTTGCGCAGAAAGTGAAATTGAAGATGTGATGCTATTGACTCCCGTCTCTTCTGAGTAGATGCTATCGACTGTTGAGGAAGAGATAAATAGACAAGCCATGCCAATCTTACAGGAGACTGTAGCTGGTGCCCTAAGAAAGGGGCAAGATCAGCATCTGTACGATGATTGGCAATGGTTAAAGCGATGGATGATTGAGAAAGGTTGCAGCGAGGTCAGGTAAAAGGAGATGGAACCTGGAATGGATGTGCCTAGCATTGATACGCGATAGTTGTCTGAATAACTGTGTGTTTTACTACTCAGTGAACATTGATTTAGATTTACTCTATAAGTAATTATCGAGTTTATCATACTATATTAGAATTGGATATTATTTCCTTCCATTTTTCCTGAATATACTCAACGAGTTGTTATGCGAGCAGGTGTTGACAGAGATCTCAAGGCTGATGGACAAATACAAGGACGAGGAGACGAGCATCACCGTCGTCGGCCACAGCCTGGGCGCCACCATGGCGACGCTCAACGCCGCCGACATCGTCGCCAACGCCTACAACACGTCGCCGGGCTTCGACGGCCGCCGCGCCCCGGTCACCGCCGTGGTGTTCGGCAGCCCGCGCACGGGGGACCGAGACTTCCGGGACGTGTTCCACCGCCTGCCGGGCCTCCGGATGCTCCGCGTCCGAAACAAGCCCGACCGCATCCCGCACTACCCGCCCGTGGGCTACGCCGACGTGGGCGTCGAGCTGCTCATCGACACGCGCCGGTCGCCGTTCCTCAAGCCCCACGGCAACGAGTCGCAGTCGCACGACCTCGAGGTGCACCTGCACGGGATCGCCGGGTGGCAGGGCGACCGCGGCGGGTTCGAGCTGGTGGTGGGCCGGGACGTCGCGCTGGTGAACAAGTTCGACGACTGCCTCGCCGACGAGTACCCCGTGCCCGTGGGCTGGAAGGTGCACCACAACAAGAACATGGTGAAGGGGCCCGACGGGAGGTGGGTGTTGGAGGACCATGAGCCTGACTACGAGGAGGAGGAAGATGACAACATCAACTTGTAGAACAGCACAAACAAAAATGATTTGGACGTTGTTGTCTACTCCCGCCATGCGATGCCAGCCTATTGTGTTTTGTATTGCTACACAACTTATCCTGATTTTCTACATAAAGGCCTCGAAAAATGTTTGTTGCATACTGTTCTGGTAAGCAAACATAGTTGGTGTGTTCCAGGGACGGAGCCAGGATGGCAATTCAAATCATTCACTCAATTGCACAACCATATAGGAAAAGAACCACATGTGTGTTGCACTTTGCAAGTCAGATCATCAGAGAAACAAAGTACAGCTAAAAATGTTAGAGAAAATAAAAAAATGATGGTCATTTTAACATCTTACTATTACTAATTGGAGGCTGCTTTTGAAGCCTCTAGATGAAGTCACCTAGGATCCTAGGTGGACCCTCTAGAAAAAGAGAGAAATCCTAGAAATTCTCAAAAAAAGCACAACATCTGGCCATCAATTGGAACACTCAAATCATCATAACCATTAGATCTATTATATTTTCTAAAAAATTACACACCTATGCCGTTATAAAAATAGCTTAAAGTAACCCCCTAAATCTATATCAAAATTACCCATCTCTGCCATTATATAAATCAACCAAGTAACCCTCTAATCTTCATCAAAATTACCCATTATGCCATTATAAACAATATTTAAAATATCCTCATAAATTTGCAACTAAATTACCCACTACGAATACCTAAAAAATAACTTAAATTAACTATTTTACATCGATATTACCCACGTATGTCACTATTAAAAATAACATGAGGTAATCCTACATTGGAATCCAAATCACCTTAATTAAAAATATACACCAATATAAGATTCTAAATTGTGTATTTCATATACTACAGGTATATTATATAATGACTAAGGTATATACGCATAATGTGCGTTGTCATTTATAAATATATAGGGAAAGTGACGACAATATAGAATTCTACGTTAAAATTATAGTTCAAACTTAGGGTTCATTAAATAAATTCAAGGCATACATATGATGAAAAGTGAAAATTTAAAGATTATAATTGTGTATGAAAATATTATAGAGTAATTGCTAATAGAGATCTATCAAAATCGGATGAAAATAACAACTATATATCTATATAGGTATTGTGTTCGAATATTTAAACAAATGAGAGATAGCTTATAATAGTTTGGTAGAAATGCGGCCTTCATTTTTTTAAGACTCCACATTAGTTATCACGAGACACACTAGAAAAAAAGATAAATCTTAGAAATTCTTACAAAAATCAGAAATGTCAATCATGTAAACTCTAATAAACGTAGTCATTCGTCTATTATATTTTTAAAACAGTTACCACATAATTTTTATCTAATTAAAACAGTTACCACATAATTTTTTTATCTAATTTACTCATGCATATCATTGTAAAGGATAACTTAAAATGACATTCAAAATTTGTACCTAAGTTACCCACGTATGTTATTATTAAAGATAACATAAACTAAATACCTAAATCTTAATCTAATTACCTTCATGTGTATTCTACCAAAAAGTCCAAAAATAAACTGATATATGATCCTAAATTATGGTAATTTATCATTGTTAACATAGAAATAATAAGTCAAGGTATATATGCATCATGAGTGTCACCATGTAGACCATTTGTACATGTACTAGCAACCTTGCCCGTATGTTGCTATGGATGAAGATTGTTATATCGTTTTTCTAAGCAAGTTAAAGTAATTAACTTGCTTTTTCTAATCTGATTGCAGTATATAATTGTGGCAGACCGCCCCAATTAATCCGGCTTAAGAGCATGGGATCACTATTACAGCAGCGCGCCACGCCCCTAAACCGAGTTAATCGTGCAATCCGTCGGATACCTTCCCGATTACACCATATTTTTCTCTTGACCGAAACAAAATAGCAGCAGTCCCACTCGACGGTGGGCTCAGGCAGTACAACTCATTGCATATTTTACATCACACGGTTCACATAGATAATTATACAAGTACAGTACATATGTTTTATCTTCTTACAAACCAGAGTACATTACAGCGGAAGTCTACACGTCGAAGCAAAAGACATTAAGCGGAGCCCTCGCTTAACATCTACTCACCGCGGCCCGAGTCGGACTCGGACGGCACCCGCTCCACAATCCAACCGTCCGGCAAGGTGCACGGCCAAGTCAGAGCAGCCACGGGATCATAGCCAGCACAATCTGCAATAACATTTAGCCACAAGCAAGGCTGAGTACTAATTACTCAGTAAGATTTACCCGATAAGGATAAATTCTAGACATGCAAGGCTTTTTGGCCCTGGGGAATTTGTTTTGTCAAAAGCATCTACAACTTGAGCCTATTTTCTATATTTTAGCCAAGTTTTAAGTGTGAACAACCATTACTAAGTTTGCCAGGCTATCCAATAGCAATAAAAGTTGACATACAATTGATTAACATGATATTGACCTTCCTCATCTACCACAATTCTACCTCTTTGGCCCAAGCCCATTGATGTGCAACGAGAGATCAAGCAGCTTCATGTAACCGCGAAGGACAGACAACTCGAGTTGATTTTAACCATGCATGGAACAACCTAATCGCACGACCCGTGAGAGACACCCAGGACCTCACGGGGCAACCTTTCCCATCTCTCCCTGCCGTCTGCCATCAGAGCCCACTCCACCCGAGTGCACGCCCCAACGGACCCCAGGTGCCCCAGGCAAACCTGTGCCGCGGCCACTGCTACACTCGCCATCAACCCCTCGCCCAATGGAGTGGAAGTGTCCGTCAGACGTCAGTTTGCATCAAGTACTAGGTTTACCAGTTTACCACATTTCCCGGCATACGATTAGTACCTTCAAAAGCTTGACCAACAAGGCCACACAAGCAATGCCTTGGCCACAACTCCCAGTGCAAACGGGACATTCAACCATTCCTGAACATCGCACAAGCCCCGCTTGCCGATCATCATTAACTGATATAAAGTAAATTCTATATCTCGCGAGTGACAAGTAATCACCCGACTTCTACCGGTCCTAATTAAGCATAGCATTCTATACGACCTACCCATACTAGTATTAGGACATAGGTACCTAGGGATCATGCAACTAAGGTTTCAATCAACTCCTTAAAAACTTAGATGCACAAAATAAGGCACAAGCAAGGAGTTAGTTTCACAGTGGGTGATGCTCCGGGGCTTGCCTTCTTGATCACCGGTGGCCTTGGGCCCTTCCGGAATTTGGTCCGGGTCTTGCGCGGTGGAGTAGTTCACTTCGACGGCGGCGGAATCACCCTCGGGTTCGACGTCGATCTCGTACACGCCGTCCGTAATGGTGTGCTCTACACGAGATGCAAAAGGTATGCATGAGATGCAGGATGGAAGAAGCAACCCATTACAAAGCAAACATTTACGACCATTGATAGTATTTCAATTACTTAGGGAATAAAATTACTAAGAAGCTAAACTGGCCCGAGAACCGGTCTGACCGGTTTTGGAAACCGGTTGGACCGGTTTTGCCGGCCTAACACCTCCCTATTGGAACAAAAGCAATTCCTACCACCAAGTCATATGCATTTAGGATTTAATTCCTTTTTAAGGGTTCCCACATCTTTTTGGATAGTTTCAATAAAAGTTCCTAAATCCCCCTTGAGTAGGTATTCATCTAGTAACCTTTTCACTACATGAGTTTAACTAATTTCTAAGCCTCTAATCCCTAAAATCAAGGACAAACTCTAGTCCTAGCTATCTAACTCTACTGTACTAACCACAACAAGATCAACCTAGGTGGCTTTGCACCTTTCCCCCACACCTAGGATTTTCAGAAATAAAGAACAACTCTTTAGCACATGCCAGGGCATGGAGTAAGGTACCAATCAAACCATCCTTTGCATACTACTCCTAGCATTCTATGAACAACACCCTCTCTTCTTTCCCTCACACCTTACCCCTGAACACCTTTGGCTCCTTCTTCCCCGAGCCTAAGCCCGAGCTCAGCTCAGGGAGAGCCGGCGGCGGCAGCACAGCTTGGGTGATGGGCGAGGAAGAGAGGGAGAGGGGAACGGCCGGGAATGGCTTGGGCGAGGTGAGGGCGAGGTGGAGCGGCTGTGGGCGTCGTGAATCGAGGAATGAGCGAGGTGGGGAGAGAGGAACCGAGGGAGAGGCTCCCAGGCGCAGTAAGGAAGGACGGGGTGGTTGAGCCAGCCCTCCACGCTCCCTACGTGGCTTAAAACCGAGGCACCCACCCCGCACGAGGCACAGTAGATGAGGACACGCGTCCCCACGCGGCACGAACGCCCGTACCACCGCCGGGAAGGCCCATACCGGCGCGGTGGTTGGCGACCGACTGTTGCGGTGGTGGGGTAAAACACCCACCGCAACAGTCCGTGGGGTCGAGAACACTGTGCCGACGAAGTTCATTTCTAAGTCCGCGGCTCACCGACTGTTGCGGTCATGGCCTTGGCCTAGCACCGCAACATTCGGTGCTATGAACCTTGCACGGAAATGTATCGACCACCCAATGTTGCGGTGGTGCAAAAATGACATCCCACCGCAACAGTCCGTCGATCCAGAGACGATTTTTACTGTGCCCCCCGCCCACCGACTGTTGTGGTGGTTACAGTGAGACCACCGCAACTTGCTGTGATGACGACACTTGCATTTTTAAACTGGATTTTGATTTTTGCTTGGGATTTTGATTCGAATTTTTGTGGAACTAAGCCTTATATCCTTATGATGGTGAATTTTGGCCACACATACACACACATATGCGCAAACAACCTTATAATCATGAAATGATGCATGCCATTATTAATTTAATTAAGATCATTTCGGTTTTTAATTACGACAGTGACACCGGGGTGTCACAATAATGGACTAATCCTAATCCGATCAGAGGACAAGATGAAACATGTCTAATCCGATCGTGAGACGTATATGAAAGACCGCTAAAACATTTCTTCCTTTAGGAATAGGTAAAGATAAAGGTATATATAGATAGAGATAGAGAGGTAGGAGATAAAGATTGATGGTTCAGTTAGGACTCTAATCCAATTAGAAAACCGATGCCTACAGTTAGAACCTTGGTTATAGTTCGTCGCAATAGGTGGGATCCACCTATCAGGACAGACAAAAAAAAGAAGAAACAATTCTCTCTTTAGACATAGTTAAAGATATGTGAGGAAGTAATAAAAAATATTTATTTTTATGTTAAATATAATGTATGGAGACACGATACAAAGTGTAAGAATTGTGAATTTGGATGAAAAGTGTATAGAGTAATTACTAATTAAAAATCAATTTCAAATAGAAAATGATAAGTACACATCTTTCTGAGCATTATGTTGAAGTATTGACAAAAATGAAAGAGTAGTATATAAACAATTTTGATTATTAGGTAGAAGTTTAATTTTTGAATGATTTTAAATATAATAGCTTTTAAACATATTAGCCTTTGCAGGAGCACGTGTTGATGGACTAGTTTTTTTTAATTAAAATCATCTAAGACATGGTATTGGCAAAATAAATCAAAGAAAAAGCGTAAGTGAATTGCATTGGACAAGCCCGCGGAGTTTTCACACGTCGTATGATATGACGATAGAATATTCCATCGGCATAGTATTGCCCAAAAGATACGGCATGTAGGGACAGCTCTGAAGTGGGATCTTCTACACTGCAAATATGGCGTAGCACGACAGAAATTTGGGAAAAAAGTACACAAACTTTGGTTAGTGGGGCTGTTCTTTTTTGGAACCAATAGATTTTGCATCACCATTATTCATCTTATTGGCATTATATTGTCCTTGCATACTTAGTGAACCCCTTAACATTAGCATCAATATTTAT
>CM014274.1:27826332-27838439 GCA_004135705.1 Alloteropsis semialata | reverse complement strand
CAATCGATCCCCTCCGACCTCGTTTACCGCCGCACCCCCTCCGGCGCCGGCGGCCGAGACCGCAGAGCAGCTTAGGAAATCTCCTCGGCTTCCTACTAGGCCGTAGAGCAACTTAGGAAATCTTCTCGGCTGCCTACTATATCGTAGACGTACAACAACTAATAATAAGGAAATAGGAAATCTCCTCGCTCCCTACGATCTGGAAATCTCCTCGCTCCCTACTAGATCGTAGACATAGAGCAACTAATTAGGAAATCTCCACGCTATGAACAAAAAACCCAAGAAGATATTCACAACATACCTGAAGCTTCTTAATCCCCAAGCAACTCTTCCCGATGTGACCTCAGATCAAAAGCTACACTAAAAAGTAGAAGATGGCGGCGGCAAACAAGCACGAATGAAGAGCATCAACATAAGCACCACAAACAAGCATGAATGAAGAGCATCAAACTAGTATACCACATAAGGTCATGAACCCATATATAGTCAGGTCATGAACCCAAAGCACACATTTCTTACATGCCACATAAGGTCAGCACTTCAGATATTTTACAGCACACATATATAGTAGGTCAGGTGTTCACTTCGTAGTCAAACTAGAAACTTGATGTTGAACCAGATATCCCCAAAAGACTGTCACTAACTCAACATAATCAGGTCTTCACTTCTTCCTAGCAACATAGTCAGGTCTTCACTTCTTCCTGCCAAAAATAACACCAAATAGCAAAGCCAGCATCAGACCAATCGTGGAACTGTATCTACAAAAAACCTTGCATATAGCTGATATATATAGTCATGTCATCAACTATGATAGGCGAATGGTACTCAACTCTGACAGCCGCGGTACCGGAGTCGGTGTCTGGGCTGCTGCCTGTCTGATCTGTGGCCTGACCTGCAAGCTCTAAGGGCTGCTGCTCGGCTGTTTGATCTGTCGGGATCTCCTCGCCCCCGGTCTCCTCTGAGATGCTGCCTGCCTGAGCTGTCTCCTGACCTGCCAGCCCTGAGGGCTGATGCTCGTCTCTCTGCTCGGCTGAGCTGCTGCCTTCCTGAGCTGTGTCCTGACCAGAAGGAGGAGGAGAAGTTGGCCCCTCTTGGGTAGGGTTGACCTGTTCGGGTGCTAGAGTGCCTTATGAAGGGGGGATGGGAGGCTCCATCGTGTCACCTTGCTCGGTCGCAAAACGCTCTGGAGGTGCTGATGGCTCCTGCACAGGGGCTTCACCAGCACAAGCCGTGGAGAAGTACAAGGAATCAACATCAATCAAGCTGCCGGCATGTAATTCTGGTAACTCATGATCTGACACTGGAGGTGAAACTGGAGTACTGGAAACTGGCAGAGTCACCGGCTCAGCTGGAAGTGTAGCAGAAGTAACTGGCTGCAGCAGCAACTGTCTAGGCAGAACTTGTAAGTGAGCTGAGGGCACTGAGATAGCCAATGGAGGCTGTACTGGAAGTGGCTCAATGCCGGTACGCTCATAGAGGCGTTCAAACATGAGTGTCGTAGACTCCCTGGCACTCGCCATTGCCTTTGTCATCTCTGTCTGCTGCTGCTGGAGAGAAAAAACATGGCTGAGTTGCGCTCTTCCCTTGCTGCTGCCTCCTCCTGCATCTTCATCATCTTTTCGTTAAACTGCATCTGCATCGTGAGCATCATCTGCATCAGTTCGGTAGTCTGAGTCGGTGCTGTAGGTGGAAATGGAGCTTGAGCTAGTGCTGGATCTATCTGAGCTGAACTGGAACCACTCGCCTCTGCATCATGAGCTCTAGGAGGTGGAGCTGGAACTCTGTAGTCTTCGTCAGACGAGTCAGAGCCATAGACGTCGTCCCAGAACCCCTGAACGGCATCCAAATCCTCAATAGCATCATCCTCCTGTATAGCTGCTTCTCGCTCCTCTTGAGTCAGCCCGCTCTGAGCAGCTACTAGGGCTCTCGGGCCACGGCGAGGATCCCTGGAAGACGGCGGGTTGTAGACCTTGTAACAAGAAGGGCTGTCTGCAAGCGGGTGACGAACCGGGGTCCGCGAATGCTGAGCAATGGCCCTGTCCAACAGATAACTGATAATATGTGCATAGGGCTGCTGTCTTCCTGCCTTCAATCCATCTGCAATACTGTCCTCAATCTCACACAGAAGAAAGTCTACAATATCAAACGGTGTATGGGACAGGATGTGAAGGAGGAGCCACTGCTGGATATTGGTCACAGCCTCTCCGTTTCCCATCCTAGGAAGAAGTGAACGTCGCAGGGCCTTGTGCACGACCTGAGCCTCGGTAGTAAGTCTGTCGGGTGCACGGGAGGACTCAGGACGGAATGGATCGCGGTAGCAGATAGATACCCTCTCAAAAGGTGGAAGAACACCGCCAACACGTGCACGTCTGGGAGGATGGGCACCTCGGTAGGCCAACTCGTGAAGGCGAGTGTCGTTGAGATCCACTCCCAGGGTGTCTGCTATTTCTGCCCGAGAAAGTCTACAAGCCTTGCCCCTGAACATGAACTGAATGAATTCTCTGTTCCCCTCAATCCATACTGTGGCGTAGAAAATTCTAACCCAACGCGCCACATATCGGCCTGACCGGGAAAGCAACTCGGCAAGCCCTCTCAAGTAGGTGAAATGCTGCTCAATGTCTTCTCCCCCTGCAGCACAGCTTAATTTGTGGTAGTTGAGCACATTGTGCCTGCTCAACTGAATCCCCCTGGCCTCATATGCCCTGAAGAAGGCTTCCTGAAGGAGTGTGTAGAAACATCTACCAGCACGGTCGTCTCGGGGTTCCCTGAACCACTCCTCAAGAGAAACAAACCGCAGCTTCTTGACTGTCCTGGCTGTAGCATCAAGAGGAACTAGCAGCTCTGATGCAGTCTCGGTGCGGGCTCTCTTCGTACCGGACTGAGTGGTGGGTGGAGCTACCGTCCCAGCATGCGAGGCTCGACTGCGGGTGGATCTCCTACGAGGTGGACACTCACCCTCTTGGGTAGGTTCTCTGATCCTCAAAGCTCCTGAACTTGCTGCTGCTGCTAACACTTACAGTGCCTCCTTGGATAGCTTCTTCTTCTTTCTAGGCTCATCTGCAACACCCTTGCCATTGTCCTTCGCCGGTCTGCGAGGTGGCTCGCTGCCTTCACCCTCATCGTCACGTCTGGCAGTCTGCTTGACACTAGCCATCACTGACCACAGAAGCAACAAATGCAGCAGTGGCAATCACCTTCAGAGGCTTGGTCTCAATCCCCAACTGTCAAATGACTGCCTCTGACTCCAACACAGCAAGCAACCAACCAACTGAACAAACCACACACTGCAAGATAGGATATAGGGCGATGAAATAATTTGTAAGCATAATTCTAGAGCTAAGCAACCTATCTGAACAGCAACAAAAAGGTTAGACAGAGGGGAGCATAAATACCTCGAACAGTGAAGGTGAAGCCCGGAAACTCCGAGTGACGCGAGAAATTTGGCGTGACGATCGCCGAACCCCTGACGTTGTAAACAGGATTATCTTACTGGTATAGAAAAAAAGTAAAAATTATAACTGAAAACTTTTATGCATGAAATCGGGCACTAGCTTTATCGCAACAAACATTGTTGAATTTCTAGAACCATTAATAGAAAAAAAGATAGCTTCTGAGACCAAAATGTAGCCAGAAAGGGGAATCCTCACTCACAAGCCGTCCGTCAGGAGGCGAATCACGCCGGCGAAGGAGAAGGACGGGGACGCGAGGGAGCGAACGGGTCTCGGAGCCGGCGCGAGTACGCGCCAAGAAGCGACCAATGGCGGCGGCGGCAACCTGGGGCGGCGGCGGCGACCTAGGGTTTGGAGCGCCGGCGGCGCTCTAGGGTTTGGAGCGGCGGCGGCGCTGCGCGGGACAGATGAGGCCGCGGCGCTCCGCGAAGGCGACGCGAGGGTGGTGGCGCGGCGCGCGGCCGCGATGGTGATGGCAAGAGGAGGCGGCGGCGGCGGCGGGAGAGAGACAAGGGCGTGCGAGGGCAAATGAGGGATATACAGGGTAACCGGGCCCCACGCGAACGGTTAGGTCTTACGGTTCATGGTCTGGCTGGCGGTTCGAAATGGACGACTGAGATGCGCCGCAAGTCTGCCCCTCTCCCTCCGATCCGACGTGTCACGAGCGCCTCTCGAGTCTGCGGCGACCGGGGTCTGCGCCCATCTTTGCCGCGTGCACTCCGTAACGCTTCGGTGGTGGCGCACTTCACAAGTACGCCTGCTCGCCTAGGGTTAACCGTTCGGTTTACCTTGTCGGTAAATCCCCAATTCCAGCAACAGCTGCCACTCCGCCGCTACTGCCCCCAATTCCACAAATCTGAATCCCTCGAGCCTCCAATCCTCAATCCGTGGCCGTAGCGCCCGAGATTGAAGCTCGAATCACTAGTCCACCAAGAATGTCGCCGAATTGGGGTACCAGTGCGAGGAAGAAGACGACTAAGAAAAGGAAGCTTGCTCCCTTCGGAGACCCGCAGTACAAGACGATTCCAGCACAAGAGGCCGTGTGGAAACCACACTACGATTCAACTCCAGCACAAGCGATCGTGTGGAAACCATCTTCCGTCAAGAATGAAGACCTGGAGAAGCTTGTGAAGGATGGCTTACTGCAGCCAAAAGCAGTCGCAGGCTGGAGGGCGGACCCAGGCATGCCCTGGCCCTTCAATGAGATCCACGAGATCGTGGTGTTCACTTCCTTCTATGAGCGCGGATTCGCCACGCCGGCTCACGATTTCCTCCGCGGCCTTCTCTTCTTCTACGGGTTAGAGTTGATCCATCTCGACCCAAATTCCATTCTTCAGGTCTCCCTCTACATCCATTTTTGCGAAGCTTTTGTGGGGATCGATCCCCATTTCCACTTGTGGCGCCATCTCTTCCATGTCAAGCCAGACCCGACTACCGCATCCGCCGGTTCCCCACGGTCCCGACCGCATCCGCCGGTTCCCGTCCCATCCAATCACGTCACGTGGCTGTCCGCCGCCGCCACCGCAGGCTCTGGATTGAGCACACCGACGCCGTGTTGTTTGCTTGCATCTTGCAGACTTCCATCTCTGTCAAATCCAAATAAATTCGAGAGTGGGCAGCACTACAAGCTTGTGCAAGAGCTCTCACGCGAGTGGCAGATCAGCTGTTGTTGCTTTGGTGGAGAAAAAGGAAAGGAGCAGATGTTGTTTGCTTGCATCTTGTAGACTCGAAGCAAAGAGCAGCTTGGATTGGTGGAGAATAGGGAACAAATGGGCGTCCGGGTGAGGGGCGATGGTGTCCGGTCCGGGTCGTTCACGGTGGATGCGGCGGGGGAGGGGGGACCGCGCACGCGAACCCGGCAGCACCGACGGCGAGCGGCGACCACGGTTGGGCAGCTCGCCATGGACATGGTGGTGGCGCGGCGCGCAGAAGCTGCGTCCGCCAAAGGAGGGGAGGAGGAAGAAGGATATGACAAATGGGACCCGCACGTCCTTGAGAGGAGGACATAGATACACTGAGATGTACGTCTATGTATACGCTGCAGCTGGGCCCGAGTCGTCTTTATACATATTCTATGGCGTGTTTGAGAGAAACCGAGAATTGTAATGACATATTTCCCAATAGACGAATAGTAGTGGTGTTTTTCCAAGATCTAAAAATTGTAATGGCCTGGATCCAAATTTCCCTTCAAAATTCCATATTAGTAGCACTCACCGGATAGGCCGATGACATCACCGGGCATCAACATTCCAATTCACCCGTCCGACCGCTGAACACGTTTCTTGCACACCGGTTAAATTACTATGGACTCGGGAGCGATCTGGATGCTCCTCTCACCACCTTCCAGCGGGCCCCACCGCCATCTTCTTACTCCCGACAAAATCGAGAGGGCAAATCCGCCCTTAGCCCTGTCGCTCGACCCCGCGCCAGGCCGCTCGTTCGGGTACCCCGGCCCCACGCGCAGCGCCACGCCCCGCCGCGCAGCGTTCACGCATCCCCGGCTCCCCGCAACGCCCTCCATCGCCGTAAGCCGCCAATCGCGCCCGGATTATGGGCGAAATCCCAGCCTGCGCCGCCGCAGAGTCGTTGGTAGCGTTAGGTCGCCCTAGGTCGATACACTGCGCCTATTAAATCCTCCCCCCGCCGCCATTCCTTCCTTCCTGACGCCTTCGCCTTGCCTCGGTAAGCCACCGCAGACATCTCTCTCTCTCTCTATTTTGGCCGCCGCCGCCGATCCTCGGGACCTAATCGCCTTGGTATGCAGGAGCACTTCGCTCGCCGCGTTCGCCTCCGGCCCGTCGTCGCGCTGCATTCACCGTCACCTCGCGCCGCCAATCGCCGTCCGCTCGCCCGACGTCGCTCCCCCGCTCGTGGTTCTTCGCCGAAGCCCGTGGTGAGCCCCGTCATTCCCATCTTTGCTGTTCGCCCAGCCGCGTCGCAGCACGTCCTCGCCACGCCATCGCCGCTCCGTGCTGTTCGTCGTTTCGCGCTACCTCGCCCTAGAGCCGCGCGCGTGCCGTTCATATTCGAACAAGCATTTACTAGTATTTAAACAATGCAAGCAAATTGTCTGGCAATGCCTGCGGTACTGTGTTTTGCTATTGTTTGGTGCACTTATGGTAGTATATCCCTATTATTGCATGTGTCACTAGTTATCATGGATCAAGTTCGGAAGTCCCTGAACGAGGTCGAGGAGATGATGAGCACTTTCAAGCAGAAGCGGGAGGACTTATCTATAGACATAAAGCTTGCACGTGGGAAAACCAGAATTAGCAGGAGTCAAGATCGCCAGAACGTTGACCGGTACATTATGCATGAGCGTGAGCGGTTGGATAAAGAGACCGACAAGGTGTTTGTTGCCTTGAGCAAAAGGTTGGAGCAAACTCTCGCAGCCACTGTGATCAAAGAATTAAGTAGTGTGCGTTCCCATATCCGGGACATGATAGCGAAGGAACGCTCTCTCTCTAGTTGCGCCTATTCAGATATCACTGAAAAAATGATGCGCACATAACGTACGGCCAAGAAACAATGGGCTCCATTCTTGAGCAGCTTGACGCACAGTTCGAAAAGTGGATGTATGAGCACTCAAAGCTGAAGTCCCTGATGGAGCCCTGGATCGAACAAGAGGAGCTTCGCAGCAAGCGCAAGGAGGTAACTACTGTACTCTATTAAATTGCACTCGTTATATTTTGCAAGATTAAAGACAACCATGTGAACGCATCGTTTGCAAGATTAAAGACAACCATGTGAACGTATCGTTTGCAAGATTAAAGACAACCATGTGAACGCATTGAATGTTTGCAATTTCAGGTACAAGAGATCTGTATGTCACGGGCCAACTTCTACATATTAATTGACACCGAGTGTACCCCGGTAAATGAAATATTTTCGTTTTTTATATGAAAGATCGTATTGTGCTCAAATGATCCTTATTTGTCTAATCCATAATACATCCAGGATGTGGTCATGAGATTTAAGGTTCACAAGGTGAAGGAACTCTATTCTGATCTACAGATGTATGGCGACAGTCGAGATGAACTCAGTCAGTTTACAATTGGCGCGCCAGCAACTAGTATTGAGCACGCCGAATTGGTGCGGGCTTTGAACAATCATGGATACACACAAGACGCACGGTTGTACTACCTCAGTCCTGTTCCTGGGAGTGAGCTGTCAACTGGGTTACTTAGGATTGATGGACCAAAAGACGTGATGCAAATGGTGAGTGCGCATGCTGAGCAGATGACTAAGATTTGTCATCTGTACTTAGTCAACGGTTCGCACGGTGGAAGGGATCCTGATCCACTTACTCCATATATGAATGAGGACGCTTGATGAACTGTCGTAGTCTTCTATCTACCCTGGCGCGCGGGAGCTTTTGGTTTTTAGTTTATCTTTGTTAGGGATGTTATGTTTATCCAGGTGTCCCAGATTGTGTGAACTGGTTAGTTGGTCACTGCTTGCGTTGCGGCCTGATGCAGGCTGTACTGTGTTCCGTTAAATCTTGTCGGTTCTACCTTTCTATTTACGTTGCAAGTTTCACTCTGCGTGTGCTATATTAAAGTCTGGTTAAGGTTGTGGACTATATATTCTTCACAAGTTTTAGCAGTTTCATACATTGATAGTGAAGTGATGCTTTTAGTTTGTAACTAAGAGTCTGGCACATTACATTCTACTATGTGAAGAGCACATCTTTTCCCACCTTCACACCCTCTGATTTTGTTGTATGTACATAAAGCACATAAATAACAGAAAGCATATAACAAACACGATCGCTCACCACGTGGGGCAGATCAGTACGAGTGACTTTCACTGCGCTCCTGCTTCACATCCAGCGCATTGCCTTGGCCACATCACAGTGGCGCCGCCGCCTCCTGGCCTCGTGGCCGCTGCCCGTGGCGATGGCCATGACGTGGTTCTTCACGTCCTCCATTGTCCACTTCCTCCACGCGCGATTGGGACAGACGGGGCAGCCGTAAAAACCACTCTGTTTGATGACGCGCGAATGGGTGAGGGCGCCTTCCTCGTCGGTGTCGTCTTCCTCGTCGGTGGAGATGGAGCCCGACGTCTGCGAGTACGGCGGCGAGGGGGACCGCGCAGGCGCGGCCGGACACGGTGGCGCTGGAGGTGGATGCGCCTCATACGGACCCGGTGCCGCAGCCGGAGCAGGGGGCGGGGAATAGAACTGCGCGTGGAAGGACTGCGGATAGAAGACCGCGTGGAAGGACGGCGGCGGAGGCGTCGGCGACCGTTCAGCCCTGGAGGTTGACGGAGGCGCTGCCGGATCCAGAGCAGCAGCCGTAGCCGGAGAGGACGCCGGAGGAGACGGCGGATAGAAGCGCTTGTGGAAGGACGCCGGAGGAGACGGCGGATAGAAGCGCTCGTGGAAGGACACCGGAGGAGACGGCGATCGCCGAGCCCGGTACAGGCGGTTGCGGTTGCGGGAGCGAGAGCGCGGGCCAGCCATCGGGTCGCACTACGGCTTTGCCTGCGAGAGAGGCTTTCGAGTGTGAGGGCTGGCGGAGTTGTATTTGATCGGTGGAGTGGAGCCCTATAAATGGCGAGCGACGCGGGAAACGGCCTTCGAGAATCCCAAAGGACGTGTTGGAACTGAACCGGCACCGCGCACGTTCCCACACCCTCCCCGTTCATGGGGATCCCAACCGACGCTGCAGGAAACATACCGTCAACGCGGCCACCCCCGGCCCCGGGCCTTAATCCCAACCGACGCTTTTCAAGTTTACTACACTCACCTATATAACCGTTGGCTACAAATTGCAACATCACCGGATGAAATTTCTTGAGCTAAAGCCCTTTGTTTCCACGTACCGTTTGTACCGTTGGCACCGCGGGCCATCATGTTGTAAAGGTCTCAATAACTTGTGATGTTTTGTGATCCATCTGGCAATGTGATGCGATCGATCTATTGCACATGTCATTTGTGTTTGCTTATCTCAATTCAATCCTGCTGCAAGCTTTAATATCCCCAAGACTTCCCCTTCGGAGATGTTCATAGGGGTAGGGTTTGCGTGCGTGCGTTCATATGGGTGAGTGTGCGTGTGCTATGACTGTCTGCGTTGTACCATGTGTCTCGCAAAAAAACAATATCCCCAAGACTAGAGTTAGCCTAGAGGTTTAGTGTGGCGCAAGTTTGAGAAAGAATCAGAGTACGAACTCGATCTTGAATTTGACGATTCCCTCTTTCACTGCAGTCACGGTTCAGACCGGTGCATACACCGGACGTTTTCTCTCGACACATAACCGTTGGCTACACAGTACAGCATCATCACCGGACGAATTCTTGAGCTAAAGTCCTTTGTTTCCACATATCGTTACACAGTACAGCATCATCACCGGACGAATTTCTTGGGCTAAAGGTTTGTTTCCACGTACCGTTTGGACCGTTGGCACCGTTTGGACCGTTGGCGATTTTACCCTTAAGAAGTTTTTTAGGATTTGTTAAGAGTCAATAAATGTCAGTCCTTTCAATGTAGTGATGTCGGCTTTTCAGCCAAACGATACTAAAGTGTCTATATTCCATTGTCATCAAGCTTGGAATTCGGATACCATCGGATTTATTGACCGGCAATCCACCCGGGGTACCCAGATGGTTGATTTGTAGTGACACATCCTGATGGGGCATAAGGAGGGCGACGCAAGGGGCCCTCCATATGGAGTAGTCCCCGAGCATTGGGCCGATTAGAATAATCGGGCTAATGGTCAAAAGAAAAGAATCTCCAAGCTTCGGGGCAGACAGGCCGCCCAAACGATAATACTGCCACGAGTGTCTGGACACACCGCGACAAGAACAGTTCCCACGTGAACGCACAGAGCATTCCCGTGGTCAAGTGATGCCGAA
Organism: Alloteropsis semialata; assembly: GCA_004135705.1. Lineage (NCBI taxonomy): Eukaryota > Viridiplantae > Streptophyta > Magnoliopsida > Poales > Poaceae > Alloteropsis > Alloteropsis semialata. The sequence continues at coordinate 27,828,134 of CM014274.1, read as the reverse complement.
GACGATAAGGGCGGACTGAGCGCCTCGAAAGAAGGAGCTGCTACGCGGCGTAGAGCTCACGCGTCAGACAGTGCAGCCGGAGTCACATGTGAGACATCCAGCTCGGAGCTATAAATACACGCCAGCAAAAGAGGAGCGTATCTACCACAATGTCGAATATGGTGGGGACTTGTTGTTGGGTTCATCCTCCGGGGAGGAATCATGAGGTCTTGCGAGCTTGGTGCTAGGAGAGTGCTTGCGAAGATCTTGAGGTGTTAGTGAGCATCTGCGTGCTGCCCCGTTGACTCCCAGCATAGCCCCGGGCCAAGGGCCTCATAGGGTGAAATGCTTTGTAGAGCCAAGGGATGCCCGGAGGCATTCGCTCCTTGCCCTCAAGTGGGGTGACCCGCCGTCGGTCGCCATGGTGCTACAAGAGGGCTTGCGATGAGCTCATGTGGACCAAGCTTGCTGTGTATGCGCCAATCCACGCCACGACGAGTGCCCCAAGCCGTCATCTTGACGGATAATGCTTTTTGACCATGTAACCGGCTCTTGACCGGCTCTTCTTGTAATAGTATAGTTTCCCGGTGAATCTTTCTTCATATCTTGGCTTGCAAATGTATGTTCTGTTATCCTTGGCCCAAGGACCAACTTGGCAGCGTAGGTTCACGGATTAGGTTTGTGGTTGAGACCTTTGATTTTTTCTTGCCTGCCGCGGACTTGCTTTCTGAAGATTTGTTGGATGCTGGTTTCCGAACCATCTTGCCAGATGAGATCTTGGGAATGATTCTCGGTCGCGGCGGGAGTGGATTGGGGGCTTGCGCGGGCGCGGAATAATTTGAGGATTTCAGATGTGAAAGCGACGGCGGCGTGGAGAGGAATACGAACGGTTCACCCTCTGTCTTTTAAGATTGAAGTGGTAACCCTAAGCGTATTTCCTAAAACCCGTTTTCACTGAAAGCGCCAACACTTGTGTATTCGCGGTTTATTACCAGATGCGCATTTGTGCGGCAATTTCCTAACAAGCTAAGTATTTCCCGATGTATTTTCATACTCGTGGATGCAGCCGAAAGCCGCGCACCATCAGACAAACAATGATGAGCTAAAATTCAATTGCTGAAAAAATTCTCACGCTGACAAGCAGGACAAATCCAAACTCTATCCCAAGCTCCAAGAATCATGGAGAAGAGGACAAAAGGTACATAAGTGAAAAAAAACTTGGAAGGCAGATGGATGATGGGATATTTCCTAGAGTCATTTAGGACCTAGATGTAAAAAGCAACAGCTTCCATGTTGTAAAGTTCACAAGAACTTGTACCGTCAGTGACATCCAATGAAATGTGCTTCAACCTCCTTAAGACATAGCATGAGCAAGGTTTAGTGTGGCGCCAACTTGTGAAAGAATTTGAGTTCGAACCCAGAGGACTTGAATTTGGACGTGTGCCTCTTTTACTGCACTCACCGGTCGGAACCCTGGAGTCACGGGACGTTTACTAAAGAACTCGGCAGATAATCCTGATGGAACAGTTCTTTTCGTACACTATTTCTACCGGTGTTCATCGTTCTTCATCACCGGTTCAAATTTCAGGAATCTACGAGCCTACCGATTCAAAATTGCCACTCCAACTCTTTGTGGGCTGGGCCCGGCGCCCGCCCCCATCCGGCCCATCGGCCTCGCGGCCTGCTTCCGTTGCTTCAGGTGTTCCTCTTTTATTGCACTCACAGTCAGACCATTGCTATCACCGGACATGTTTTCATGTACTCGGCAGATTTCCTGATGGTTTCCTCTCACCATTTGGATCTGATCCCCGTTCTATATTACC
>CM014274.1:27795807-27815776 GCA_004135705.1 Alloteropsis semialata | reverse complement strand
CCTGCCTGAGGTTCGCGCCAAGCCCCTTCTGCTTAAGCCTGATGTGGTCCAGATTTCCCTCTGCCAACGCTCCTTCTTTGAGATCCGCTCCAAGGCGCCCGACGGGTCCGTGGGCTTCTTCAAGATTCCGCTGCAGCCTTACCGCCCCGACGCCCGTGGCGACCAAGGCATGCTGGTGGTCAACTTGTGCACGGCGTCCGTGGGCTTCCTCCACCAAGTGTGCGAGGTTGGTGCTGCCCGGAACCTGGCCTTCTCCTCCGATGTCATCTCCATTGGGCCGGGTCCTGGGCTGCAGTCCAACCTTTTGCTCAAGGACGCGGAACGCCTCTGCTCCGGTCGTGCTCGGCCCCCTCTCCGTGCTGCCTCGCCCACCGCCAATTCTTCTCCAACTGCTACGCCGGAGCGCGCCCTGGGCGGGCCGGTCGCCGCCGCGGAGGTTGTTCCGGACCCGGACCCGGCTCCTGGGACCTTCTCCGGGCCGGCTCTGCTGGCCTCGGCTCCGGAGCGCGCCCTGGGTCTGCAGGTCGTCACCGCCGTCGTTGTTCCGGACCCTGCCCCGGCTCCGGCGGCCTTCATCGGCCCGGCACTGCCCCCCTCGCCCGACTTCGACAGCCTCGACCTCGACATCGGGCCCTGCAACCTGTCCGAGCGGCCCACCTCTGCTCGCTGGCAGGCGGCTCACCTCGTCACGGAGGTCTCCATCCCCCTGCCGCCCAGCGATCTCGGTGCTACTGTCGAGCTCCTCCCAGAACCGCAGCTGCCGGTGCTGCCGCCTCACCCTCGCCAGGCTCCACCCAACGACGACGACGAGCTGGGTGATGGGATTGATCTGCGCTGCAACGAGAACATCTCCACCGCCCTACTCCCAGCTGATGACCGCCGTCGCGGTGAGCGTCTCCGAGCCAAGGAGCCCCCAATCCGCGAGACTGTCACTGCAGCAGCTGTTCGGATCAAGAAGCGCAAGGTCGAGGCGGTCCTGCGGTCCTCCTCCACCTCCAACTCCTCGGACTCCTCCACCGACGACGAACATGAGACCGAGGACGACGCACCTGCTACTGCGACATGTGCCCCGCCACCATGCCCACCAACTGATCACCCTGCTTGGCGCGTTGAAGACCTCCAGCTACTCGGCCGTTCCTGCAACGTGCCACAAGATCAGCTCCGCACCATCGGCGGGCTCGCACCGCCCCGCGTGGACATCTTCGACTAGATGTCGCAGCTTCTTCGACCTCGGGTCCTCAACCTCTTTTGCTGGGACGCTCTTAGCTCCCGAACCTGTCATGTAATCGGCTTTAGTGTCGTCAAACCTTACCCAGCTGCTGTCTGGGCTCGCCGAACCTTTAAGACTTGTATGAACCTTCAGAGGTGCCTCTGCTATGGCAGACTCCTTTTGTCATTTGACCGGTGTTCATCGTTCTTCATCACCGGTTCAAATTTCAGGAATCTACGAGCCTGCCGATTCAAAATTGTCACTCCAACTCTTTGTGGGCTGGGCCCGGCGCCCGCCCCCATCCGGCCCATCTTGCCGCGTGGCGTGGCATCACCAGTCGGACCGGTGCCACCTCCAACGTTGTCCGGTGATTTTGGTGTTCAGCTATGCCTATATATTGCTGTCCTGCCTCCTGCGTACTAAAGTTCATTTGAAAAGATGAATCAACTATTTTTGCATTTGGATGAACCGAACTTTGTAGCTTGACTTGAGTACCTCAAAACACTTAGAGTTACACAAAACTCAACACCTACAGTTACACAACTAACACTTGAGATCTGGACATTCCAAACACAACACCTACTGTTACAGCAACTAACACTCGATCTCCTGATGTAATAAGCAACAAACTTAAATAAATTTATAGCCTTCCTCGATTTGCAGACGCTTCGCGATCTCGTAGGACAGGTACGCGTCTACGGCGGCGTAGTTCACCTGCGAAGGTGACAAATACCACGCGTGCCAGTTATTGTGGTCGGCGCCCGCCGGCTTGTGAAGATGAGGCAGGTGCAGTACCGCTTTTCCGAGATCCTCGAGCGACCTGCGCGTTACTCCGTACTTGGGATGGGGGGTTCCACCGAGACCCTTGTATTTTGAGGCAGCTTGGGGGACTGCCAATTGGAGGTCAATCGGATTGGTTATTGTGATGCCGAAATCCTCCCGCAGCCGCTTCACGTCGTTGTCGATGTGTGCACCAGTGAAGATGTGGTCCTCCTCTGTCAGGAACCTCTTCAAGACTTCAGGGAGGTCTCCGGCGGCGGCATAGAGGACCTGGAAGACGAGGACACGAGTTTCGACGCACAACTGCAAGAGGGCCGTCGTGAAGGCGCCGCCATCGAGCTTTTTCCACTCGGTGTCCAATCCAACGATCATGCCGCGTCTTGGTGGCGTACCTCGGATTTCTTCGAGAAATTTCGCCGCCACCGCCGCGTCACATGTTGTCGTCGTGCTGAGGGTCCTCCCCTCGAAATAAACCAATTCCTGCCTAGTAGGAGTCGGACCGGTCGGCGGGGCGCGCTTCTCCGGAGATCGGACGCGCGCGAGATCATCCCACGAGGGCCACGACGAACTGGGCGTTGAAGCTTGCGGCTCATCCCAGACCGTCGTGTGCGTGATCTCCGGCGCCGGCGTCCAATCCTTGTCGCCGCAATCTCCTTGGGCGTCCTCCAGGCGGTTGCCGGAGCGGGAGCGGGAGCGGGAGCGGGAGCGAGCCATCGGGTCACACTACGGCTTTGCCTGCGAGAGAGAGGCTTTCGTACGTGAGGGCTGGCGGAGTTGTATTCCATGGGTGGAGGAGAGCCCTATAAATGGCGAGCGACACGGGAACGGCCCTCGGGAATCCCAAAGGACGCGTCGGTTACTGCACCCGAGGGCGAGGCGCCGTCTTGCCACGTTGTGCGCCCGTCCCATCGGCTTCTCTGCCGTTTGCGCGTGCTCTCGGGCTTCCGGATGGTCCGTGCGTCTGGTGCTTGCCACCTAGCACATCGGACGGCTCCCCGGCGGGCGTCTGGCCACCTGGCGGAGTGCCGGTCATCCGCTCCCCCCCGCGGCGTGCCACGGGCACCGGCCTCCTCCCCCTCACAGTCCTGAATCACCGGTCAGTATTTCAGGTAACTGCGAGCCTACCGATTCAAATAGTGCCCCTCCTACTCTACGTGGGCTTGGCCCAGCGCCCGCTGCCATCCGGCCCATCTGATCTGCCTCGCGGCCTTTTTCGGTTGCTTCACGTGTTTCTCTTTTTACTGCACTCACACATCAGACCGTTGCTATCACCGGACATGTCCTCTAACGAATTGAACCGGTGCTCATTGTTCCATATTACCGGTTAGTATTTTAGGATGAGCCCCACATCGAGGGACGCAGCACCGGTCGGGCCGATGCTCCCGTCAAAGGTGTCCGGTGAATGTTGTCCAGCTTTTGTTGCACTAAAGTTCATTTGAAAAAGAATCTTTTTGCATTTGGATGAACCGGACTTTGTACCTTGAATTGACTACCTCAAAACACTTAAGAGTTCCTCCGTCTCTAATTGTGAGTCAACTTGGCGTTTCACACCCATTTTGCCATTGCAAGTTCATGCCATTCAGTCATTAGAACTGCAAACACATCTTTTGCCAATTGGTCATTGAAGATGAAATGTCAATGTGACACAGTAACAGCACAAAAAGACAGATGATAATTCCATTCAGTCGTTAGGCCGTCCCCAACCCAAGACACTACTCATAGTTTCTATAAGCTCCACATCATCAAGAAACTAGTGCTAGACACTACCTCTCCAATGCAAACACTACCCTTTCATATCCAAATTTAATATCACTCCTCTCTCATTGTGTCTTGGATATCGTGTAGAAACCATGTCTCATGCAAGACCCAGTTTCCTTCTCTTCCTTCATTTAATCACTTGCCACATCACCTTTCATCCTAGGTGGCAGCTCATTTAATTCTATGGAAACCATCCTAGTCATTGGGTTGGGGATGGCCTGACTTACAAGTTACAACTGACCCTAGCCACATCATTGTCACTAACAATACGAACTCAACACCGGTGCTCACAGTCCTTAATCACCGGTCAGAATTTCAGGTAACTGCGAGCCTACCGATTCAAATAGTGCCCCTCCTACTCTACGTGGGCTTGGCCCAGCGTCCTCTGCCATCCGGCCCATCTGATCTGCCTCGCGGCCTTTTTCGGTTGCTTCACGTGTTTCTCTTTTTACTGCACTCACACATCAGACAGTTGCTATCACCGGACATGTCCGCTAACAAATTGAACCAGTGCTCATTGTTCCATATTACCGGTTAGTATTTTAGGATGAGCCCCACATCGAGGGACGCAGCACCGGTCGGGCCGATGCTCCCGTCAAAGGTGTCCGGTGAATGCTGTCCAGCTTTTGTTGCACTAAAGTTCATTTGAAAAAGAATCTTTTTGCATTTGGATGAACCGGACTTTGTACCTTGAATTGACTACCTCAAAACACTTAAGAGTTTCTCCGTCTCTAATTGTGAGTCAACTTGGCGTTTCACACCCATTTTGCCATTGCAAGTTCATGCCATTCAGTCATTAGAACTGCAAACACATCTTTTGCCAATTGGTCATTGGAGATGTAATGTCAATGTGACACAGTAACAGCACAAAAAGACAGATGATAATTCCATTCAGTCGTTAGTGCGGACTTACAAGTTACAATTGACCCTTGCCACATCATTGTCACTAACAATATGAACTCAACACCGGTGCTCACAGTCCTTAATCACCGGTCAGAATTTCAGGTAACTGCGAGCCTACCGATTCAAATATTGCCCCTCCTACTCTACGTGGGCTTGGCCCAGCGCCCGCTGCCATCCGGCCCATCTGATATGCCTCGCGGCCTTTTTTGGTTGCTTCACGTGTTTCTCTTTTTATTGCACTCACACGTCAGACCGTTGCTATCACCGGACATGTCCTCTCTCACGAATTGGACCGGTGCTCATTGTTCCATATTACCGGTTAGTATTTTAGGATCAACCTCGCATCGTGGGACGCAGCACCGGTCGGGCCGATGCTCCCGTCAAAGGTGTCCGGTGAATGCCGTCCAGCTTTTGTTGTTGTTGCACTAAAGTTCATTTGAAAAAGAATGAATCAACTTTTTTGCATTTGGATGAACCGGACTTTGTACCTTGAATTGACTACCTCAAAACACTTAGAGTTCCTCCGTCTCTAATTGTGAGTCAACTTGGCGTTTCACACCCATTTTGCCATTACAAGTTCATGCCATTCAGTCATTAGAACTGCAAACACATCTTTTGCCATTCGGTCATTGAAAGATGTAATGTCAATGTCACACAGTAACAGCACAAAAAGACAGATGGTAATTCCATTCAGTTGTTAGTACGGACTTACAATTGACTCTTGCCACATCATTGTCACTAACAATACGCACTCAACACCTACAGTTACAACTACTAGAACTGCAGATCTTGTCTTTTCGTTCACCGGACGTTGGGGACCAGCCGGCGACTTAATCCCGTTCGTTTCACCGGTCCCTCCCGTGGTATCGGACTAAAGACTCGAAAGGACGGCTTCACCTCCAGAGATGCATTCACTTAGTCCACACCTGGAACAGAAATTGCAGGCCATTTTCGTGAGCTCCAACAGAAATTGTGGGCAACGTGTCTTGATCTATTAGCATGACACCATCAATTCTGTTAATGCAACTATAACCACAGCAGCAGATGCAAAGTAAAAGAAGCATCGGTAAGAAGGGTCAGTCAAAGTTCTTTACTTATAGTTCCCTGTAACATTTCTTGATGAAAGTAGTTGCAAAGAAAATGACCATGTCGTCCCAACCATTGTAAAAGAACTCGGTTGTACACAAGCATAAGTGCACAAATCAGTCAACTTAGTCTTCAGAAGTAGCTTATGATTATCCAATTTAAAAGAGCTAATCAAAAGGGTCATCAGATGAAACCATCAACTACGGCCGATTGCAAACAACATACCAGATAAAGCAATGACTCAACGAATTTTTTTATCGAATACGCAAAAGCTTTGCGTATCTTTGCAATAAGGTAGAAGAGTTCAATACAACGCTTAAGCAAGCAACCCGGCATTCGGGTAAGACAACCCTAGGTGGGGCGACAATTACCCTCCACCTAGGTGGGGCAATGACTCAACGAATTAATTTCATTGCAAGAATATACCGGCGTCTCATTCGTTGAATCCTGATGACTGGAGCTGCCGCTCCGCCGTCCGCCCTTCCACTGCCAGGCAGTGGCGGAACATGGAGCTAAATCAAGGGGGCCAGTTGAGCTATGACTGCATGCCGCACACGGTGAAACCATGTAAACAATCCAGATGTCAGCAGGCACTGATGCAGACTTGCAATGGGCAGCGCGCGGAGGAAGCAGGGGCCGGTGCCCAGTTTTGCCTCTACTACGGTCCGCCACTGCTGCCAGGGACGTCGTGCGCGTCGGCGCCACTGGAAGCGTCACCGCCGGCCACGGCGCTGGCCAACGAGGAACTGGACGTCGTCCATTTCTCCGTCGAAGCTGCCGTCGCGAGTCGCCTGGGCCGTCCTATCTCCGCCGTATCAACATCGCCGCCACCTAGATCACGGAGACACGGATCGCCGCTGGGCGCCTGAACCGCCGCTTCTCCGCTAGAGATCAACATCGCCGCCACCTAGGGTTCCTGGATCACGGATCGCGGCGCCTAGGGTTCATCCAAATCGGCCTAGGTTCATCCAAATCTAAGAAGGTCTAACTCCTATAAGGCTCAAACTATACTTGATCAGCAATTCAATTCAAAACTATAGTACTCTAAACATTATCCCCACAATTATCAATTTACTATTGTACCCTTGATCAAATAAAAAAATCAGAAAGACATTTTTCCCACCTCAACTTCCCCGGTGCGGGTCCCACCAATTGAGTATGCACCCGGTGCATATGGCCCACCATTTTGGTATGCACTGGTTCCTCTCATTTTGGTTCCTCCTGGTTCCTACACCTTCTTATCCGTCGGATCGTGCGACGTGAGCCCTTGAATTTTTCCACAACCATTCTAAAAAAGTTGTTGTAGAAAATGTATCAACATTTATAATACCAAATAAATGCATGATAAAAAATACGTTTAAGACCTATTTAACAAAACTATTTTTTATTATAGATGTTGGTATGTTTTCTCTGTAAATTTGATCAATGCTAAAAAAATATGAGTTAAAATCTAACTAAAGCAACTTTTATTTTCAAACGAACATTAACCTAAGAGCATCACCAAAAGTGTCCAATATTTTTACTCCCAGTAATTATGTATTGGGACCTTGAAAAAAGAGTTTGGGTATAGAAGACACTCATCTCTCCAATACTGACTCTATTTATTGTTTCTAAAATATGAAAAAATATGTCAAATAATCCAGGTGGCCCCCATCGTCGCTTTTATTTGTTGATTTCACCTCCTCACATCCACGATGTTAACTTTACGTTCAACCGTAAGTTCCAGTCCTCGCGGTCGATCCGTCGGACGGCGCGTCGCCCCCTCCCCCCGCGCTCGGATTTTTTTTTTCCGGCTCACCTCGTCCAGCTTTCTCTTTTTAAAAAAATTGCGACATAATCATAGGTCCACACATACAGATATGTCCCCACATATGACCACATGATTGGTTTACGAGTTATTTTTTTAATGTTGACAAAGTGGACCACATTAGTGACCTGCTCTTTTTTGTGCCAAATTATTACGTAAAATTTTTACACAACAAATATGATAAACGAGGTACAAAATTAGGACATTTATGTAAAACTTTACATAAAAGATTTTATGATAATCTTTTACAATGTAAACTTTTATGATAAACTTTTATAATAAACTTTTACATTGTAAACTTTTATATAAAATTTTACATTACGAATATGACTTAGCAGCAGTATTATTAGTATTTTTTAATCTAAAATTTTTATATTATTAAATTTACATTGGGAAAATATGGTGTTATGCATGTCTTAAAAAATCTACTTTTCTTCGACTTTGGTCCCTCTGCCATAGAAGGCCGAATTGGTTAGTGTTCAGGGTTATCGGGGGTGACTCCGTCCTATCGGGTTCAGAAGGATGTTTGGGGTTTAGGGCAGCCATGTACCTCTGCCATAGAAGGCTAAATTGTTTCGACATCGATCCCCTGCAATAGAAAGTTGAACTGGTTAGGGTTCAGGGTTGTTGGGGGCGACTCCGTCCTATCGGGTTCAGAAGGATGTTTAGGTTTGGGCCCCTACCATAGAAGGCTAAACTGATTCGGTTTCAGTCCCCCTGCTATAGAAGGCTGAACTGGTTAGTGTTCAGGGTTATTGGGGGGCAACTCCGTCCTATCGGGTGCAAAAGGATGTTTGGGTTTGGGGCGGCCATCTATCCTCTTCCATAGAAGCCTAAATTGCTTCGGTTTCAGTCCCCCTGCCATACAAAAGTTTCATTTAGAGCGTAAAAGTTGTTTTTGGAAGTTTGCTATAAAACTTATGAATGAAAACTTTTTATTACCTGTTTGTAGAAAAATTTATTAAAACTTATCTGTAGTGCAAAAAACATGTGTATTACGTAGTTTACGAAACTTTTGTATTCAAACTTACGTGAAATTCAAAAAACTTGTGTAAGTAATTTTTCCAGCAATTTTTCCTTTTATTTGTATTGTATTTTAGTTTTGAAAGTTACTTTTATTTTTTTCTCACCCTTTACTTCTCCCTCCTTCCCCCATCCCGAATGTTTTAGCTTCATAAAAAGAAAAACCACTAAAAACTAGTTGCGTGTGGAGAGAGAATGAGTCGGCGCGCGAAAAGTAAATGAGTAGCACATTGAATAAAAAAAATATGAGCACAAAAAGAAGAAAATAACACGGACGCAGTATAAAAAAAAAGAGTTACGAGGTCGTTGGGAATCAACCGGTGGGAGCGCTCCCACCGGTCGCCCGTAAACTAGACGGCCGGTCCACATCACCCTTTTTTGTCTTGTCTCCATGCTGGCACACTTTGTTTTCTCGCGAGGAGATTGGGAGCGGGATTGGTAAATTTAGCTATATTTTCACTTTTGTTCTCAAAATAAGTTATTGGAAGAGTTTATTGGTACTTTTGTAGATGCTTAAAAAAGTCACCTCGTGGACGACTCTTTGGCACTACTAACCTATTATGCCTCCAGCCTAAGGGCCTGATTATTTGAGGTTCTGGGCAGCTGCTTAGTGTGAAAAGCCAGAAGTTTAAATAAACAGTGAAATTCTCGCGCAGCTTTCGGAAAGTCAAAAACTTACAAAAGCTTAGAATCTCTTAGTTTATATGGAAAGTTGAAAAGCTCAGGGTTTCTGACTTTCTCGTAGTCTTTTTTAGCCTAAAAACTAAAAATCTTCTAAAAACTTTTGTTGGCTTTTCAAAAGCAACTGAGAGCTGGAGCTTTTCATAAAAGCTCCAAAAACTCAAACAAATATGCCCTAATTTGTATCAAAGTGGACTCCACCTGCCAATATTAACCTTCAAAAATTAGATCGATGGCGAGCCGTTGCACCTTGCTACCCCCATTGAGGCATTGACTGATCAAGTTGAGCGTTTATGAGCCTAATTAACCTCAACCATCAGTGTTGCTTTAGGGAAATCTAGCGACTACGAGATTATTGCGTCATACTGACATGAACCTAATGTTGTGAAAAGCAGTAACAAATGACGAAAGCATACCTGAAACTATGCATAAAAAACCTAAATTTCCACACCAAAAATGGCTCTGCTCTATTGATGCTGGAAGATTTGCATTGAAAACATAGTCATTTTCATAATACATAGGCCTTGAGTTACGCAGGTCGATGTGCTAGTTTCTGAGTGATATATCTCACAAAATATAAAGTTCATTTACGCAGAGAATCTAGCACATTTTGCCGAAAACGACTCTGTTCGTGCCGTTTTGCTCAGGGACTAGCAAACTGACAGCTGAAAAGGCTGCGAATTCCATTAGCACCCACACACATTCAGGGGCCACATTCAGGGGGCATGTGCTTCGTGGCCGTGCCACATCTGTGTTACCCTCCATGCGCGGATAGAAACAAGATGGAACGACCGGTCGAAGGGCCAGAGTCCATGACCTGCCAATCTCAAGGACATCAAATCTGTTTCGCGCATTCATGCCTCTCTGGCCGGGCTCTCACGTTGTTCTTGCAGGGCCCAGCGTCTCCATGTACGCACAACGCGTGGGGTCTTTTCGTGCGAGCGACATGCCTGGAGCTTCTCGGCTCTGCATGCTACGTTCTACAGTGTTTGCTTGGGTCATGAACATCGTGCTCGTCAAAAAAAAGTGGAGGTGAAAACGAGGTGACTGGGACTACTGTGCAATGGACAGGGTTACAGGGTGACAGGAATGTCCATTGCCCAGGAGGAAGATTGTGGCGTGGCATTGCCATGCCAGATAAGTTCAGGGTTGGTTGTATTTGTTTTTGAACGGCGCACAGGCACAGTCGCGCAATGCTCTGCTCTGCCGGTTACCTTGTTGTTGATTGGTGTCCTTGCAAAATCCTTGGACGCTGCCTCTCAATTTTATGGGGCGTGGAGCTCCACAGGCGCTCAACAAGAAATACCTGCGGCACGCGGGGGTGTTCACTCCATTCTCCATTAGCCCCATCATAATTCACACGCCACAGACTTGCTGAAAGGCTCCGCCGCGCCGGTGTCCCACACACCGGTGGCCCATTCGTTCGTTTAAAAAGAATCCTACGTGAACTTCTCTGCTCTGCTCTACCCATCAGCTCCCTCTCTGCTGCTTGTGCTCTTCAGACGCTCGACACTCGCTACCAGCTGGTGCTTCGTTCGCGCATGGCCATGAGGCTGCTGCCGGGGGGCCATCGCTCCTCCTCTTCCTCGCCGGCAGCGCTGGCGGCGTGGTGGTGCCTCTCGCTCCTGGCCGTCGTCGCGAGCAGCGGCTCGCCGGCGTTGGGGTGCTACACGCGCATCTTCAGCTTCGGCGACTCGCTGACGGACACGGGCAACTTCGTCCGCCTGACGGCGAGGAGCCACAGCCCCTACGGCGCGCCGCCGTACGGACGCACGTTCTTCGGCCGCCCCACCGGCCGCGCCAGCGACGGCCGCCTCGTCATCGACTTCATCGGTGAGCAAGCTGCCCTGTGCCCTGCCTTTGGTCTGAGCATTTTCCTAGCTACCGGCCAGCGTCTCCTCTCTGTTTGGCATTCGCGTGTGCGTGTTCCCATTCGCGCCTACTCTGAAACTAGTGTGCAGTTTCCAACGTTCGTTTCTCTGCCTCGAACACCCATCCTCCGTTGAAAGATACGTCGGTGTCAACCCCAAATTGCCATCCTGTTATTCTTCAGTAAAGCAACATGATGGGCGACCTTTACAAATTGCCGAAATGCGCAGAGGTTTCTACAATTCTACTTTCTAATAAGGGCATGTTTAGTTCGGTTTTGAAAGTTTGCGAAATTTACTGTAGCAATTTTAAACCAAAGATTAGGAGGACTAAACATGATCTAATTATAAAACTAATTACACGGATGGACGGAAAATCGCGAGATAAATCTATTAAGCCTAATTAATCCATCATTAGAGATTGTTTACTGTAGCATGACGTTGTCTAGTCATGACCTAATTAGACTCATTAGATTCGTCTCGCAAAGTTACCCGAGGTTATGAAATGGGTTTTATCATTAATCTATATTTAATACCCTTAATTAGTGTCCTAACATTTGATGTGACAGGTGAATAGTAAAAAGTTTGAAAAGTTTGTGCTACTAAACAAGGCCAGAATGAGAAGGGATGTCTGAACTCATTGCTGCTGCGCTCAAATGGACACAAAAGTTTTTTTTTGGGGCCAAATGAGCATAACGTAATAACGTTACAACACCAAACAGAAGTAATTCATGATTGAGAAGCTTCTGAATTTCGCGCATACCCTCGCTTGGAAAAGCGTGTTCAAGTAGCGTTCTTCTATGACAGAGTTCGTCACAGCTCACAAACCTAGCCAACTAGCAGTACAAACTATGTGTGCCCATCGTTAATGGAAAAGTAGAGAGCAAAATTAATGGTAAACATGCTGATTTGATTCTCCATCTACTAATATTTATGAACCAGAACCCCAGAACAACATGGTTTTGTCTGACTGCCAGTTCAGTTTGCTTCTTCTTTTTTCTGTCAGAAGAGTGTGGCGCTTATTGCACCTTACGCCAGTCCAGTGAGCTCTGTCCTGCCCAGGTACAAGAGTTGTAAGACTACCAGCATCCATCCATGGCCCCTCAAAACTGTGTGTTTATGAGTGTCGATTTGGGCACAGTGAATCCAATCCAGAGGTTACTGGTCTGCCAGGTAGTACCAGGTCTTCCTTCACAGGAAAAATGGTGCCGAGATCAGCTTGCCCCTGTACTACGTCCAAGATTCTGCCGTGAATGGTGAAACCCATCGCCGACTTGCAAGCCATTGACCCGTGCTTTTCTCTGGACATTCCCAAAACGGCAGCAGCACGGGCAGCGCCAGGTGAACGAAGGCTACAGTAGGGTTTTACCTGCCTTTATTGCTGCTTTCTAATAGTTCGCGCCGCGCGCATTTTGAAGCGCATAGTAGTCACCGAATAGCGAAGGCGATCGCCGTGCAAACCAAGCCATGAATGATCTGATGATCGCCACGAACTCTGTGCGGTCCATTTCTCTATTGTACTACCAATGCAATTGCAGAGAGTAGCTCGATCGCTTAACTGACTGACTGACTGACTGACTGGTGTGTGTGTGTGTGTGTGGGGGGCAGCGGAGGAGTTCGGGCTGGCGAACGTGACGGCGATCCAGACGGGCACGGGGCCGGCGGACTTCCGGGACGGCGCCAACTTCGCCATCATCTCGGCCACGGCCAACAACGGGACCTTCTTCGCGGGCCACGGCATGGACATCAACCCCTTCTCGCTGGACACGCAGATGCTGTGGTTCCGGACCCACCTCCGGCAGCTCGTGCAGGCGGCGGCGGCGGAGCAGAACGGCACGGGCATCCGCACCAGCGAGCAGCTGCTGGGCGGCGCGCTGGTGGCGCTGGGCGAGATCGGCGGGAACGACTACAACCTGGCCTTCTCGGGCGGCGTGCCGCGGGACAAGGTGCGCAAGTTCGTCCCCGCCGTGGTGGAGAAGCTGGCTTGCGCCGTGGAGGAGCTCGCCGCCATGGGGGCGCGCGCCTTCGTGGTGCCCGGGAACCTGCCCTTCGGCTGCACGCCGCTGTACCTGCAGCGGTTCGGCGCCGACGCCGGGTACTGGGACCGCAACGCCGCCACGGGGTGCCTCGCCTGGTTCAACCGCTTCGCCGAGTACCACAACCGCGTGCTCACCGCGCGCCTCGACAAGCTCCGCCGCCGCCACCCGGACGTCACCATCGTCTACGCCGACTGGTACGGCGCCATGATGAGCATCTTCCAGGACCCCGGGAAGCTAGGTACGTACGCGCCGGGCCGGACCCGTTCCACTCGCTCACGATAGCTCGCTCGTACCGTCCTTGGCCGTGCCGAGCGACGCCCATGGCGCGGCCCACCCGCTCTTTCTTGGCTGTGTTTGCTGCGACGGCGACGGCGCACCAATCGGCGAGACACCCATTGTCGGATTGCTTGGCGCGTAGGCCCCTGTTCCATTGGAAGCAAGGCAAGCACAGAGGTTAGGCAGTTATGGCAAAAAGGCTCCTGGGCCTGTACGGCCTGGCGGGCCCAGTTGTGGGCACCAGCTGCATGCAGGCACGAGCCAACAAATTAGAGGAGCGTCTAGGCCTTGGACTTGGACGGGTTCACGTGCAACAAGTATGGTTCCAAACTTCCAGCTAGTATTGTGTGAGAATAGTGCTCGGCTGGTAGAATGAATAGTGCAGGGGCCGTTCGGCTGGTAGAATGAATAGTGCAGGGGCCATTCGGCTGGTAGAATGAATAGTGCTCGGCTGGTAGAATGAATAGTATTGTGTGAGAGGAAATAAGCCGAGTTGGGCCAGCCGAGCACTGTTTATCAGGTCAGCCGAACAGGCTCAGCCCACACAGCTGGCAAACCGCTGAGTCATACATACATGGTTTTGGGCCTGGTGTAGGCCTTTACTGGGCTACAATCCAAAGTCTTAGCCCACCACAACTCACAGGCTATGTGTTTGAATTTGCAGGGTTCAAGAACGCGCTGCGCAGTTGCTGCGGGAACCAGACGGTGGCGTGCGGCAAGCCCGGGTGCCGCGTCTGCGACGACCCCTCGACGTACGGGTCCTGGGACGGCACGCACCCGACGGAGGCGGTGTACAAGGTGATCGCCGACGGGGTGCTGCACGGGCCCTACGCGTCCCCGGTGCCCCTCGCCGACACCTGCTGAAAAGCCTCGCTCTCATGATGGGTCCGTCTGCTGATCCTTAGAAGATTCAAGTAATTAATTTTAAAAAAAGGAGAAGATTCAAGTAAGCTGTTACTGTTAGAAATGGTTGGTAGCACATCAGAAAATTCCGTGTGTATTTTGCATGACATTTTACAAATAGCTTTTTTCTCGAGGTATAGTGAGGTTGATAGATTTTATCAGTGTTTCACTAGACAAGAAAAAGAAGCAGTACAGTAAGAATTGGGTTTGTACTTTGTAGCACAAAGACTGAAATGTTCCCCCAGAAACATCATGCCAATGCAATCGTTCACTCTGAAACCATTCTCTTTTCTGCACATGCTGGCGTGTTTCTTCGTTGCGGTCAGCCGGTCACGGTGTTTTCGTGAGCAGTTGCCGTTCCTGAATTCAGGTGCGTGTGGCGTACGCGTATCCCCACAGATTCCTTCCAACCTGCTCTGCTCCCCTGCTTGTCAATCAAACACCAAACGCCGCGATCCACATGACCCCGCGCATCGCGCTGCGCAAACTTCCCCTGCCCCTTTGCGCGCGCGCGTATATAAGCGTGCCCGTCGCGTCCAGGAGGAGCCTGATCGTCTGGTCGATACTCGATCGCGTGCACCAGCCATGCGAGGCCTCGCGCCGCCCACGATGGAGTCGGAGCTGCGGGCGCTGGCGTGGGCGGCGCTGCTCACCCCGGCGTGCGCGGCGTACGCGCGGTTCGCCGCCCGGCGCCTCAGGCCGGGCCTGCCGCGCCTGGCCGCGCTCCTCCCGACGTTCCCGGTGTTCGTGTACCTGCCCTGGATGTTCAGCTCCCTCCACCTCCGCCTGTTCAGCACATTCTTCCACACCTGGCTCGCCACCAACAAGCTCGTGCTCCTCGCGCTCGACCTCGGCCCGCTCCACCCCAGCCTCCCGTTCCTGCCGTTCGTCCTCTGCGCCGGCCTCCCCATCAAGGTCCGCCTCGGGCAGCAGCCCGGTAGTAAGCGCCTGTCTCCGCCGCCGGTGCCCGTCGCCGAGTTCCTAAGGCCATGCGCCCGCAGCGCCCTGCTCCTCGGCTGCCTCGCCGCGGCGTACCCCTACACGGGGTGGCTCCCGCTCTACGCGCTGCACTACCTCTACTGCGTCCAGATCTTCCTCACGCTCGACCTCGTGCTCTCCTCCGCCGCGCTCGCCTCCGCGGCGCTGCTGGGCGAGAGCATGGAGCGCCAGTTCAGCGCGCCGCTCGCCGCCGCGTCGCTGAGCGGCTTCTGGGGCAGGCAGTGGAACCTCATGGCCGTGGACCTCCTCCGCGCGTCGGCGTACGAGCCCGTGCGCGCGCGGTGGGGCCGGGACGCCGGCGTGCTCGCCGCGTTCCTCATGTCGGGCCTGCTCCACGAGCTCCTGTACTGGTACATGACGCTGCGGCGGCCCACGGGCGAGATGCTGCTCTTCTTCATGTTCCACGCCGCGTTCCAGATCGCCGAGAGGTGGGCCAGGGCGGCCGGGCTGTGGCGACCGCCCAAGGCGGCGGCCTACCTCCTTGTCACCGCGTTCATGGTGGTCACCATATCGGAGATGTTCTTTGGGCCGTTCGTGAGAGCCGGCACGGACGTGCGCCTGACGGAGGAGACCACGGCGATGGTGGCGATGATCTGGAGCGCCGCGAAGCATCTCATCGGTCCATCTGCTGGGATGGTTTCAAGCTAGAGACTGTAGATAGGCCAGATTTCCAAAAGATCGATCAGCATCAGCGAGTGAACGAGTAAATGCATATCTATGTTAGACAGTGTCACAAGGAAGATGAACTGATTCATGGCTTGCGTTTTATTACGATAAGCTAGCAAATTGGCTTACCATGACACGACTCGATTTGTTACACTATAAACTTTTTACTAAAATGCTACTCCCTCCGTCCCAAATTACATTTTGTTTTGGATTTTCTAGATTCATTACTTTTGCTATGCATCTAGATATACGCTATGTCTAGATTAATAGCAAAAAGTAAAGAACCTGAAAGCCAAAATGAATAGTAGTTTGGCACGAATGGGGTACGTTAGTGTAGTCTATTCCTTTATCTCTTTTGAGTTTGGTTCTCAGCCTGCTAGCACAACACACATACGACTTAATAACTTATAGGCATCATCTATTAAGTTAAGTTGTATGTGCGTTGTGCTAATGGGCTCCAAAGCATCGTGTGCATATCCATGACTAATCAACATCACTCGCATGTAAGTTGTAACAACATAAGAAGAACCGGAAGATGATGTTGATTATGTTGTTCCAATTGAATGTCATCCTAGCATTCAAAATTCGTCAAAAAAATGTCATGCTGGGATTAATTGCAAACATATTCCATTTATCTGCTAAAAATGGAAATATATTTCCTTCATCATACGTGTGCAAACTCATCAAAGTAGGGTCACATTCGTCTTTTTCATCTATCGTTAGTCTTATGAAAATCCAAAAATAGCATTATTCTTTGAACGGTGAAGTACATAACTAAGGTTGTGTGTTTTGGACAGGTTGAATGGCCCAATAGCAAATATCATTTTTTCAATATTATTTTTTCTATTTAAATATTATGGATTAATTGTGTGGGTTATTTTGATTAGAATAATATTGAGTAGTGCTAACTGTGTGGATTATTTTGATTCATTTGAAGAGTGTTGGTTCTCAAGTACCTTCTCTACCCTCCTGCATTCTATCTCATCTCTCTCTTTGTCATCACCCCTACCATTCATCCGGAGGAATTGCTTCCAATTAGTGCACTTCATGTTCCCTGTAGGGATCGATACCAAAAATACTTCAGGGTGAAAGCTACATTGGACGCTTCACGGATTTATCTTTTAGCATAATAAGTGCCAACAATTTTTCAAAACTTAAAGCCTATGTGGCTCCAAACACATGACCAATCAGGCTCAGTGTATTTGGCCATCGGGCACTCAGAGAAGAGGTGGTTTATAGTTTTATTTTGTGAACAAAGGGAAGATAGGTAGTGTTTCCTTGACAATTCCTTCTTAGCAGATTATCTTTTGTCAATAGCATTTTGGTTAACCAATCACATCCAAATCTTCTTCAAAGGGATCTTAGCCTTACAGATCTTCATGTGCCCAAATTCAGTAGCACAAAAATGTGAGTAGATGTTCAAGGGTTCCTGGCGAGTGATCATCGACAGCCACCTACCCCCTCCCCTAGTTTTCATTCCTGCGACTTTTTATTTTTGGGATATCATAACTTATACGCAAAGTTTCAACACGTAAATTCTTACCAAAAATAAAAATTGGTTCCAGGTACATGGTCTTGATAGAGAAACTTCTTTGGCTTCCCAAATCCAAATTGATTAATCTCTCTCATCTAAAAGGGCCACAGAGATCATGTCTTTAAGGACCCTGTACTGATTTTGTAGCCTTTCATCTAGCCACCTCCTAAATGATAAACTCCAGTTGCATCTAGCTCTTTCCTACCATGCTCACTTGTTCATCGCAAAGATTAAGTGATTCGTGGCTTGCATTTTGAAGCGCCCCTGCCTAAGCAGAGACTAAATGTGATACAATTATCAGTCCCAGGAGGCTGATACACATTTATTCAACAGATAGTTCAGAACCTTACAGCCCCCGAGGGCACCTGATACAAGCTAGGATAACCAGAAGGTTAATAACGATGATGAGCCAAGCTATGAACAGCTCGGGCTCAACAAAGGGATCAGAGCTACGCGGCAGCGAAGACATCCTGGGCGGGACCAAACTCCACAAGCAAAGTCGGGTGTGGAAACGACCACCTAATCAGCGTCCTCAACGACAAAGTCCGGGTATTCTTCTGAAGCAACAAAAGCAAGGGTGAGTATAAAAGTACTCAGCAAGCCCAACCACACCCACGGAGGGGTTAACACAGAATTATGCACATGGTATGTCAAGGAATAAGGCTAAGGTTCATTTGCAATAAAGCCAAGTTTTACACATGCAATGGTTCGTCAAGGAATATTTTAGCAAAAGCAGGTTCTAGTAACAAAACAATAAGTGGAGGTTGATCCACAAAGGATCCAAGTTTTAATGCTACCGGATTTTCCATCCGCCGTAGCTCTCCAGCACAAAGCCGGACATTTCCAAAACCAACACACTCCAACCCATTCCCCCAAAACCTTTGGTATTGTGACCAAGCCATAACTCGCCCATGACCGTGGGCATGGCTATTCGAATAGTTTGGAAACTCTGCAGAGGTGTACACTTTTACCACAAGTAGGGTACCGCAACATGATCACCTTAGTGCCAGCGCGGATCCTATCGAAGCCATTACCCACCATAGCCAAAACTGCCTAGCCATCACGAGAAAATAACCAAGAGGGTTTATGACACCAAGTCGGCAACCATGACACTAAGTCGACACTTGGCTTTCCCGCTGCACACCTGCCACCAGACAACTAACAGCCTGGCTAGTGGGATTTAGACTAAGCCCTTGCACCATACAAGAGTCGAGTGGTTGTACGGGATAAATTGGGTTAGGCAAGATGACACATCACCTCGGTTTAAAACCGGACAAAATGGATATCTCCCAACTTGCTTAACCACAAAGGTACAAGCCTCCTTATGGTATTTCACAAAGAAACACCCATCCATCTTATCCAACACTTTCTTTATTTTCAAAACCCAAAACCCATTTTTTTACTCAACACACTCACACTTTTATTCTTTGATAAACCAAGTGTAGTCATGATTGATTAAGTAATTAAAACAAGTCCTAAGCATTCTAACAGCGTTATCATCCAAACAGAGCATATCATATTTAGAGATAACTAGGTGGTCAAGGCATGATCATATCAATCAAGGAATGGCTATCCAACCGAGTTTTCAAAAATAAAACACATGCAATTTATAAAAGGCCAATAGGTTGTGTTTATAAAACTGGGATAAACATGCATCAAAGGATGGGATTGGACTTGCCGTCTTCCAAAAGCTTCCGGGAGTTCCTGCTCGCGGTACAAGTCTTCGGGCTCGGGCTCGCGGTACTCTCCTGCGTACTCCGGCTCACGGTACAGCTCCTCCTCGTTTAAACCGTCGTCTACGGCTCACACAACAAAACACATTATAAGAAAACAATCAAACCTTTACCGATGAGCTCAGAACAGAAAGCGATTAAATAAAATAGAAAAGAGTGATATATTTGAGTGATTTGTGTATAGCTCGGCCGGAATAGATGAAAGAAAGGTGTGTTCGAGTTTGGTGGAATTCTGGAGAAGTTTGGCGCATAAAATGACGAGGTTAAGGGAGTATTAGGGCTCATTTGGAGGGGGGGTTAGGGCCTAATTGTGAAGGTTAAAAGAACTAAGGACCTATTTGTAAGGATCTTTGTATAGTGGGAGGGCTGATTTGTAATTTGGAAAAGTATTTGGGGGGTTTGGTAAAGACCAAGGACCTATTTGGAATTATTCTAAAAAGACCAGGGGTTTTCTTGGATTACTTCTAAAGGGATATGGACTCTTTTGGAATAGAAGGAATGGCAGGGGGTTTTTGGCAAAATTGGCCGGCCACTCTTCTTTCTTCTTCCTTGGCCGAACCGAGAGGGGGGGGAGTCGGGCGCCGGCGGCGCCGTGCCGATTGGCCGGCCTCCGGCCTCGGCAACGGCCAGGGGCGGCCGCAGGGGCACGAAGGGAGCACGGGGAGCTCACTCCCCCGCCTTACCTAGGCGGAGGCGGCGCGTG
>CM014274.1:27754634-27793357 GCA_004135705.1 Alloteropsis semialata | reverse complement strand
GATCAGTAGAGAAGCATCCATGGAATTTGTTCGGCTTATCTGGATTAGGCTGTGGTTGTACATCCTCATCCGCCACATTCTCCTCAGCTGAAGGTGCGGCTTCTTCCTCCTCAAAGTCGCTGTCACCCAGGGAAGAACCGCCCGTACGGGCAGGTGCTCCAGCTTCCCGGCGCCGTCGGCGACCCTTCATGCGCGCATCGTCGCGCGCTCTTTTAGCCGCGCTGCGCGTTACCGCTCCTGCTCCTTCTCTGCATTGCTCATCCAATCTCCGCCGTGTGCTTCTCGTCGGGGTTTCTCCTTCAGTCCGTCGGCGAACCATCTAGCAAGATCACCCAAATGCAGATAAACCAATCAGTGTCCAAACCAATAGATCTGTATCCAATGCGTAAATCAAGTACAAATCACCTCTGTTTTGCGTTTAGTACCTTTGCTCCGCCGCGGACAAGACCGGAGAAGAACGTCGAATGCGTCGCCCAGTAAATCGCTTCAGCGAGTCGAGAAGTGGCGAGAGGCGTGAGAAGAGGAGCGTCAGCGTCGGGAATATTCCACCACCGCCGCCCGGTCTCCTTGTAATTATTACCGTGCCTGAACAAGTAACCGTAGCCACACATTTTTCGGGAAACCCAACAAAATGATTTAAATAACTCACAATCAGACATAATATTACTCCCAATAACCACAGCACTTAACTAGGTTCGGATCATGGTTACAAACAAAATCCAACTGCTTACATATATAGTTTCCGGATGCTCCTAACTTCAGGTACCATCTACGCTAATATGTACAATACAAAATAGAACTTATAGTTACAGGAGCATCAACATCATGCAGTACACAAAATAATCCCCAAAAGCACAGAATGAGCCATAACATTAATCTTCATTATCCCCTCGCATGATTGGAAGTTCACGCTCGACTAATAGCATCATCTTCTTCTTCCTCTGACTCGGCACGACCTTCATGCTGACCTGTACCAGATAAGCAGTCAGCATGAACTTCTTCAATCTGCGCTGCATCGACGTCCTGTGTCCCTTCAAGATCATTTTCCCCACAACCCTCTTCTTTATTTACTCCTTCAATTTCCATGTTCCTCTCCGGGGAGAGTTCTCCCGGCCTCACACCAAACGGGACACTCCATATCCGACCTTCCACAGAATCCTAAACCAAAAAACAAATCCAAACCATGTAATCTTGCAACAAAACACAGTGCAGGACTGAACTTAATAAAATTTGTACGTACCGATGCATCGCTTTCAAGTAAATCAGATTCGCTAGCATTCCGCTTCCTTTTCGTACCTTTTGCAGCCAAACCTGCTCCTGCAATGTACTCAACTTGTTCTTCTCCAATTCTCACATCCGATCCCTACAAATCAAAGCAATTACTGCATAAACAACGGAATTAGTTACAGGTTCAGAAATACCGCTGTTCAGGATGTGTTACCACTGAACTAATCGTGGCAGATTCCACATCCGCCATGTTGCACCTTCAGTGGATACTGCTTCCTATGCCAGCCTCAGTGGATATTCAAAGTCCAACAGCTACGCGTCCAGTATATATAGAGGGAGGGAGGTGCCAGATGCTACAGTTTAGTCATTTCAAACTTTGAAATGAAAAAGAGCGGTGAAGTTAGTGGCTTTCAAAATCGGAGGCACTGCTCCCAGTACATGTGTGAAGCGAGTTTGTAAATTTGTGGCCTTATCTTAACGTACTCTCCTGCACCTTCCCTAAATTGATTAACTCTCCAAACGACATGTGGCACTTGACCACTTAAAGTTCTCATATTGTACACTCTTCCCAAACTAAGTCCATCACAACAAATCCGACTCCTTCTCATTACATCTGACATTCAATTCCTACCAATTTCATCATTCACTTTCCTTCTCTTCATTACACTTTTGTTAAGACACTACAGTTCATAGTTGCCTATAGAGTACAAATCATTTGGTGACCTAGTTTTGTAAATAAATCATTTTTATTTCCCACCTACAGAGTGCAATATTTGTAGACATCGACAATCCATTTTACTCATGTACTATCGACAACTTGCTTGGCAATATCAACATCCATAAGGAGTACAACTCAGAAACATAATAAGCCATTGCACCAATATTTAAGTACCATCAAATGAATCCAATTTTTTAGGGCAGGGCAAATTATATTAATGCAAATATAACAAAATGACACTGAAATATCCCTGGCAAATATCAAACATAAGTAAAGTAACATAACAAATACATCACAGATAACAGTACGCTCAATACATTGCTTTCTCCTTAAATTTACATAACATTTGCACACAGTTAGAACATGGATTTACCAGAAACTACAGGAAAACATGACTTAAACCATTTAGGTCATGTACGTTACGGGCACATCTATCTACTGAATGTCCAGTTAAACCACAACCACTACACGTTGGCGCACGCCGCGGTTTATTCAGTGCTTGATCCCACTCCGGACACTTCAACTTGTTATGCTTGTCGCTACGACATATGCTACACATACGTGGTCTTTTTGATGTCTGTTCATATGCTGGCTTATCCCTTTTGTTAGTTGGCCTTCCTCTTTCTGCCCTTCTCACTGGCACACGATCAGGGAACTGATTACTAAAACCATCATGCTCTAACACTTCATTTTCAACTCCATCTTTATCAGCAAGACCAAGCCCATCTTTTTTCGTGCTCACATCTGCCAGTGCATCAATCCCTGCATCTATAATTTCCATTGCCATCTTATGACTTTGTACATTGCTGTCCCCCATTTCAACAAATTTGAGCACTCTCACCATTAGTGACATGTGACGACTTGTCAATGCACGAACAGATGGATTCTCTTGACTGTACTCAGCTAGATATTGTGGAAGATTGAGTCTAGCCTTTTTGGTCCATCTTTTCATTATTAGTGTGTCTGGGAGTTTATCAACCCCTGTGCTGATCAATACCTGCAGACAGCCCAAAAAGAGATTACTCAGTCAATGAAACGTACATATTCAGTGACTTCATACTCTGAATCCAAAATCATGTCGATACTATGAATACGAGAACATACCCATAAGATATGACTGCATGGCAAACCAAAGTGTTCATACAGTCCGCACTCACACTCATACGTGATAGGATCAGCCGATACTAATATTTTGAATGTTCCTTTGCTCCAACGCTGAAGTCGACTCTTGTCATAATGCTCTGCCTCATACAGTGAATGTGGTACATGCTCAATACACTTGTAGAACTCTGATTCATCCTTCAAATTGCAGAATAATGTGAAAACATTTGCAGTGTATATCTTGTACGCATCCATCACCAATGGTCCTCCTGTAGGCTTGAACTTCTGATTCTGTAAAGCACAGAAGTTACTGTTTATTAGTACATATGTACAAGTACATCAGCAGGATACAAGCACACAGGTTCATGATTAACTTACAAATTTAGAACGACGTTCCTGATGGTTCTCTTCTTCATCTCTTATGTACTGCAACTTATCATACTGTTCAACAAATTGATGAAGCGGTGCATTTGGTGGCACAATATTCTTCAACATATTATTTGCACTTTCACTTCGCTGTGTACTAGTCATTCGTGCACAGAACACACCTTTGAAGTAACTTTTTACCCATATTTTTCTTGTCTCGTAAATCTGTTTCAAAAAAGCATTGTCTGACAGACCATATGCTTCTAATAGTTCTCTCCAACCTTTCTCAAACTCTTCGATCGTCAGCATCTCATTCAGCATTTTATGGAACTCATCCCGAAATTCCTGAACTTGCGTGTACTTCGGGCCTACACATTCTGCTACTCGGCGAAGAACATGCCACTTGCACCAACGGTGAATTGTCTCTTTCCATTCTTCAGAAATAGCAACTTCCATTGCACGGCACTGATCTGTACATTAGAAGTACACAGTAAATAAAAATACAAATACATCATAGAAACTGAATAAACAAAATTATGTGCACTAAAACTTGTACTAACATCAAACTAAAAATAATTATATCAGCAAGCATTCTCTAACCTGTCAGTATACATTTTGGAGCTGAACCACCCATCAAAGATACAAACTGCTTGAACACCCATTTGAAACTATCAATTGTCTCATCAGTCATAAGCACACCTCCAAGTAGAACACTTTGGAAGTGATTGTTAACTCCAATGAATAAACCAAATGGCATATCATACAAGTTAGTTTTGTAAGTTGTGTCAAAAGTAATTACTTCTCCAAAACTTTCATACTGCAATCTGCTCCTTGTATTTGTCCATATCAGAGTCTTAATCCGGCCATCATCATCAGGCTCTACACTGTACATAAATCCAGGGTCTTTCTTCCTCATTTCTGTAAACAACTTCAGAGTCTTCTTGATATCATCCATTGCATGCTCACGGTTTATTGACTGACACAGTACTTTAAGGCATCTCTTAGTTGTAGGTACATTTTGCATAGAACCAAAGAAAGTACCCAATATAGTATACAACTTAGTAATACCTATATTATTCTGTCTCAGCTTACGCACTAGATCTTTTGTATGCTTGTCAAGATGGTGGTGAGAAGGCCACTGCTTCTTCTCACCATATGTAACTGACAATGGATGATTGTGTTCAGCATGATGCGCTACAACAACCCATCCATTGTCACTTGTACGACCCAAATGTAATCCTGCTGGGCAATCTGTCAGAGTTGTGCTCGTCTTCACATTACCCTTTGGTTTACCCTAACATTTGGTACAACAGAAGTGTATTAGGCCCATAAACTATATTGCACATAATTGAACAAACCCAAATGATTAGAGCATTTTACTTACTGCACAGCTGCAGACAAATTCTTGTCCAAGCATGTAACGCTCCCCGTCTGGTAATTTCCGATTCTTCTTATCGTTTGAGTATCTCGTCTTACCCCACCGAATACCAAAACCAATTTCCCAGGAATACAAGTTGTAGAAATCATAAGCTTCCTGACGATCATCAAACTCTGTACCAATAGCTGGCTCAATAACATAGTCAGTAGATCTATCACCAAACTTCATAAGTGCTTTCTGCAATGCAGTTGTTTCCCCAGATGTACGTTCTCTATGGTGTCCTCCAACTGTACTCCGATTCCTTCATTATTGAAACGATCAACATTTTAGAAATATAACTGACATAAACCAGCTAGAAACAAAAACACTTCTGCAATGAATATACCTTGTCTTCCAAGCAGGAATACTTTGGAATACACTTGTTGCTTCAGCAGCCATTTCTTTGCTACTGTTTGAGGGAACAATAGATGTTGTACCAACAACTGACAAATCCTCAGCAACAGCTGCTACCAAATTCAAATCAAAATCCATTTCATTCGCAGAAGGCACACTCCTTCAAAGAAAGTAATCATTACTGTAGTTCATAAAAAAAAATGAGACCCACATGTAATTTTCATGTACCTAGTCGCTTCAACTTCTACAGAAGTTACCAACGTGTTAACAGGATCAGACTCATCACAAACTTCATTGGTAACTTCAACACTGTAAGATGAATGTTAATTTATTTATTTACCAAAAATTCAATAATACATACTCTGAACAAAACAAAATTCAATTGTACATACCTACTGTCACCAAATAATTCCTTGTACAAGGTCACATTCGCACATGTACTGCAACAAGACAACACAATAATACAATTTTTAATAACAACAAACATGCAGTTGCATATTTCAATCTTTACAAAACCAAAAAGTATATTCAATTAGCAAGTAATTATACATTTGTTTGTTCCATGATGTCATGTGTTAAATTATTCCACCCATAGTAAGATTATTTCTTCAATTCTATGAAAACTAATACATCAAATCAAAACAATTATTACCTAAATATATGCACACTAGTAAACAGCATATCTGTACCAAAGGAGTACCTGTCATGTTCTTCAGTTCCAGCTTCAGTTTTACAACTGTCCAGATCGATGAAGGGAACAGGGCGCGGCACACAAACTCGAGCACATGGTAAGGATCTAAAAAATTGCCTCAAACTGTAACATTACTAATATTATTTAACATTTCCATAAGGATTTTAATAATAAATTATTTTACCTTCCAGAACTACTGCAATGTAATGAATGTTTACTGATGTCGGATCCAGATAATGTTACATTGTCTCTGCAATGGTATTGTGCATAGCGAAAACAAACATGTAATCACCTTATGCAACTTTGCTAAAGTACATCATTTGTATTGCACTAACGACATACCTTCTACACACTGAAGTCTGAGATGCAGTGCAGTCATTTAAGTTGAATTCAATTTTTCCGACAACTCTGCATTTTCACCAAAAAGTAATTGAATACCAGAATATTAAATCAAACCTTTCCACACAAACAAAACTGTATTGTACATAGCACAATTATGTGCTATATGTCAACAAATCTGGTTACCTTTTAAATATTTCAAGTCCATCCATTTCATATTCATTATTTGCTTCAGATCCTAACATTGCAGTTTCGAAATCAACTAGTTTCTCATGAACATGACAAGCAGGACTCTGTTCTGCAAATAATCTGCTCACACCAGAGAGAGTAGCCGATAACATACCGTCATATCTCTCCTCCGGCTGCAAAGTATCCATGACAGCACCGGAATAGCACTTGCGCCGTACGCGTCGCTCTAACGAAGCAATCTCCATTGTACCATCGCCGCCACCCACAACTGTCCAACCGGCCTCCTGCTTCTTCCTCCTCCCCAAATCCCCCAAAGCTCCTTCGAACGGTAACATCAACAACTTCAGTAATCAGTCCAAACGCAGAACACAAACAAAATTGAGTCACACAGTACATGCGAAAACCAAACTACGACCAAACCTGTACTTTCAGTACCATCGCCAGCCCCGACAACCGTCCACCCGCCCTCCTGCCTCTTCTTCCACCCCAAGTCCGGCAAAGCTCCTATGAACGCTAACATCAAGAACTTCACTCACCATCCAAACCGCAAAACACATCCAAAACTGAATCACAGAGTACATGCCAAAAGCAAAATACGACCAAACTTGTAGAGAATGTGCTCGGTTCCGTCCGTTGCGCGACTAAAAGGTGTCCGAATGTGCTTGGTTCCCTCCCCAGCGACCTTGATCTGTTCATCTTGCCCGCGAGAGCACGGCCGAACCCTCCGCTCGCATGTATTGTGTCACCTTCCAGCGCCTGTATCGGACCTAATGCTGGTTTTATATGCCGAACGGCAAGTAAACATGTGGACAGAATTAGTCCAGTTCAAATTTTGAATCCCGAGTGCGGGATTAAGTCGCATGTTCCGCTCATTTTTCTATTACCGTCCTCTATCGGTACCCGTGCATAATGCTCTACGTATGTTTATACGATGCGACGTAAAACAGAGCCACCGATCCTATTTCTGACACAGCACAGTTGCGGCACATATCTCGAGGAACATATTTGGACGTACAGGATTGAATGTACGTGCATACCCTCCCCTGTAGAATCCTTGTCGTTCTCTCACGAACGCTGCAATGCCATTGCCCTGCATGGGCAGGAGAACAAGAACAAGTTCCTTCCGGGACGCGTGGGAAGCAAGAGGGACGGCGCGTACAGCTGGCGGGACCCACGTGTCAGCCTCGGTTCACGTACTGTGCGTGCTTAGCACCTTTTTCTACTGCTCGCCAGGCCGGATGATCAGACTGTTCGGTGTCGTTTCTCCGCTGCAAACTTCAGCCTATGCGTGCCCATGAAAAGATCCACCAAAGGTTGAATCGGCCCAAACAGAACAGATCCACCAATCACCGGGCGCATAGTTTACAACGATATGGCTTGGAGCAGCTCTACGCATCCGCCTGCAGCGTCAGTGTACGTATTCAGTACCGTGGGGGTGGCGGGGCTGGCACGCACGCGAGCCATGCGTGTACGCGGATGGGCACCACCACGTTGACGACGGATCTGAGATGCGCCCCCGCATTGATTGGGCGCTGCGGTCGTCGTCGATCTCCATCTCCGGCGTCGACGAGCAATGAATCCCGCCCATCCACCGCGTGTCCTCCCCGCGTACCGGGCTCGTGAACTGGCCGACGCATCCAGGCAGCCGCCCGGCGCGCGCGTACCTCTCGGTCACTGGTGGCTGAAGCCTGAAGCTACCAGGCACTGTACCGCCACATCTCCCTGTCCCTCGCGCACGTACGTACGTACGTGCTAGCCGCGCGCCCAGCCCAGCCGACGACAAAAGGACACGACCGATGTTACCTGACCCTAAACCCTAAATCACGCCTCCAGTGCCTAGGCTTTACATTACATACGCTGCCGCAGGCGACGCATGCATTCACGGCCAGGGAAGAAGGGACCCGTCGCGTTCGCGGTGGCGCCGAGGACGGCGGGCTGGTGCGGTGGGTGGGTGCGAGCATAACTCGGCCGGGTGCTCGCTTCCAAATCCAGCCTCGCCGAGGACGGAGGCTCTGTCTCCGGCGGGCACCAGGCACGCCGTAGGCTGGCTGCGTAGCTCTCTTGCTCCAGCGGACAGCGGTCCGCGCTCGCAAAAAGTCAAGCGCACCCGCCACGCGCGGCGCGACTCGCTGTCGGGCCGGGGCGCCAGCACCTGCCGCTGCAATGCGGTGAGCGATCGATCATCGAGCGTGTTTATGAGCCAGTGACAGTACGGTGCACCCGCGCCCACTGCACATTAAAATCCGGGTGCTCTCGTGCGCATGGACCATGGCGCTGGCGCGAGCCCGTTGCTTTCGCTGCGCGTACGTCCTGGCCTGAACTCATTTTTTGATGTCGGCGAGAATCGTATCTCGGTATGGTCTCGATGATTTTGATGGACGGTCGACTGCCGCTCCAAACGGGTGTATTGTCTTTCGATATGAAACAACGACTTCGAGTGTACTGTGGCACTTCCAATAAAAGATGCTTGGAAACTTCGAGTCATCGAGTGTGGTATGCTCCATTTGAAGGTTTGGGCTGCTAGGAATGGAGATTTACGTAATCGTGTTTTTTCTTTTGAACTGCACAATGCAAGAAAAATCATTTGGATTGGGAGCGTTTTGTGTCACGTTTATCACCAGCGGTCATTTACTAGAGCGCTGGCGCTGGTGCGAGCGTTGTAGGCTCTACAGCAGTCACTCACACCTGGTCCACACCACTTGGTGCAGATCCCATGGTCCCACGTGCAGAGAACAAGTCTACTTCAGGGTGACAAGGTCCACGAGCAGTAACAGGTTTGACGCAGATAGGCGGGCCCAAAACTCTACAGGGTCGTCGTGTCAGTGGAAGGGCTCGCGTTTGTCGACGGTGAGTGACTGAGGTCTACCGTGGTCCGGTTACTGCAGCCTGCAGGCCTGTAAAAGCCTGGTTACTCCAGTCCTCCCGTTTTGTACCCAAGGGGATACCGGATACGGGATACGTCAAGAGGAAGCGACGGGATGAAATTCAACGTGCCAGTGTCATTTTTTGATTCAACCGGGCGCTACGTCGTGCTAATCACCGGCCGCAGGGCCCATGACGCAGTCATCACATGGGGTAAAATGAAGCTACCACCAGCTAGCTATCTGCTGCGAAATCAGTTTATGTGAATTCGTTACCGTTTTTGGTTTTTTTTCTTCGCAAGACCAGACGCAAACACTCGTACACGCACGTATATTCACTTTTTTTGAGAGATTTTGAGACTACTCCTGGCTGGAAGCTTGGAACGAAATTCAAGTTAGGAGCTTCAACTTGAAACCAGCAGTGGGACGTGGAAACAATTCGAGTCTCTTGTTTGGTTTGAAGAGGCTTATAATAAGTTCATAAGCCTCTCATAAGTACATATAGTAAGCCAAAAAGGTGTTTGGTTGAAGTACTTATAATAAGTCTCTATGGTCTTATATGACTTTTATACCCCTGCCCAAAGGAGAGAGAGATTGGGAGGAGAGAGAATGGAGAAGGGTGGTAGCTAGAAAGAGAGTGTTTTGAGGTAGGGATCATCCAAATAAGTCCATATAAGCACCCTTGGAGGGGCTTATGGGCTTATAATAAGCAACCCAAATAAGCCCCAAAATAAGCATGGGTGTTTTGATGAAAAGATACTTATTTAAAGCTTATTTAGGAGGCTTATAATAAGTACCTTTAAACTAAACACCCACTAAGGCAAGTCCTACGCTGCTAGTTGCGACAGCAGCTTACAAAAATCATTGTTGCTGAGAGGCTATTGTCATGTTGCTCTTGTAGTTAACTAGTCTATCAACACGTGCTTCCGCACGGGTCAATAATTTGGAAGACATAAGCAGTAAAGTTTCATGAAAAATCTAGATCCATATATAATAATAAAAGTTATTTACATATTGTGTTCTCTCTTACTAACTATTTTTTCCTTTTACATCATACTTCTAGATGTGATTTATTGAATCATTGATTTGAGCTAAATGTTTAACATGTGATTACTTTGGAATAAATATGTAATTTATAATCATATATTGATCTACGTTGGATTTTTTTTACAATGACATGTTTCTGTTTTAGTAACGTCAAACATTGGTAATTTAGATACAAATATAGAATGTTACTATAAATCAATTTTATAATGACATAGGCAGGTAATTTAGATGAATATTAGGAGGTTACATTAGTTTATATTTCATAACGGCAAATGTGAGTAATTTATCTATTGATTTAGGGGTTATTTTAGGCTATTTTCATAATTGCAAATATGGGTAATCTTCTAGTAACTTGAAATTAATGGTATAGGTGGTTAATTTAGTTGAATATTACTTTAGTTTATTTTTCATAATGGCAGAGGTGGGTAAATTACCTATAGATTTAGGGGGTTACTTTAGACTATTTACATAATGACAAAAGTGGGTAGTTTTTTTGAAAATATAATAGATGAAATGGTTATGATAATTATTAGTGTATACAGATAGATGGCTAGATATTCCTGATTTTTGTGAGAATTTTAGGGTTTCTCTCTTTTTTTAGAATGTCCATCTAGGATCCTATATGGCTTCATATCGAGGCTTCAAAAGGAGGCTTCAATTTTCATATTTTCAACAGCTGCCGCTGCGGCTGTGGCTGTGGCTGCCTAAAAGGTGTAGTGCAGTGTGCACTGGTCCTCCTGTTTTGGACCCTGGGTGTCAGCTTTTATTAGGGAGATTTGTCTACAACACACCGGGTTCAAAAAACCTTTGTCTGCAACATATTTTTCTGTCTCCAGCACACCGCCTAGTGTGTTGCAGACAATGGTTTTTAAATTCAGTGTGCTGGAGACAAATTCACCCTTTTATTAGGAGGCAGACAGCAGTCTTGCATCAGCCCGTTCATACGGAATTCTCCTCCCGTTTCCAGATTCC
The DNA here is from genome assembly GCA_004135705.1 of Alloteropsis semialata. Taxonomy (NCBI): domain Eukaryota; kingdom Viridiplantae; phylum Streptophyta; class Magnoliopsida; order Poales; family Poaceae; genus Alloteropsis; species Alloteropsis semialata. The sequence continues at coordinate 27,782,075 of CM014274.1, read as the reverse complement.
CTTTTGAAGCGGCACAGGCGCACAGCGGAGGCGCAGCAGCCATCACACACGCGCGCATCAACGGTGACACACGGACACTTGACGCGTAGCGGTACGCGGCCTGCTGCGTAGTCACTCCTCCCGTCCCTACTCCGTCCATCACGCCCGCCGCTGGTCCCGTCCCAGATTAGATAACAGATACACCATCGGCCGCTGCGACGCTAGCTCTGTATTGCTCTCGCTCGCCCCCGCGCTTCCCCGCCAACCCCTTTCTAACCCAACAGAGCCAAAGAAAGGTCCGTTCCTCGGACGCCGCGCCCCGCGCCTCCCGCTTAAACCCCGCCAGCGATAAGCACCAGTGCAGCACCGCCACCGCCGCCGCTGCTCAAGCCCCTCCCTACCCCCGCACTGACGCGGCCCCGATTAGGATAGCAGCACGTACGTCTCGTGTCGCATCGCACGGTTGAATAGTTGCCGCGCGCGGCGCGCTCCCGTGTTCTCACCCGTCGCGCCCCGCCATGGTGGCCGGGCGCGTCAAGGCGGCCATGGGCTTCCAGCGGAGCCCCAAGTCGCCGGCGCCGGATGCGGCGTCCCCCTCGCGGACGCCCAGCAGAGCGCACTCGCCGGGCTCAGCCTCCCCCTGCGGCGGCGGCGGCGGCGGCTCGGCGCCGTCCAAGGCGTCGGCGCTCGCGCGGTCCTTCGGCGCCTACTTCCCGCGCTCGTCCGCGCAGGTGCGCCCCGCGGTGGCGGCCCGGGCGCCGCCGCAGGTCGCCGAGCTGCTGCGCGCCATCGAGCAGCTCCAGGAGCGGGAGGCGCGCCTCCGCGTCGAGCTGCTGGAGCACAAGATACTCAAGGAGACCGTCGCCATCGTGCCGTTCCTGGAGGCCGAGCTCGCGGCCAAGAGGGCCGAGCTCGACAGGTGCCGGGAGACCGCGGACCGCCTCGAGTCCGAGAACGCGCGCCTCTGCGCCGAGCTCGACGCCGCCGCGCTCGAGGTCACCAGCAGGAAGCAGAGGATGGTCGAGATGGAGAAGGAGATGGCGGAGCTCAGGAGCCAGCAGGAAGCCACGGCGGCCGCGGCGATGACTGCTCCTCGTCCGCTTCGGCGTCCAACGACCATCTCGAGAGCTCCAGTGCCGCGCCACATCACGCGAGCCTAGCTCAACAACCTGGAGCCGAGCGGCCGTACGTCCCGCCGCCTCCGGCGCCACCAGCGCCATTCAAGTCCAAGTCCTACTTCTCGGCCTCGTCGACCGCTTCGCCCGCAAGCTCGTCGCCACCCTCGCCGTCTTCCTCCACGTCGGCTTCATCACCATCGTATTCCCACTCGTCGTCGGACACAGCGGCTGCACCCGCACGACCCCGCGTGCCAGACCTCTCGAAGCTGCCGCCGATACCGCCGCCTCCACCGCCGTGCCCTCCCCCTCCACCGCCACCGCCGCGCAGCACAAGCAAGCGCGTCGCCTCGCCCTCCGGCTCACCTGCCGCCGCTCCGCCCCCGCCGCCGCCTCCCCCTCCGGCGAGGAGGCCGTTGGGCGCCGCGTTCCCGCCATCCGCGGCGGCGGGGCAATGCGTGAGGCGCGTGCCGGAGGTGGTGGAGTTCTACCACTCGATGATGCGGAGGGAATCCAGGCGGGACGGCGTCGCCGCGGGCGACCTCGCCAACGGCGGCGGCGTAGCGGCGGCGCGCGACATGATCGGCGAGATCGAGAACCGGTCGGCCCACCTCCTCGCGGTACGTACACCTGAAGCATCATCCCGTTTTCGTTTTCGTTTTCGTTTTCGCTTTCTATACCGCGACAACCACCGGTACGCAGCCGCATTAGGCGGTAGCGCTACGCATTATGTGGTGGTTGTCGGCGTCGTCCTCCTCAGCGGCTACCCACTGTTCGAACGAGCTTCGTATAGGAGAGTTTGGTGGCACAGGCATAGAACAGTGGAGGCGTCGTTCTCCGCCGTTTATTGCAAGATTACAAGCGGTTTGGTCGGGCAGATGCGGTTAGTTATTGCCGGGACGGGCGGTGAATCGTGCATGCTCTGCCAAATCTTGATCCATGCAGAAGGTACAGTAGAGGGGGTGTTTACTTCCCCATCCAGAATGTCCACATTTTACAAAATACGCGTTTTTCAATGCATTTTTTTTCTCTCGTGTTTAGTTTCATCTATTTTGCAAAATGGATACGTGTTGAACCGCGTGCACAGAAAGAGAAAAATGCATTAGAAATTGTGCGTTTTGCAAAATGGATGGGAGAGAGGTGAACTAAACACCCCAAGTAAAAAACGGAGACCACCCGTTTTCTTGTTTCTCGCTCGAATTATCCGCTCCTCGATTTTGTCTCTGATGCCATCCATCCATGTCAGATTTCCAGAGGCGAGGGCCCTGGATTTTGTTCTGATGCCGATGGCCTCCATTGGCTAGCCTGCAGCCTGCTGCATGCTGATCTAGTGCGCTCCATTGGCGTAGCCTGCTGAATTCTGATCTGAAGCAGCGTTCCATTGGCGTAGCCTGCTCCATGCTGATCAGAAGCAGCGACGACGAGCTCTATGGATGAACGGTAACTGTGGCAGTAGTAACGGGTGGTTAAACATGGAGCAGCAACAGGTGCACGGGATCTGATGAGGACGTGTCATACTGCCAGGTGGGGCTAACCGGAGCGCAGTGAAGGCTTGGCCTTCATCAAATCATCAGTAGATGAGCAACGCGTTAGTTACGGTCTCAAGTTAATCCGAGCATAGTGTGAACTTATACTAGGTGTCGTACGGAAATACTGTACGTTGCCGATTAACCGGCGGCTTGAATCGTACTCAATTGTTATCTCATTAATTTCGCAAAAAAAAAGTTCTCTTCTCATGAGTGTCTTGCTCATGTTTGACTTCGATCTCAAAGAAAGATAGCGCGGTAGTACTTGTGATTCGAACCTGATCGAAGAAAAGGATCCAGTACTAATGTTTTTTCTTTTCTTTCTGGAATTGGATCCAGTACTAATGTTGGCAAGCTGACCGTGATTTGACTTCAATTTGGTGGGCAGATCAAGTCGGACGTGAAGAGGCAGGGCGACTTCATCCGGTTCCTGATCAAGGAGGTGGAGGGCGCGGCGTTCGTGGACATCGAGGACGTCGTCAGCTTCGTCAAGTGGCTCGACGACGAGCTCTCGCGCCTGGTGCGTTCAGTTCGCCCTCTCCCCAACGGATCCATCCATCCACGCCCGATGAAACGACGATGGCAACGACAAAGTGCTGATCCACTGGCGTGGGCGCGTGCGTGCAGGTGGACGAGCGCGCGGTGCTGAAGCACTTCGAGTGGCCGGAGCACAAGGCGGACGCGCTCCGGGAGGCGGCGTTCGGCTACTGCGACCTCAAGAAGCTGGAGGGGGAGGCCGCCTCCTTCCGCGACGACGCCCGCCAGCCCTGCGCCACCGCGCTCAAGAAGATGCAGGTGCTCTTCGAGAAGTAAGCCATCACCGGACTCACTATACCCGCGAACGCCTCTTGCTTCTCCTGTCCTAAATGCCGGTTGCATTTTTCAGGCTGGAGCACGGCGTGTACAACCTCGCCCGCGTCCGGGACGCCGCCACGAGCCGGTACACCCGGTTCCAGATCCCGTGGGAGTGGATGAAGCAGGACGCCGGCATCGTCAGCCAGGTAAACTTCCATTTCCACCCCCCAATTACTCCCCGTTGGGGGTCCATGCCATACTGCCGTCCTCGCGGTACCGTACAGGACTGTAGACTGTAGATCGTACTGGGGAGTGAATTCTACGCTTCAAGAGGACAAAACAAACTACGCGTCAGAGAACCTTTTTTCTGATGCCGTCCGCACATGTATGTCGGGGGGCGTCACGTACGTACGTACGCGCGGCTGTGCAAGTAGCTAGCGAGATCGCGCGCGTGATCCGGCATGCCTCTGCGAGTTCACGTGCAGACCTAGCCCGTTGAGAGTAGAGACGGTGGCGCGGTACTACGCAACAAGAGGGGATTCGGAATGCGTCGGCGTTCGTTGATTCGTGGCATTCCCCCGACGCGTACGACCAGGGCCAGTGCCCCGCCGGGACCGGGCGCCAGACGGAAGCGTGGTCTCTTTCGGCTTGTGCTGGGCGATGCGGCGTGGGCGTGCACCGGTGCTGCACGTGAGCCGGCGCGGCGGCATCTCGTGAGCCTGCCGCTGCCGCTGCCCGTGCCGCGCTCGCATGTCGCATGTCGCTGCCGCAACAGCTAGCGAACAAGCCCGCGACATCGCGGGCATCCGTCAGCCGTGTCCGTTCCGCGCGGCATCGGTTGGCCGAGCTGCGCCGGGGCCGGGCACGGGTGCGGGAATCCGCCGGTCCTCGTCAACGTCGGGCGGCCAAGCTATACGCGACCCAATTGCGCTAGCGCCTAGCGAGTTGGTGGCGCGAGGCGTGGCGTGATCCGCAGCTCGCCGTGTTCTGCAAGGCGCTAGCTGTGGACCAGTATGGTACCGCGCGCCCTGCTGCGTCCAGCTAGCTGCTCGTGTGCCAAACTGCCCGGGCGTATGCTCTGGTCTGTGTTTCCTTTGGTTGGGCTGCGGTGCCATGAACCGCTGCATCGTCCATCCTCCGACCTGCACGCATCCTTCCCTTCATCAACTAAAATGCTATAAAAAAGTAGGCCCGTGGATCTGCTCATCTGCATCCGGGGTGATGTAGGTCCACTGTATTGGTTGGTTGTGCGGTACTTACAACGGGCGGTTGTGCACTTGTGCTTCTGTTCCCGCTCTGGACTGGACCATTTCCCAAACCCCCATGAAATCGGTGGATGGACATACTCTCCTGCGACCTGCCTTGCATCTCACTGCAAGCTCAGTACGCTGTTGTTGTATTTGACTGAAAATTCTGTTTGATGCTAGTTCAAACTAATAGTACATAGTTAGGACTTAGGAACTCGCCGGCTTGTGATGATTGAAAAGCACCATTTGTGTGCTGGTGGAGTCGTGGAATTATGACCAGTGGCGGAGGGCCCTGTAGGGCAAGGTAAGGCAGCTGCCATACCTCAAAATTTACAGTCAATGCATGATGAACCATGAGTATAATTATTCTGTTATTCTGTGTAGCAATTAAGCCTTTTAGACAACAGCATATGCATTAAACTGTAGCATGTTGGTTCTTCAGTCTAGCTGCGCCATACCTCGATTTGAATCCGTCCTCCGCCACTGATTATGACTATACACGCTGGGGTTCATACTAATGTTCAATTTATATGTTTGTAAGTTTAATGGTTGTATGTATTACTAGTTGGTGCAGGCAGGGAATTATACTTCTTTTTTAAAAAATAGGATTTGTGCAGATATACCTTAATATTACTCGATTGCGCTGGATATAGGTTTAGGAGGGGCAGGGAAATATTGACAACCGTCAACCGTTACAATTCCTAGCTGTTGTTGTTTTTGCACCTCATGGAAGTACTCGGGGCTAATTGTGACAATTTGTGTTCAAGTAGAGTACTGACGAGAGCTGTGATGTACAGATCAAACTCCAGTCGGTGAAGTTGGCAATGAAGTACCTGAAGCGGGTTTCATCTGAGCTCGAGGCAATCAAGGGAGGCCCTGAAGAGGAGGAGCTGATGCTTCAGGGAGTACGGTTCGCATTCAGAGTACACCAGGTACATGCTTGGTTGTTAGTAAGCACAGCACTGCAGTATACCAGCCAAGAATTCATACTTCCATGTTAGGGGCATCCTTACAGCCGCACTAAAAACACACTCCACACTCCTTGGCCCTTGCTCCGTGCAGTTTGCGGGAGGATTCGACGTGGACACCATGCGAGCCTTCCAGGAGCTCAAGGAGCAGGCGTCCATGTGCCGGATACAACGGCAGAAGCACAACCGTCATCTGCGGCAGCACAGGCTCGTTGCCAGGACCTGAGCATCAGAGCATCGCATCCTCACACGCGCGTCCATCGTCTCGTCGTCACTACAGTGGCATAGTATGATTTGTTGATTGTTTCTTCTTCTTCTTTTTGCGAGGATTAGTGGGTTTGCTAGTTCTGCTGTAAAATGCTCCGGTACTGTAACTAATGAACGGCCTTTTGTTCTTTTTAGGAGAAATCCTTTGCTCAATATAGCTTAATCTTCTAGTTGCTTTGATGGCTGTTTTTGTCACTAGTGTTGCGATTATAGCTCTATAAATTATGCAGCTATCTGTGTGCCACACCCAACATATATGGTGCTAGCTTTCAGTGCTTTCTGAATATTGCCTTTGAAGTTTGAACTGCGTCGCGCTTCAAGCATAAACAGAGTTCAAAATTAACATAACCCGTAACATTCAGCGGGTTGCCTGTTCGTAAATCTGTAACCACTTGCATTGCTGCCATCGCAGGCGATTAGTTCACGCCATCAGACATCTTACATTGAGTTCGCGTTATGCTAATAACTGACATTCTCAAAGAGTGAAGAAATCCATCCTTCTATTGTACATCACGGTTCGGCGCTTCCACCCGGAGAACTTCTTGGTCGACTGTCACACGCAGGGTGTTCGTGACCGGGTACTCGAGGCTAGTCCCATCCCCTTGGCGGGCACTAGCCTCTCCCTTCGGCCATGGACACGTCTTGCGCACGCGAACTCAGAGACGCTGCTGGCCAAGATCAAGCTGGAGCTAGTTGGCCTCCCCGCCCATGCGTGGGATCTGGACACAGTCAGTAAGCTTCTCGCGCCGTGCTGTTGGGTTGAGAATTTGGAGGCGCCGACGGCCAACAAATCTGATCTGCGGCGGTTCATCCTCAACGCCTGGACCTTGGACCCGACGAACCTGCCGACCTCCAAGCAACTTCTGATCGCGGAGCCGGAGGTGCCTGTATCCTGCTCGGACCCGGAGAGGCAGCTCATCTTCGGCAGCTTGCCACCTTTCCTCCGGCACAAGAAGATGCTCCGGTACAACGTCGAGTTCCACCCATGGACCATTGCCGACTACGCCTCCCGGTCACCGTCGACGGAGCCCTCATCCCCATCGGACGATGGGGACAGCGGCCCGGACGATAACCCCGATCGCTCCTATGGCTTCCGTCGTGGAGTGGGGCCACGACTGACGGCATTCCCACGACGCTCGGGCTACTCCGACGGAGGCGGCGGCCGCGCCATGGAGCTCGACGGCCAAGCGACACGCTTTCAGCGCGCTGACGTCGGCGGGCCTGGAAAAGCCGATCTGCTCTCTGGGGATTGTGTGCTGCAAAAGTACTTTCCTAAAGTGGATTCAAATGACCACAACACGGCAAAATTGCTGCAGCCGCCTCTGGGCGATCTGACATTGACCGGCCCGACGGGACCCGAGCAGGATGCGACCGACCAGCTCTTGCTGGATCGATGTCGGGAGGAAGGCCACACGAAGCTTCCTGATCCCATGCTCTTCGAGGCGGATATCCCTCTGCTGCAGCGGCCAGTGGACGCAGTCCAGCAACAACCCACTGCGGTGGTCTCCATAGTGACGTCGCCGCTGGACCCGGTCCAGGCCGATGTTGTGGCTGAACATGATCGGGGGACGATGACACACAGCGAACCGGATGGGCCGCTTGAGTCTCACTCTTGTGCTTTGACCATTTGGAGCCCCCAACCGGGCATGCCTGAGCCCACTGATGGACTTCAGGATTGCGGGCCGCCGCCGGGGTTTCCGATGCCCATCTATGCCAAGGACGCTGGCAGTCAAGCAACGCCGGACTCCTCTCGGGTTCGTCTCTCTGCGTTTGCCAAGGCGGTCCAGCGCAAGGTGCGCTCCCCCATCGTACCGCGACCAGCAAGGAGGAAGCGGGCTGCCAAGACGCTCCCCACTGAGCTCCCCAAGCGCAGCGAACGACTGGCGCGGCACCCGCTCGCCAACGTTGCTTCCTCAAAGCGAGCTGAGGTGGTTCTCATGCAGCGTTTCAACCAGGTGGCGGCGCCGATTCCCACGAACGGTGTAGGACAGCAGGACTACAAGAAGCTGTACGCGGAGGAATTCCGGGACAAGCACTACGAGGCGATTAGGGATCTTCTCCCTGCGCTACGTAGCACCAGTCCGGCTCTCGGCCTCCAGGCCTGATGAGCGACGGAACGTTTCTGGTTGCACGAGTTCATGGATCAAACCATCTTGATCTCAGGCATCGCAACTATGGAGCTCAAGCACCGGATTGATCAGGACGTCAACCTCTGGGTGCTAGCTGGGGCAAGTAGGCTAGGTCGTTTAAAAGGCGAGTAGTAACTAATGTTTTGTTTGTTGGCCGTTGTTCTCTCTTGTGCCTAAGGCATTTGAATGCCTACGGCTTTTGGCGTCCTGCCCGACGCGCTGTTGGCCTGGTAGAAACTTTGTTTGATCCATCATCTTCTTAATACAAAGATACGCAGCTCTCCTGCGTATTCGAGAAAAAAAATATCGAACAATGACTGAATCACCAATGAAAATACTCCCCACACAAGATTATGAAACAACACCACCAAAAATGGAAAATGGCTACAGCTTGTGCCAATTGGACCAGACTGTGGTATTTGTCTTCTCTGTTTTCCTTTTCCCTCGGGGGTCCTATGCGAGGAGCGACGCGTATAGGATCTGGTTCCATGCGTCGGGCACGCCGGCGAGGCACCAGTGGCTGCAGTCGTTGCCCGGGTGGCCGCCGCTGTAGGCTGACGGGTGGCCGTCCCGCCTGAGCTGCGACAGCAGCGTCACGTCGAGCAGGTACACCGGCTTCGACATGCCGCCGAGCGCCGCCCTCACCGCGCCCTGCGCCGGGACGGGGCCGGCCGGGTACGCCGACCCCGCGATCGGCTGCGTCTGCTGCGCGCAGCTCCTCGAGCCCTCGCCCCACTCGGCTCCGCTGCAAAGAAAGACCAGGCATCGGCGTCAGACCGTCAGTGGTGGTGCGGCCGGGGCAGGGCAGCAAGATATATGTGGGCGCTGCTGCAAAATTTTAAGTTGGGCTTTCTTTTTCGAGGGATGATCAGTTGGGCTTTTGGACCGCGTAAAATTGGGCTTCGGTGGGCTCCTTACTTGTAGTGGGTCGGGGAGATGCCCTGGAAGTAGACCTTGGTCCTGGAGGTGTCGACGTTGGAGTCGACCCACCTGGCCCATGTGGACATCCCCTTGGAGAAGGCCGTGAGCCGGTCCATGTCCTTCATCACCTGCCCTCCGTCTTGCACGTAGTCCCACCTGGATCACCACCATCAGAACGACGAACAAAATTCACCAGTGCAAATGACAACACCAGCGACGTACGGTTGGTCCCTGCCGGTGTGCGTCCACCAGTGCCAGGTGTTGAAGACGAGGACGTCGGCGGCGAGCCAGGCGTCGCCGGTGATGGAGTCGAGCTTGAGCACCCGGCCGACGGACTCCTCGACGATGTCCACCAGGTAGGTGCTCCGGTAGTAGGCCACCGACACCCCGTAGTCCTGCGACCACACGACGACAGACACCCGCACGTTAGCTGGCGCGCGGTGCGGCCCCGGCGATCGCCGATCGGCGAGCAAACTTTTGGCGGATCCACCGCGCCGGCCGTGCCCGTGCGCGCCGCATCCGGGCGGCCACCAGAAGAGAGCGACGCACGCATTAAAACGCCGATCTCGACCACGCATGCACGCTGCTCGCGTCCATCGCCGGTCGAACCACCGTATCAATCAACATGCACAAAGCTCCAAAGGTGTCGGCGCCTATGCAGCGGAGGCGGCCTGACTGGCAGAGCCTAGTATTGTCGTCCTTACTACAGTCGTCGGCAGAGAAATATCTCTGCTTGTCTGTGTCTGCGTCTCCGTGGCGCGAATGTGATGTCACGGCTGCCGTAGCCCGTAGCACAGCAATGCCTCCGATGGGGCCAAAAACTGTGAGACCCGTGCTTAGCTTTGCTTCAGTTTTTTATACGTACGGGATACGGCCCGTGACATTGCTTACTAATGGTATTCTGCAAAATCGTTGAGTAGAATGGAGCGGGTGGACAGCAAGCGGGGCCCGTGAAACGGCAAGCATCCTGCTTATAGGAGCGTAGAATTCATGGCGGTGAGCCGGTGACCATTGGTGAGCGGCCGGCGGCACCCGCGAAGTGGACTAATACTGTTGCACGTGAGTACGTTCCGGTCTTGTTGCCAGCAGCCATGCATGATAGGAGAAGGTATGAGGTGAGATTATTTGCCGAGGACGACTGCATTGCGTCCCACCCGACATGAAGGAGTCGTTGAGCTGTCCAGTCCATCTGAAAATGCTGCACCAATTGACGTGCGATGCAGGGAACAGACCCGAAAATAGTAGACGCAGTTGGCTACATTATTTTCTAGGGCAGGTTTAGTTCACTGCAACGACCGGATAAGGTACATCTAGCTAACTTCATGGCGCTGGATAGGGGAATGAGCCAGTAGCACTACAGAGTACAGAGTACAGACTCCGTTTTAACAGCGGCGACAACATCATGCGTCCTCTGCTTAATTCTATCTAGGCATCTAATCTAGCCCAACGTATCAAAGTCGAAAACTACTGGAGTGTTTTCACTTCGTTTTAGACTTCGCGTCAATTTTCCCCTCCTTCTGAAACTTGGTTTCATTTCTGCTCAGTTTGGTAGCTAACCGGACTATACGAATCGCCGTACAATCGCTGCACACGATTTTAATTTGGGTACCGCGTTCTAAAGATAGGTTGGCTGCCTGCTTCTGTACAGAAGCCAGAAACCGCAGATGTGGAATTCCAAAATCAAAAACAAGTTCAAATTTCAAATTTGAAACCAATTTCGAATTTGAGCTCAAAATTTTAAAAAAAAAAGAGGGGAAGGCCGTCACGGCACGGCTTCGCCATGCCGTGACGGGGCGCCGACCTCGGCGTCCACGCGCCGGCCAGGCCGGGCCGTCGCGCCCCGGCCCCACCACCTCACCACGCGGCCGCCTGCATGAGCACCGCCGCCCCGACACACACCCCGCCGTACCCCGGTTCGCCGGCGAAGTTCACCCGAGCGCCACGCGTCGCCCCCGAGTTCCCCAAACGCCCGAACCATCTCCCCCGGACCGCCATTGTGCCCTGCTCACCGGGCCACGCGCACGCGCCTCCTTCCCGCAGCCACTGCTCCCCGTGCCACCTCGCCGCCGGCTCGATTCGTCCCCCGGCCGGCCACACACACACACACCACACATCCCTAGCCTATAAAAGGGGCCCCACGTACCTGCATTCTACCCCACACCGCTCCACCACCTCCATTCTCGGCTCGCCGCCGGCCACCACCCACTCCGAACCCCGCCCTAACCCTAGCAGGGGGGAGAGAAGAGAGACAGAGAGGGTTGAGGGAGGAAGGAAGAAGGAGGGAAGGCGTACCTGGTACCTGAACCATCCCCGCCGGCTCCACCTCCCCGCTCTGGTCGCCGCCGCCGAGCCTCGTCGCCGTCGCCGCCGTTCGCCCGAGGAAGAAGGTGAGGAGGGGAGAAGGGACGAGGCCGGGCCGCGCGGGCGTTAGCCGCGCCGGCCTTATGGCCGTTCGGCCATGGGCCACATGGGCCAGGCCAGGCCTCGCGCAAGCGGGCCGCGCGCTGGGCCAGGCCGCGCGTACTCGCGGGCTGGGCCAGGCGTGCGCCTGGTTGGGCCGAGCCCAATACCGGCCCAGGGACCTTTCCATCTTTTCCAATTAGAGTTAACGAACGTGGTTTGGCAAAATTCATATCAAATCACAGGAAAATGAGAAAAATACAAACTAAATTTTATTAAATCACTCATACAAAGTTCTATCTAGAAAAAAATACACAATCATATCTACCTTAAGCTTTTATGCATTTCTTGTTATATGTTTAATTAAGATTTATTAACTTTGTTAGAACATAAGAAAATATGATAAACTTTTAAAGTGTGAAGATTAATTTTGTTAGGCATATAATTTATTCCTTTTCATACAAATGCTAGTATAACTATATTGGCCACTTAGTTATAAACAATTTAATAACACATCTTGTATAGTTAGGTAGAACAAATTATCACATAAGTATATAAATAAAACTGTGTTGCTTGCTAAATATCATGGTTTATATTTAGCAGAGGCTCTGAATATATTGAAAATAAAAATAACCAACACCACTAATAAAAGTATATTCATATCACATGTGTTTATGTAATGCTAAACTCTTAAGCACACACACCATGTTCTTTTGCTTCATGGGAGTTAATGAAGGAAGTAAATTAATTAAATAACTCATGCATCATCTCATACACTGCATCTTTTATTCGTTTAGAAACCGCCGAGGTCGCATACGAGTTAGTAGCTGAGTTCCAGGAGCAGCAAGGATCTGTCGAGCAACCACCAGACTCGGCCCCAGGTCCAGAAGAGTTAATCTCTGAGCAAGGCAAGCCCCGGAGCATAATCCCTATTTTCAAAACTATGCAATGTTTTACTTAAGTATCTATGTGCATTTAGGTTCTAGGAGTTGTATGGAACCATAGATGCATAATTCCATAGGCACCTGGTTAAATACTAGTTTAAATTCGTTAGTTGCTATGCTTAAATAAGTCCGGTAGAAGTCGAGTGACTACTGTCACTCGCGAGACATAAGGTTTCACTTTTAAAGAGAAGTATGGGTTGATGGTTTGTTGTTAAAAGGGGAAGTCGTTCATGTGGCACATTGATTGGGGGTGAACTGTACTAATCACATGCCGGTAGTAAGAGGTAGTTGAACCCGGTAAACCTACGTACCTATATGCAAACTGGTAGAGTGAACTGATACTGTCTTCTCAGTGGTGCTAATCTGTAACTCATGGCTGACCCGTCATTGGTATCGGTGGGGATTGGCGGTCCCGGGCTACAGGGCAGTTCACCTATGCAGGGTACATATAGGGAACGGTTGCCATGTACGGCTCGACGGGGCGCGTACGTGTCGTGTGATTAGGTCTACCTTGCAAGGTTAAATTCGAGTCGATTCGCTGTACCTCTCAGATAAGAGGACCTTGATCTTTCTGTCACAGTGCGACATAATGAAAGTGAACGGGAATAAGAAATGACTGATTGAATGAAGGTATGGAAATTATTGTTTGTTAATGAATTGCTTTTAAACTTGATAGTGGTTTGGATGGCAAACATAGAAGTTAGTATTATTACACTAATCTTGATGCTAAAACATTGAAAATAGAATCAACTCTTAGTAGCTTTTTGGCAAAACAAACCCACAGCCAAAAGCCTTGCATACTAGGAGTCGGCTAAGTATATACCACTAGTCGGGTAAGTCTTGCTGAGTAGTAAATACTCAGGGTTTGTTGCTTAATTCTTTCAGGACACGATAATGTCGAGTTTTGTCCTTGCTGTGTTAAGTACCATGGTCAAAATGCCGAAGGATGGGAAGTTGAGGAGCTCGACGAATAGCTACCTTGGCCTTTCTTATGTTTAATTAGGGCTTGAAAAACTTGGCTTGTATAAGACTTATCTTGTGTTGTAATATGAACCTCTGTTGTACTCATACTATCTATGCTCATCTTCAAATGAGATATCTGGTGTACTGTTTCGGTCCTTATGCTCAATATGTGGTTGAATCGGGAGTTACCTGACAGACTGTCAAATTACGCCGTTTTAAGTGCACGGAGACTGGATTAGTGGTAAAAATGATGATTAGTGCACTTAAGCCGGTTTAGTTTGGGCGGTTCTGCCACAGCAGACTCCCCCGAAAGTCACCGTTGCGCATGCCATCCTTGGCGTACTGTGCGATTCAGGCATGTCCGTCCATAAATCCCGCTCCCTGCTCTGTCCGTAGCTCCGTATTTCACTTGCCACAGTACCTGCCCACTCAGGCTGGCTCCACAGGCAGGCAAGGAGGCAGCCTACCAGAGGACGACCTGGTTTGACGGATGCATGGTCCGATTAAAGTAGAGCAGGTGCCAACAAGTCTACTAGATTAGCATCCAAAGAGTACCTACCAACCAGTCCCAGTCCCAAGTGCCGATCCTCAGCAGCTAGTCTACTCGATCTACATATTTATAAATCGGGCTGCATTGCATTGCATCTGGACGACAGTGGACGAGTGGATGATCCAACAGTTTGACCCTTGTCAGCGGATCACGCGGTAATAACTAAAGGCTCCCGATCAGCAAAACGTCAAGCGGAAAGCGGGGCGGGCAAATGACGCGCCGCTTTGTGCTGTCCCCCCGGCCCATGGCGTCTTGCGCCTCCCACTTCCCCTTGCACGCCGTCACGGACCCCCCACGAGCGCCCATGATCGCCCAATCCCTCTGCCGCCGCCAACACGCGCGCACATGACCCAACAGGCGCACAAGGCCGCTGCTGGTGCCGGTGCGATTGGCGCTACGCTACACTGCACTGCCGCCTCCACCCGACCCGCGCGAGCGAGACAAACGCGCCGTGCCACCGGTAGTGCCCGAAAGCCTGCGCCCGGAACACCCAAAAGGCCAGCACAGGCACAAATAAACCTTTGTGAAAGCCTTGTGGGATTCGTCTATTCTCACTCTTGGTCAGATAACTTAAACGCCATCCATGAATCCCTTTTCTTGTACTAGAATGCTGAGCTATCCCATTGCCGTGCATCTTTTAACGAGAAAATGGAATTGTACTAGTAGATGGAGCTTCATTTCGTTCTGTGCTGGTGCAACGGAGTACGAGAGTACGCACCTGGAACGTGACGCTGGAGACGGGGTTGCCCCGGCTGTAGGCGACCTTGGAGCCCGCCGGCGCGGCGGCGCGCAGCATGCACGCCAGCGACTCCCACTGGTTCAGGCTGATGGAGTCCCCCACGAACAGTATCTTCTTCCCCTTCCATCGGCTCAGCAGGTCCTGCCCGTTGAACCTGCCATCCGGGCATCCGGCAAACAATGGCGGGCGCGCCGTCAGTTTCAGCGCAGCATTCGTGCTCCGGATTTAGCTCGGATATCAAGACGCGCCGTACCTGGGGAGCTCGCAGGACGCCGGGCGCCACCGGTACTTGAGGTACTGCTTGTCGGGGCGGCCGTACTTCTGGCAGTCGAACTCCGGCTCCACGAAGGGGCAACCCGACGTGTCGTACATCGGCAGCGTGTCGTCGTACACCCAGCTGCCCTGGAACAGGTTGCACGACGCCATGCCGGTGCCGGGGCCGCCTGCGACGACGCCGCCGCCGCCTCCTCCTCCGTGCCGCCGCGTGCCGTTGTGTTGCCGCGCGGGCCTGTGCCGGAGGCCGAGCGTGCCGGTGCTCGCCGCCGCGGCGGCGGCGCCGCACGCGCGCAGCAGGGAGCACGCCACGGCCGCGGCGAGGAGGGGCAGCAGGTGGCGCGGCCACCGGTGCCGCCGCTCGGGCGTCATTGCGCGGCGGGCGCTGTGGAGTGTGAGGAGTGACCGGCAGGGCCTTGGTGGGGGACGGGCACGGACCGACGGATGAGGCCGGCGCGGCGAGCTTTATAATAAGGAGAGCGACGGGTTTTGCGCCTTTTATCCTGCGCTGTCAGCTTTTTTTCCTATGGGCTGGCCGGCCGGCCGGACGGGTATCTGCGGTTAGATTCTCCCACGGTCGCTGGCCGCTGGGGCCTGCGCCGTGGAATGGGAGAGGGAAACCTTTTTTTTCTGTCAATTTGTGATGATGCAATGGTGACTATTTTTTTTTGAACGGGATGCAATGGTGACTATTGTGCAGGGGCAGCAGCAGAGTCAGAGACAGAAGTCGCCGGCCGCGGCGAGTCCACGGCCGACGGTCCACGTCGACGGCGTCACGCTGTCGCCGCCAGGCGCGTACATCGTCGGCACGGTCCGTGAACAAATTCCCACGACACGCGCGTACTGCGTCGATGTATGACGTATCTGCCTTCCTTCAGATTTCTTGCGTGCGTATCTCTCACATATATTCATGAGTTTGCATATGTTCTTCACTCCGTGTGTCTTTCCTATCCATGCATATTTATAGACCCCGAGATCTCGGTCGAAGAACCTGGTAGATTTTTTTTTATCGGATGTCTCCGAAGAGACAAGAACCTGGTAGATTTTCATCGCCGATGTTTTGCTGTTTGCTCTGCATCGTCTTGTTTCCCTTTGTGAATGAGTCTACGAGAGAAAAGGTAGTGGAGCTCCATGTTCTGCATGATTCCAAAAACTTAAGCCTGATGCTGCGATTGCCAAAAATAGCGTTTTCCATGTGCTGTTAGGAATCGATGGGCAATCAACTCCTAATTAAATTCAGTCATCAGGTTATCGACCCACTGGTCCAACAGAAACGTAATGGAGAGTAAGAATTTAGCTTTAGTTCTTCATTCAGTTACATGACCAGGAAGGATGTTCAGAATTATGAAAACGATATCGATGTCGGTAGGTTGCTGGGACATTGCACGGGTCAGATACGAATGGGGGCGGATCAGCAATTCAGCACTCGGCAGTCCCTGTCACTGGATGCTATGCCTGCACATGGCCACTTTAATCCGTTGAAACCGAGAGACTAACTACCGATAAATGCACCGCATTTTGTTGTCGATCAAGTCAAGCAGCAGTGTGGATAGAGTGTTAAGTACAAACACCATCAATTTGCTAGCATGAAACCATAAAAAAGCCCGGAAAGGAAAGGAAAGGATATGTTCTCCAGGCCGGTTATTTGCGGTGGCACTACGAATTTTGTTATTTTCTGAAACACACAGCTCACGTACAAATGCACACTCATCCAGCTTGAGATTAACCAAATTTCTATCGTCATAAGTAGATCCGTCGATTCTTAAAATAAATTTAGAAAAAAATACAAATATCTGTTCAAACCAAATAAGCAAGGTACTCGGTTCCTATTGCGCTGGTTGTTCATGGTGTTGGAAAGACGTCAAAATGTTTGGCTGGTATGTACAAGGCCAGCCATATATTGGCCTGGGCCTTTTTATGGTTAGAAGCAGGCCAGTGTGCCTCTTATCAGGCCCATACATTAGGCCCTCAAGAGTCCAAGAAGAAAATAAAACAAGAGGACGGAGTGAAATTAGCCTCTAGTAAAGCCCGTTGTATCTGCACAGAACGGGAATGTTTTGCAGTTCCAATCTTCAATCCATGTCCTGCATAGATTGATACCTCAATGCATACATTCCTATACAGTACTTTCTTTGTTTCAAATTATAATTTATTTGACTTTTTTTACTTTAAGTTTGACCGCTTGTTTTATTAAAAAATTTACAAAAAATCACATCTTTTGTTATAATTTATTTTATTAATAAAAGTTCTTAAAAATGACTTGACTATATTTGTACAAACATTTTGAATAAGACAAGCAGTCAAATTTAAAGTAAAAAAATTCAAATTAATTATAATTTAAAACAGAGAGTACTGTCAGAACCGAAGAACGGGACGTATACACACATGCTTCCCGTCGTCGAGCTTGCTGCGCCTGCACGCCGGGTCCCTGGCCGTTTAGATGGACAGCCACACCCCGGATGCGCTAACTTAGATTTGTTGGTTTGTTCACGCGTTATTATTTCATTCTAATTAGGACAGAGGGCTCCAGCAGACGGATTTGAACGGGCGCTGCAACAATTACACTGCAACAATTAACCTTTTTAATGCACAATAAGTTAGGCCAGCTACGGTTATCGGTCCATATAAAAAAACATAGTTCAGGAATCAGGACTAAGACAAGAAACAAGAGCATTCTTGAAAAAAAAGACAAGAAACAAGAGATTTCTCAATATAAAAAGCATTTTACTTAAGTATTTGAAAAGTTATATATATGCTCCAAATACCAAAAATAATCACCGCCGAAAGCCCGTAACGCAACATTATAATTTGAACAAATTAGTCATGGAATTTTCATGGCTACATAATCTCTACAAAAGCTACTAATCAACTCAGCACACATGTGACTTTTTTTTCAGCTTGATTCTTTCTCATTTTTGGCATTTGGAATGGTTCCATGCTAGTAAGTGGCTTTTGTCGGAGATTTTGTAGCCGTGACATTCTATGTCAAGGCTTCAGTGGAGAATATTTGGTTAATAGAAAAATGTATTTTAAAATATCATTTTATACAAGGAAAAAAATCTTTTAGGTGCTTCTAAACCAGACCTAATTTAGGCGACAACTGTAGCTAGGCTAATTTGTCGTGTATTAAGAAAACGAAGCGCTACAACTGTTGGATGAGTGATGGATGGCATCTAGGAGGAGTAATAATATAAGTCAAAGAAGTCCTTAGCTTGAATCATCTTAGAGAAAACCATTTAAAAACATATTTATGAGAACACTATGCATCTCGGCAAAAAATATATACTGTAATAATCAATGGATTTTGTACTGGAATCAATGAATGTTGTCTAGAAAATAATTTTTTAGGTTAAAACATCATATATCATCCCGGCTTGTTTTTTTTTTTTTTGAAATAGACCTGTTTACCGGTAGCCATAGCAATAGCGATGCGACTTTCCTCCAACAAGTCCTACCGTCATTTGTCAGTGCGTCACCAGTGGTCGCGACTCACCACCTTTCCCTCCATCCAGCCCTACAATCCCACACATAAAAGCCCACGGACGCATCTCCACGAATCCTCTTTCCAGCCACCCTCACGCAGTCACGCTTCGCCCTAGTCCCTCCCTCCCAAGATGGCGGCGGCCACCTCCTCCACCACCTACCTCGCCCTCGCCCGCAAAACCCTAAACCCCGCCTCCTCGGGGGGCCCAGGCGCCGCCGCCGCCGCCTCCGTCTCCTTCCCCGCCGCGCAGGCCCCATGCCTCGTGGCCGCCTCCGCGGACCGCCGTCGCGCCGTGGCCGCCAAGGTCTCGTCGCCGGCGGTCGTCGGCACCGCCATGCCGTCGCTCGAATTCGAGACCTCCGTATTCAAGAAGGAGAAGGTGTCCCTGGCGGGCCATGAGGAGGTCTGATCTGTGCCCCGTGCTGTTGTCTTCCGTGGTCCCCTTCGGTGATTGTTTCGAGCAACACCGGTTGCTGATTTTGGTGGGTTTATTATGCTGCAGTATATTGTGAGGGGCGGGAGGGATCTGTTCCCGCTGCTTCCAGAGGCGTTCAAGGGAATCAAACAGATTGGTGTGATCGGCTGGGGCTCGCAGGTTAAAAATCTACAAACTCGTTTCTCTGACGGGATGACACTTGGTGCCACAGTTTATTTCTACTATTGGGTTATTTTGATTGAGTACAGATAGAATTCGTATAAGTTCCCAAATGATTGTGTAATCTTGGAGACAATATCTCTGTGACTGATAGACAAATTTTTGGTCGAGCACTCCCTGGTCGGATGATGTGGTAGGGCCAATTTGCTTGACAGTGTTTCTGACTTTAGGCAAAGAAACAGTATATGCTAGTTTTAGCCTAATATTACTTGGTTCCAACTACTAATGCCACGCTAACTCACCACCACAGTACACATATTCTGACTTGGCCCCTGCTTTTAGGCTCGGGTGTTGAAAGGGTAATGTCATAGTGCTAGTATTACTCTATTATATATTTTGGTTTAGTATAAAGCAATATGGATGCTACTATGTTTGCTTGTGTGGGATGCAGCTAATGTATGATGCTTTGTTTCCTTGCGTGGTATGCAGCTAATGTATCTGTTACATAAAGAAGATGGGGGCATCAATATAATATCTACTTTGTGTAGATGTTGATGTACAGTCTGTATTTGCTTGATATTTCCTTGTTATTAGTTGTTCCCCATCAAGATTTTTCCTATTGACTTTTGGACAGAATCTC
The DNA here is from genome assembly GCA_004135705.1 of Alloteropsis semialata. Taxonomy (NCBI): domain Eukaryota; kingdom Viridiplantae; phylum Streptophyta; class Magnoliopsida; order Poales; family Poaceae; genus Alloteropsis; species Alloteropsis semialata. Next base: position 27,762,540 of record CM014274.1, on the reverse strand, counting down.
TCCAATTGATAACTGTGTGCAGGCAATAACATTGCTGATGTTAATTTTGCAGGGTCCTGCACAAGCTCAGAACTTAAGAGACTCGCTTGTTGAGGCAAAGTCAGACATTGTTGTTAAGGTTAGGCCTTTTGCGTTTTGCCAGTACAGCATATCCCTGATAGATAAGGTTAAATGTTCTTGCATATCTTAGCTCTAAGTCATTTCTTGAATGATCCATCAACTGTTCCTGTCATAAGGTAGCTAAAATAACTGCTGGGCTATTCCCTTGAGATTATGGGTTTGTCAACTGGTACCTAAGTAGTTAAGTAGTAAGCAGTACTTACATTTCTGATTCTGTTGTGTGTGTTTTCAGATTGGTCTCCGGAAAGGTTCCAAATCTTTTGAAGAAGCACGTGCAGCTGGATTCACTGAAGAGAGTGGGACGCTGGGTGATATATGGGAGACTGTATCAGGCAGTGATCTCGTGTTGCTTCTGATATCAGATTCTGCTCAGGTTTGCTTCTTCAGTGATTCATATGCTCATATACTGCATACTTTCTATGATCATTTGCTGGTGTAGTATATTGATTTAAACTATTATTATTTTAGTTATATTACTTTGTAATGAGATTGATTTTGTGCTTCTAGCTGGCGATACTCTTATCTGTCTAATAGTGTTAGTGTTTTTAAAAGAGTTATGCAGTGGCATAAATTCGTATACTAATCGCCATCTTTAGCATGGACATTCTCCATCAATTTTTTGTAGTTCATAGTTATTTTGTCTTAACAGTGCTTTTATTTCTTTCAGAAGTGATTGTTTTTGTTAGTTTATACATCTGTTTTATGCTTGTTAGTCTTTTGGTTCTTGTTCCAGCAAATTTTTGCTTCCCTCATTCATTTTTCATGCTCAATTTCCTGTAAAATTTGATTTATGGTATTTCAATGCTCTGTTACAGGCTGATAACTATGAGAAAATTTTCTCACACATGAAACCCAACAGTATTCTTGGTTTGTCACACGGATTTCTCCTTGGACATTTACAATCCCTGGGTCTTGATTTCCCTAAAAACATCAGTGTGATTGCTGTCTGCCCCAAGGGAATGGGCCCATCAGTTAGAAGGCTTTATGTTCAGGGCAAAGAGATAAATGGTGCTGGTATTAATGCTAGCTTTGCTGTTCACCAGGTATGCGATATGCTACGCATGGGCATTGCCTGCACAGTTTACTATTCAACTTGTTTACTTTCATCAAGGAATAGTGAAACACATGTTCTTTTTGTTTGTTTCTTCAAGTTTACATTTTTGAAACTCTGTCAACATCCTTGTACTGTTCTTTGCATGTAGGATGTTGATGGAAGGGCTACAGATGTAGCTCTGGGGTGGTCAGTTGCTCTAGGTTCTCCTTTCACATTTGCAACTACTCTAGAGCAGGAGTACCGAAGCGATATTTTTGGAGAGCGAGGTGATCTACTTTCCTGTTCGCTTTAATAAAGTTTCCTAGGGCACGACTAATTTTTATTATTCAGGTATTTTGCTCGGTGCTGTTCATGGCATGGTGGAGGCTCTTTTCAGGCGATACACAGAACAGGGAATGGATGAGGATTCAGCATATAAGAACACTGTAGAGAGTATCACTGGAATCATCTCTAAAACTATTTCGAAGAAGGTACATGTAGCTTCTCATCTCTTTCTAATGTCTCTTTTATCTTCTGTGCTTACACATTGCATATCGTACCAGGGAATGCTTGAAGTGTACGACTCCTTGACCGAAGAAGGAAAGAAGCAGTTCATTGAGGCATATAGCGCGGCATATTATCCATGCATGGAAATATTGTACGAGTGCTATGAAGATGTTTCTTCTGGAAGTGAGATTAGAAGCGTAGTGTTGGCCGGGAGGAGATTTTATGTATGTTCTCCTATCCACCTGAGAAATGCTAAATCATATTTCTTTCATGGATATGCAATGAAACAACAAAATATCTGACTCAACTGATTTTCTTACTTTTAATAGGAAAAGGAAGGGCTTCCTGCTTTCCCCATGGGAAACATTGATCAAACACGTATGTGGAAGGTGGGTGAAAGGGTGCGGTCAACCAGGCCACAAGGTGATCTTGGACCATTGCATCCCTTCACTGCTGGAGTGTATGTTGCATTGATGATGGCTCAGGTTGGATCCTCTATCCCAAAATGGAAAATAGGATTTGATGATTTCACATGGCTTGGTGAAAAGTTACAATTTCTTCTATTTCATGCCCTTGCAGATTGAGGTCCTTAGAAAGAAGGGACACTCTTACTCTGAGATCATCAATGAGAGCCTGATCGAGTCTGTGGACTCTCTGAACCCTTTCATGCATGCTCGGGGGGTGGCCTTCATGGTTGATAACTGCTCCACTACTGCTCGCCTGGGATCAAGGAAGTGGGCGCCGCGTTTTGACTACATCCTGACTCAGCAAGCTTTTGTTACTGTTGATAAGAAGGCACCAATCAACCAAGACCTCATTAGCAACTTCATGTCTGATCCGGTCCATGGTGCCATTGAAGTCTGTGCTCAGCTGAGGCCCACCGTTGACATCTCCGTGACTGCCGATGCAGATTTCGTGCGCCCAGAGCTCCGACAGTCTTCGTAAAGCTTGTATCGATCTGCAGTGCATCTCAGTTGTTAGGTTAAGATGCTCTATGAATGTGGGTGCTTGTACTCTTAGGCTATGTATTGCTGCTGTTTGAGAACCAGAAAAATAAACTCTTGAGTGTAGGAATGTTGTGATGGTACTGAACCTATGTTTGGCAAGAATAAAAGTAAGTGGTTTGATCGCAATATCTATTTCCCTATCCCTTTTCAATGCGAATGATGTTGAGTTGATGACTCGAGCTTGTGATCTGTCTGTTCTGAGTATCATCATGGACCCAGTTCAAGCAATTTCTGTCAACCATTTCTGACTTTGGTTTGCTAAGTTGAGCTATTTGAGTTCTGATGAATTGAACTATTGAAGCCAGGTCCATGTGGAAGCATCAAGATCTGAGCACTTGTCCACATGAATGTATCAGTGATAATTTTGTGAAAAATTCTTTCATCCCTTCCACTTGTGACAGAAGGGAAGCTCAAACTGTTTGTCAACAATCGCTGCAAACTTTTCTTGGGAAGGATACGCCGACAAGGACAGGCATTTGCACCGACGAAGGTGCCGGCCCTCCGGACTAGGCAATGCAAACCCTGCGGCCTGCGCCACACTAGCCAGCGGACAAACACTGCCAATAGCTCGGTCATCCCGCCGTCGAACATCCGCATGCTAAACTCCTAAAACCCAACGATTAATTCGAGGTTTGCCACGCTTCGTTCGTTTGGCGTTTCCCGATTCACCCGCTTATAAAAAGCTCCCAATAAACACTCGCAAATCACATCGTCAAGCCATCCATAAATCAGCAGGTAGGTAGTTGAACACAGCTAGCCGAGCTGATCAAATGGCGGAGAGGCAGGGCGGCGTGGTGAAGAAGGGGCACGAGGAGGGCCTGAAGCTGGCGGTGTCGCTGCTGGAGGAGTTCGGGCTGCCGCTGGGGCTGCTGCCGCTGGCGGACGTGATCGAGGTCGGGTTCGTGCGCGCGACGGGGTACATGTGGATCGCGCAGCGCAAGAAGGTGGAGCACCAGTTCAAGCTGGTGAGCAAGCAGGTGAGCTACGACGTGGAGATCACGGGGTACGTCCAGGCCAAGAGGATCAAGAAGCTCAAAGGCGTCAAGGCCAAGGAGCTCATGCTGTGGCCGCCCGTCAACGAGATCACCGTCGACGACCCGCCCACCGGCAAGATCCACTTCAAGAGCCTCGCCGGCGTCACCAAAACCTTCCCCGTCGAGGCCTTCGCCGCGGGGCAGTAGCCGCCGCCGCCGCCGCCGCCGCCGCCTTGTCTACGTCACGTGCACTGCTCTGCTGCTTGATTTGCCGCATGGTTACAAAAAGCGCGCTAGCTAGCTGCCGAAGATAGCGCCATGAAGAAGATGGATTTGTACTGTTTCAGTTTCGCGAGTGGGTTGTGAGAAACTGAGAATGGATTTGCGACATACCTTTTACTTGCAGTTGTTTGAGAATGCAGCAACTCTCTTTGTGTTTCTGACGACTGACGACCGCGATTTTGGGTTTTTTTTGGTGCTTCTGTTTGTCCCGCCGCTCTTTTGAGGACGAATGGATCATACTAGGCCCATTTACTGATCCACCCGTGCACCTGGGCCGGGCAGTGGCGTCGCAGGAGCGGATTGAGAATCGGAGAAGAAGAAGTTGGGTGACGTGGGCCACCTGTATCTATCTATCTATACTATAAAGAACGAAAACAATTGAAAATATTTTTCATCCAATTTGAGCCCACCGTACCCCTCACATTGGACCCACCAGTCAGGGCGAGGGAGGTGGAAAAGGACCGAGACCCATAGAAATCGATAGTTAGAGAGTGAGTGCCTAAAATTAATTTTTTTTTGTCACCGAGAACGATTCTACCCGTTCGCTAATTGTTTCGCCGTATTTTGCCGCACGGCACGCTAGGACTCCTACTCGGCGCTCTTGAGGAGACCGTACCCTGATTTTATCCTTCCTATAAATCCTGTTCTTGCATCCCGTCTGTCCAATCGTAGCGCCGCATGCCTCATATCGCATAGACTTACCAGCGCTGCCCCCGCCGGTCTTGGCATATGTCAACTAGCAGCCGGATCATGGCCCTGCTAATATAAACGTTGATGCGCGCTCTGCATATGAGAAGAGCATTCAATCAACACCGCCACCAGTACGTCCAATCCACCGCTACTTCTGATCCTCAGGAGATACCTTTCATATTTCATACACACCGTCCAGCTCTCTATCATGGCACATACCGTGATGTTAAGTCTTGGCTTCTTTTTTATGCCAGTTAGAAATTAGACAGCTAACGTGAGCTCAGGAGTTTTTTCTCATCTCTTTCTTTCAGCTTGGTACTAATCGGCCGTTCGAGGGGGAAAATCATAAGCTAAATTTATGTGTTTCAAGTGATGGAACTGGGTACAACATCTTCGGTACAATGTGCCTGCTCCTCACTATTATGTTATCATAATAATTCAGAACTCAGTAGACAAATGTGATGGGGTATACTATCTTTTGAAATGTATATGGCATATATCTAACAATTTTAGACAAATTTATATGTTGGTGGGTATCATGTCGCTTTTGTAAACGTGTGCATTCCTTATAATTTAATCTTCACTCCTATTTCCAAAATGAGAATATGTGATTATTCAATTATACAAATCCACATTTCATTGCTTGCGTATATATGATTATTTGAAATTAGCATAAACACAAAACTTAACATTTAATATTCAGGTAATTTGAGTTTTTGAAGAGAATAAGTTTTAGGCAAAAGGGACACCCCGTGCAATGCCCCTCCAATTGTCGCGGACGAGGAGGCGGTCATGGTAGGTGAGACAACTAGAGCACTGAATTGCAATCTGGTTCGATTTGTGTTTTTACTTGTGCCGAAACTTGTCGATATTTTGCAATTTGATTTGAATTTTGATGTTGCAAAAAAAAGAAAATGCTAGAAAAAAATGTAGTCCTTGAGAGGATTGGGCTATCATGAGTACAAAATATTGTGGCACATTGTACAGGGTAAAGCAAGAGATGGTGTATTCTATTCTACACAAAAAATCGATATTATATATTGTGTAATGTTAAAGTATGGATACTATCTTTTAATAAACATACGTACGTGTCGCACGTGCGTCTATGCTAGTGAAATGAAACGAAGGTGTAGGATCGGAGGTGGGCCCGTTAGACTAGCCTGGAATCCACGGAGACGGTGTTCCACCGCTGATTTGTGAAGGATTGACGGACTTCAGCTAGAATTGCCCTACGTTCATCGTCGCGGCCCTGCTGCATATCATGAACCGAGCCGCGCCCCCGGTGTTAGGCTCGGCGCCGACGGCCGAAAGCGTCGGTGCGCAGCAAACCCGCACATCGAGTGGACGCGAGTACTACACGGGGTGGTCCCGGGCTCCCACTAGCTCCATCCGGTCGGGCTGCCCCGGCCGAAATCACGGAGCCCCGGGATCGTCGTCTGCTGTCAGCACCACACCGCCACGAGTCCACGACACTTGGCCCTGTTTAGTCCACCGCAGAAAGCAAAAAATTTTCACCTGAAGAACCATGTCAGTTCATTTCTTCTCTCTGTACATGCGACCCAACGGGTGCATCTAAACACTCCTTGATCTCGAAGTCATCCATCTATCCGCTCAACGGCCCAAATAAGCCACGCACGCACGACCGGTAAGGCTTGCATCAAGTTAACTCGTGGGTGTACGGACCGAGCAGCATGTACCTGCACTAGTTTTTTAGATAAAGGATGAACCAAAACATCCGGCCTCTGCGTCTGTCGACGTACACAGCCCCTTATTACAAAGTTTGCATCAAAGTCAAAACAAACGAGCAAGCCGTTCTCAGAAAATTAAACTAAAGCAAACGGTAGATATGGTTCCACCCTCCTTTGACCAGCTCCATCGCCACAATCTCTATGTACCTGCACTAGTTAGGCCGTGTTCAGATACAAGGGCAATAAATTGTCCCCAAGGAATCTCGTAGGCATGAAGTACTAAATGAAGTCTATTTACAAAACCTTTTCACAGATGAGTGTAACTTTGCGCGACAAATCTAATGAGCCTAATTAATCCATGATTTGCAACAGTAATGCTACCGTAATCATCCTCTAATCGTGCGATCAAAGGCCTTATTAGATTCGTCTCACGAATTTGCCACGGGTTGTGGAGGTAGTTTTGTAAACTGACTTTATTTAATATCACTAATTAGTGGTCAAAGTATGGTGCAAAAAATTTACCCCACCATCTAAACGGGCTTATTTTCGGCTCAGTTCAGTCTCGACTCGCGAGCTGTCTGTGTCCCCACCGACTATACATAGCACACACCACACCATACAGATCCAGCTGATGAACACGAAATGAGAGATACGTACGGGTCGTCGTAGTAAAGACGGCAACGTGGCTTTGTACAGTGGGCCATCGCCTCTGTGTGGTGGTCGCGCGTTACTCCTGCTTGATGGAGTGAAAACGTCAGGTTAAAATCTCGTCTCCTGCACCCTTTACGCTCTCCGTTTCGTGTCACGCATCTGGTAACCAAAAATGGGACATCTGACTTTCGCGGTCTGTGGGCCCGCGCCCTCGCCGCCAATTATGGGCATTGATCTTTCATGGAGCATGTGGGCCCACGCGCTGTCGGAGTGAGCATGTTTGAGATCGTGAAAATTGGAGCGGCGAACGGCAAGGAATCGATCTTGTATTGGAGCCACGTCGGGCGCCGAGAATGAGCCGGTCATGAGTAATGCTTAACCCTCTCCGTACTCGTCATCCTCTAAATCTATACTCTAAAAAGAATATTTCTGTCTGGTCATTAAGATTCTCTCCTCTATATCAAATTCTCCCGCAACCATCGTACTCTATATCCCAATCTTCTATACCAACGTCCACCTGTGAGACCCACTCATCAACCTCACCCCTACCTTATCCACCCGCCCCCTATCTCCCTCCCCGTCCACTCCGTCTGCCCCTCCTCTCTCTCTCCCTCCGTCCCCATCCCCTCCTCCTGGATGACGCCCCTCCGCCCCTCCCCCTCCTTGCAGCGCGGGGCAGCAGCGGCCGTGGTGGAGCCACCCCTCTCCCTCTCCACGCGGAGGTTCCCCAGCGAGCTCCATGGCGGCGGCGGCCCGGGGCAGATCCCCGGCGAGCTCCATGGCGACGGCGGCCCGGGTGCTCGACAGGCGTCCGCCCGCAGCCAGCCCGCCTCCCGCTCCAGCCCGGACACCTCGTCTGGCAGCGGAAGTCCGTCGTCCCCATCGCCGACGCAGGGAGCAGGCTCCTCGTGCGGCCCCTCCCCGACACCGGCTCCCTCCGCCCCTCCCTTGGTC
>CM014274.1:27731363-27753759 GCA_004135705.1 Alloteropsis semialata | reverse complement strand
TTCTCTTGATAAATTTATTTAGTATGAAAAAAAATTAGTGTTTTCCACTATTTTAGTTGCCATAATTCTTCTTCTTTTTTCTCTGAGGAACTTGTGGAGAAAGCAATACTAAACGGTTCTTTTTCCTACGGAACTCGTGGAAAAGGGAAAGTTTAAAAACTTATGAGGAAAATGAAACTTTTTGTAACAAGATGTCAAATCCGTGATGAATTATGCCACTGGTCACTGGAATGTGGATTATAGCACGTTTTTCGTCGTACTCCCTCCATTTTATAATACATGTTTTATTAGTTTTGTCCTAAGCTAAAATTATACAACTTTGACCAAGTTTATAGAAAAATATAAGTTTATAATCAGATCAATTATAATAAAAAATGAATGGTTAAAATGTAAATTGAGAGACCGTGTCATGTCAAACTACGGATTATAAACTCATATCGTGCTAGAGGAGTGAAAGAAATAAAAGAATCCAAGAGTTTGCTGCCAACTTACAGTTACCATGATGCCATTTTGTGTTGTACTGCTCAACGCAAAATCCTCCCTCTCAACAATTAAAAGATCCATTCATGCGAGATTTGTAAAAAAAATTACTTAGAGCCCTGTTTGGATCTGGCAGAGCTAAAGTTTAGCCCTGTCACATCAAATGTTTTGATGCTAATTAAGAGTATTAAACATAGGCTAATTACAAAACTAATTGCACAGATGGAGGCTAATTCATTAGACGAATCTATTAAGCTTAATTAGTCCATGATTTGACAATGTGGTGCTATAGTAACCATTTGCTAATGATGAATTAATTAGTCTTAATAAAATTTTTTCGGCCACCAACTAAACACGGCCGGCACACCAACCAACCCCACCCGCGTATACTCAAGACTCGCCCAGGAATCACACGGCTCACGCTGTCACGCACACTCCCATTCACTGCCGCCAGCAGCACGGCGCGGTGGTCGCCACCAGCCAGCCAGCCGGCCGGCCGCATCCCACGACCATTAGTGCGCCGCGCCGTGCCGCGCGCCACTTGTTCTTTCCTTTGTCCGGCCCCGGCGCCATCAGCGCTGCCGATCCACCATCCCGTCTATCGGGGGGCCGCTTGCGGCCGCCCTCCCGGTCCCAGCACCCAGACGCGGCCGCCGTACGCCACCGGCCACAGCTACGCCGCGCGGCGCTTTTACTCGCTGCTCTCGTACGCGCTGATCTGGAACTGCAACGCCGGCAGCAGGAAGCCGACCCGGGCGGCGCTTTCGTTTCAATTGGATTCGAAACATGACCGCGACCTTTTCGACAGCTTGCGTGCACCAGCCATTTACAGAATCATCAATGGCATGCAGCACTACAGCTGCTGCGGCCTTTTCTTTTCTTGATTGTTCCTTTTCACGGCGCCCGCCGACCGACCAAGCAAAAACCATTTCACGCCGATCGACAGCACAGACAAACAAACAGAGATGATGATCTCGGCCTCCGGGAGGAACGAATCCTTGCTTTAGCTTGTCAAAATTTTGCCCTTTTTTAAACAGAAAACAGAGCAAAACAAAACGAATCTGTGCACGGTTACCGGCGATTTCGAATCGATCGAAGACCATCCATCCCGTCTCGGTCTCGGTCTCGCTATTTGTCTAGGCGAGGAGCATCTGGAAGAGCATGTCATTCCAGATGTCGATGGGCCCGGGGAGGCACCAGTGGATGCAGTCGTTGTACAGCTGCACCTTCTCGTTGGGCCAGTGCCCGTACCGGCTGGGGTGGCCGTCGGGCCGCATCAACATGGCCGCCGTGGCGTCCATGAGCATGAGCCGCCGGCCCTTGTCGCGGGCGGCCTTCTCCGCGGCGCGGAACTCCTCCATCTGCGCGGTGTAGAAGTGCAGGTCCCGGCCCTCCATGCTCGTCTGGTTCGCCCGCAGCGGCTGCGTGCGCCTGCAGTCGCCGCCCTGGTCCCACGTGCCGTTCTCGAAGTGCGACATCGGGGAGAGCATGCGCACGATGACGCGGCCCCGGAGGGTGTCCAGGTCGTTGATGGCGCGCAGCGCGACGCGCCACGCGCGGCGCTGCGAGTAGTAGAGCGTCAGGTCCGGGACGCCGTACTGGCGGCTGCAGAAGCTGCAGCCGACGAGGCGGCGCTTCTCGTAGAAGAGGGAGGGGCGGGAGAACCAGTTGGCCGCCGACACCAGCACGTAGTCGAAGCGGGAGATCTGCGACACCCACTTGTCGTCGGGCTCGTCCAGGTAGAGGCTCCAGTGGCCCGTGTGCGCGGGGCCGTCGTGGTCGGGCTCCCGCGCCCGCACCAGGAACGGCGACCAGAACATGCTGATGGTGAAGTTGTACGCCCGGTAGTGGTACACCTTGTTCTGGTCCGTCGGGTTCGCCGACAGGTCCTTGGGATAAGACACCTGCAGCAACCAATTCAGTTTCTGCTCTTGCTGTTTGCTCATCGATCTATCTTCAATCTACTAGCTGACTATAGTATGTATCCGAAATGAGGCAATCTGAATTGCTCTACCTGGGAGAGGAGGCAGAGCAGCGACTGCATGTGGTTCCTGGCCAGCGAGTCCCCGACGAAGGCGAGCGACTTGCCGCGGGCGAACTGGAGGAACTGCAGCGGGTCGAAGCGCGGCAGCTCGCAGCCGGAGGGGCGCCACCGCCACTTGAGGAAGCCGAGGTCGGGGCGGCCGTACTTGAGGCAGTTCTGGTGCTCCTGGATCATGTGGCAGGTCTTGTGGTTGTAGTAGGGCGCCTCCGTGTCCGGCACCCACTCGCCGCGGAAGATGTCGCAGTACTTCATCACGCTCACCACGGGGGTGGAGGAGGCCAGCTTGGCGGCGCGCGGCGCCACGCCGACGCCCACCAGCCCGAAGTACTGCGCGTTGGTGAGCACGATGAGGATGGCCAGCGCCGAGAAGTAGACCGGCACCGGCCCGAACAGGAACCGCACCAGCCAGGGGAGCTTCATCCCCGCTCCTCCTCCTCCTCGCCGGCCTATCTTATCTATCTATCCCTCCGCCAGAATCCTCCAAATTAAATTGAATTCAATCCCCTCCTCCTCCTATCTCTGGCTGCCTAGCAATCAATCAATCTCTCCTCCGCCCGCTCTCCCTCTGCTAGCAATTCAGCAGCTGGACGAGCGTCGGCGCGCCGGCGAACGAGAGGGCGGCGCCGCTGATGGCCGGCCACACCCACACGGCGCTCGCTCCTTTCGCTAGCTAGCGAGCAGCGGCGCTATCGATCCACGGCGGGGGAAGAGCCGCGCCCCCTTTTTGCTGGTCTTGAATAAGGCCGGGCCGAGGCGGTGGCCACGCGAAAGAGAGTAGGTGCGCGGCCGGTTTCAATAATACTGCCAAGTGGGGCTCGCAAGGGAACATGTCTGTCCCTCTCATTATTTATCGCCTAAGCTAAAGCCCTAAGCTCTCCTCTCCATCATTAGGAAACGCTCCCGGCATGACGACCTCTGTTTGGGTTGAAGCCGTTGCGCGCCACCTGCCGAGCTGTAAATCGAGCTGGCTTTGACGCGAGTGATCGGGTCGTGCCCCTGCACCAACACCGCACCAGGGCCTGCTGCAGATCTCGAACCGATTGATTATCCTGTCCTATTATACGGGTTTTTTTTAATTTAAAAAAATGCATTTTGGCTGTACTCGTGTGCTCCACTGCAGAGGAATCGACGAACGGGAACCAAACGGGTGAGGGGCGATAAACAAAGGGGGAGGGACGGAACAACAGCGGTCGACGCGGCACGGGCTTCGATAAAAAGACAGCGGTTAGTTTTGTGTTTACGGGAGTGGACGCCGTGTCCGCATGTTTGTCCGGGTGGAGTTTGAGGGAGATCGACCGAGGTGGGCAAGCGAGGGAGATTCAGATTCTTCTGGTCGGCCTCGGCCCCGAGGGTAGGGCAGAGTAGTAACTGGCGCCGTGACGCGCGATTAGCTGCGTTTGTATCACGGAGACGCGCGTCGCTGTCCGTCCGGAGTCCATTGGGCCGATTCGAACCGGCCGAGAGACGTTAACCCCGAGGCTGGCATTTTTGTGTGCGACCATAAGGAGCAAGTACCCTGTTTTTTTTTATCGATGTAACTAATTTTAACCATGTTTACAGATAGAGCTGAACGAAAAACTGCTCGCTCGGCTTGTGACGAACTCGGCTCGGCTTGATTCATTAACGAGCCAGCTCAAACAGTCACCTCAGCTCGTTAATATAACGAGCGAGTTCGAGCTGGCTCGCGAGCCAAACGAGCTGCAATATTACAGCTTAATGAGGTGCAAGTCTGCTCATGTGGATGGTTGTGTACTTATGTTCATTTGCATAATTGCATGTTGGGTCTTATATGTACCATGTGGATGGTTATGTACTTGTGTTTATGTTATTTATGTGAAATTGTGAACCCCAATAATTATTATTTATCAATGTTCAGCTCACGAGCTAAACGAGTTGGCTCGAGCGAGCTAACGAGCCGAGCCGAGATGGCTCTCCAGCTCGTTACTATAACGAGCCGAGCCGAACTAGCTCGTTATCCTAACGAGCCGAGCCGAGTCGAGCCGGCTCGTTATCCAGCCCTATTTACAGATAAATATAATAATGACTATACTATCTACCGTAACCATCAAGAATTTAATGGAACAAACTGGTATCATGAATATTATTTTGTTATAAAGTTGATCAAAGTTAGTCAAGTTTAACTTCGAACAAAATTAATGTGATATTTATGTAGATAAAAACCGAAGGATTAAATTATTACCTCTTTGGATCCATATGGAATAATAGGACCGCTATGCATTAGCTAGTTAAAGAATGCTAATAAGTGGTGAACCGGTGATAGTACACAAAAGCAATCTATTAGCAGGTAGATCTAAGCACCACCATGCTGCTAATAGTTAGCTAGTTAATAATTACTTTATTCATTTGTAAGTTATTTTAGCTTTTTGAGAGTCAAACCATTTTAATTTGACCAAAATAATAGAGAGATTTACAAGAATTTATGACTGTAATTAGATATTCTATAAAAATAATATTTAATAAAAATCTAATTGTATCTATTTGGTATCATGAATGTTGGTATTTTGTTGAAACCAAAGTTGAGATGATTCGACTTTAAAAAAATTAAAATGGCTTACAATTCGAACGGAGGAGTAGCCACTATTAGCTTTTAGATAACTAACTGCATAGTTGTATAGTTATAGTTATGAACATCAAACCCTATAACTCTGCGAGCCGTGTGCTTTCTTTTTTCTGAAATGGACAGGAACAGATACGGGGTACGCATTCGTGCATGTGCGACGGCCAAAACCGTGTGAAATGCGGACAACCACTCCACCGGGCAAGAGTGTCGCGAGATGGTAGTTGCAGCATCGGATGCCCTAAACCCTAAAGGTAAAACAGAGACTGAGGAACAAGAGAGCAGCGTCAGTGGAAGGGAAATTGCGAAATTGCTCTTCTCCTGCGCCGTACTTATGACGCCTCGCGAAGATCGTGATTCCTGAGTAGCAGAACTGTGCAAGGAGACAAGGATACGTGGCGCGGGTTGCCCAAACAGCTGTCGCCCGGGACCGGCCCACGGGACCACACGCCAGCGTCCGTCCGGGCGCGTGAAAGCGCCGTAGAAAATCATCTTCCCGTGAAAGAGCAGCGTGCATCGGTCATCGGCGTTTGGTCCCGTAACAGAACAGGGCCGCCGGGTCAGCGACCCCGATCCATTTCTGCGTCCCCCGTCGGGACGGCGACGGCAGGAGCCGCTGCCGGGCGGCACATGACCGCGTGGCGTGCGACCATGATGACCCGGCCGCGCGCGTTCGTGTCGTGGCATTTGGATCCAGCAGGGTTACATACATGTCCGCTAATCTTTCCCCTTGGGTGTGAGGGGAGAGGGCTCCACGGCGATGGCGATGGCGACGGCGGCGATGGTGGACGCGACAAAGCGGCAGTGGGGCAGGTAAAGCTCGTGCTCATCAACAGGGCGGCACATGGCAGAAAAGCTGGGAGGGAGCTGCGGGCGGCAAGGGAGATCCGCTCCGCCCGAGCCGTTCCCATCGATCGCTCCCGTTTGGGCCGGTCCAATAATTCACCGGTAGCAAAGCCGAAAGGCTGAGCGTGGAAGCTCACGCCAACACATTACCGTTTTCCGCCAGGGCAGTGACCGAAAGGCACGCACGTTTGATCTCGGCACCGCACCCTCGGCTGCTGCTGATGCATTGCGGAGGTGTTGGAGGAGGCTACGGGCTACGGCCTGACGATTCCGCAATTCTATGCGTAGACATCGTCAATGACTCGTGGGGATGTTTGTACATGCCACATGGGGCCGGGATTCGGCAGCTACGCGCCTGCGCCATGCGGCCACGCTATAATGCTAAACAATGCCCATGGCTACAAAGAGTATCAGCTGAGATAACCGAAGCAACCTGGGCAGGCAGACCGAGTTTTCACTGTGCGTTCTTATCCTGCAAGTGGGGAGCCAAGGGGGTGTTTAGGCCCTGTTTGTTTCAGCTTCTGGCGAGCTTTTCGTGCATAGCTTTCCATATATCCGAAAGCCGGAAAGCTCTGAACAGTGGAAAGCTGGAAAGCTCACGAAAAGTGGCTTCTGGCTTTCCACTGTTCAGAACTTTCCGGCTTTCGGATATATGGAAAGCTATGCACGGAAAGCTCGCCAGAAGCTGAAACAAACAGGGCCTTAGTTGGGTAGATTGAAAGTTACCGTTTACTGTAGCAATTGTAAATCAAAGATTAGGAGGACTAAACATGATCTAATTATAAAACTAAATACACGGTTGGACGGGAAATCGCGAGACGAATCTATTAAGCCTAATTAATCCGTCATTAGAGATTGTTTACTGTAGCACGACGTTGTCTAATCATGGCCAAATTAGGCTCATTAGATTCGTCTCGCAAAGTTACCGAAGGGGGTTATGGAATGAGTTTTATTATTAACACACGTTTTAGTACTCTATGCATGAAAAATTCCTTTTGATGAATAGTTGGATGTGATGTTTTGGCAACTTTTTTTTCTGAACTGAACAGGCCCCAAGTCCATGAAAGATGGGATGATCCATCGCTGCTCTTGCCATCTCCCGCTGCTGCTGCTGCTGCTCTCTCTTTCTTTTCTGGTTTCTTATACTCCGAAGCAAGCAGGATCTAGATCGGGTTATATAGCAAGCACAGACCACAGCACACCGACGATCGTACAAACGGTTGAGTCAAGTGGTACGCACGGGCGATTCCATGGCAGTGCTAATAAAATCTTTCAGAATACGTGGATTTGGAGAGAAGGTAATAAAGTACAGGGGCCATGAAAGACGGAATGAAACACATGCGTGTCACATTCAGTACTACTTCAGTATGCTTTTTCCACGAAGTTGAAAGCCATTGGTCACTGGTGCAGTACTGGCGAAGTCCAGCACTTCAGCTCATTTGGACCATCCATGTAAAAAGTGAAAAAGAAACGCAAAACAGGAGAAAGGAAAGATGGTGGCCTCGCTCTCGCTCTCACGCTCTGGGTCTAGGCCATCATCTCTCGGGGTTGTTAGGCTATCTGCAATGCAACGGGACCCTGTAAACCATCCTGATCTTTAAATTAGAGCATATTGAATCAAAATTGAGCCGCAGCGGTGACTTCTAAACAACCCTCCAAATTTACGGGCGTCCCTTCCCTCCCCCAAACGCATGCGCCGCAGCCCAGCGTCCCTGAGCGCCAGTCCCGACCTCGCAGGCGCCATGACCTCGTGCTCGCTCTCGGGCTCCGCGTCGTCCAGCGCCTCGGAGTCCGAATCCGACGGGAGCCAATCGAGGACCGCGCGAGGCGACGGAGACGGAGATGGGAACGGCTCCGGCTCGCTGGCGCCGTCGTGAGCGTCCGCGGAGAGGAACGGGTGGCGCAGCAGCTACTCGCAGGTCCACCGCTGGCCGGCGTCGCGGCGGAGGCACTTGTCGAGGAAGTCGCGGCACGCGTCGGACAGGCACGCGGGGATCGCGGGGCGTTTCCCGCCGAACCCGACGAGGAGCAGCAGCTCGCCGACCTCGCAGGCGCCGCCGAGCTCCGACCACGGGCGCTTGCCCGTGAGCAGCTCCAGCGCCGTGCAGCCCAGAGACCAGATGTCCGACGCGGGCGCCGCCGCGCCGCCGCGCGCCACCTCGGGCGCCATCCACGCGGGCGTCCCGCGCGGGCCGCGGGGAGCTTCCTCGGAGACCAGCCTCGCCGCGCCGAAGTCGGCGAGCTCAGCCGCCGGGCACCAGCTCCATGTACAGATCCCTCGTCTTCCCCGTCTCGCCGTCCCCGAGGTACGCCACGACGTACGGCGAGCTCAGCCGCTTCAGGATCCTAATCTCGGTCTCCAGGCACGCCAGCGCCGCCGCCGGCGCGGTCTCGGCGTCCACCGTCTTCACCGCGAAGGCGCATTGATTACCCGTAGGGGAAATCTCTCATGCCGAACACGGTGTAGGACGACGGCTCGTCGATCTCGGCGAAGTACGGCTGGTCGCTTCCTCTGCAGCACGTCCTTGAACTCGGGCTCCGTCCTCGGGTAGAACCACAGGACCTCGTTCTGCACCACGCTGGGGTACGCCGCCGCGCACGCCCTGCCGTTCTTGTGCACGGGGGGCCGAGGACCGGGGCCTGGGGGATGAACTGGCAGGCGCCGGCGCCGTCGAAGCACCAGCCGTGGTACGCGCACTGGAGCCGGCCCTTGCCGTCGATGCGGCCCTCGGACAGCGGCGCGAGGCGGTGCGGGCAGGCGTCGTCGAACACCCGCCACTCGCCGGCGCCGCGGTCGTACCAGGCGACGACGCTGAGCCCGAGCACCGTCTTGCCGTGCGGCGCGCCCGGGTCGAGCTCGCCCACGGGGGCGAACGGGTACCACTGGTCCAGCCAGTCGAATTGCTCCTCCCCGTCCCCGGACACCGACGGCGCCGGCGCTTCGTCCGCCCGCGGCGCCTCGCGCGCCACTGCGGACACCGACGACAGCGCGCCACGGCGGGTGGGATGTGTGGATAAAATGGGAGGGAAAAAATAAAAAATAAATGAGAGGTGGGACCCACGAGTAGGGATGAAAATGGAGGACATTGCTGCAGCACATTGTTGTTTGGAGGGTGAAAATTTTTAAGAGATCCTTAAAACATTGCTTTAGGGGGTGATATACAGAGGGCACCATTGCAGTTAGCCTTACATGTTTGAATTTCGATGGTTGGGGCTGTTGCAGCCTTGCAGTTGCAGGTAGCTTGCCCCGGCCGGCAGCGGCGTAAATTTCCGAGCTGGTACTGTCATTGGTCACCACATGGGGGCCGGGGGTAACTGTTCCTGCACGTGGAAGGAGGCGCACCAGATCTGTGATCTGTCTGCCTCTGCCCACAACGAAAAGCCATTGGCCATGTTTATGTTTTGATGGAGCTCCAACAAATTTTGTAAAAAAGAATCTTTTTTACATGGAGTACTAAATGAAGTCTATTTGCAAAACCTCTTTACGGATGAGCGTAACTTTTCGAGACGAATCTAATGAGCCTAATTAATCCATGACTTGCTACAGTAATGCTACAGTAATCATCCTCTAATCGTGCGGTCAAATGCCTCATTAGATTCGTCTCGCGAATTTACCAGGGGTTGTGGAGGTAGTTTTGTAAACTGACTTTATTTAATACCCCTAATTAGTGGTCAAAGGAGGCCTCCATCTAAACACTGCCATTATAGTGCTCAGAAAGCACGGGTAAAAAGGTTAATTACAGAACTGATTAAATCGTTTGCTCTGATGCTGTCGCCCGTACTCTCCTCTCCGCATGGGTGACTGAGCTTCACCCTTAACCCCAAACGCTTCGGAGAAAATTTCTTATATGCCATTCAAAATTTATCTCATCTTTTTTATGCCATCTAAATTTATCACATCCTGAAAATTTATAACTATTCCCTGTGTGCCATTGCCGTTAGTTTTTCACGTGAAAGACACGGTATCACCTCGGAATCGCGCGTGGCGGCCCTGCACGGGCGTGCTAACGGAGCCCCGCGTAGGCTCGCGACCGCTGCCCGGGGCCCCGGCGCTCTCGATAGCGGCACCCTCGAGCTCTAGCCGTGGGTACTAGATAGGGCATCCTACCCGCAAAAAAAAAAGAAAAAGAAAAGCAGTGCATGCCCTGGTCCCTCGTTCGAAGCAAAGCACTTGCGAAAGAAACAAAATGGAAAAATTGCTATAAGTATACGTTAGCATGAACATTTATGGTCTGCATATATTTTTCGCTTATAAAGTTATGTTTCTCACTGCAATGACGTACAAGGGATATGAAAAAAATGTCCCCTATTTTAGGGGTAACATTGTCTTTTTCTCCATCACTTAACAACAACATAACTGTGTTGAGACGGTAGTGGCACATAGAGATAGTGATAAATTTTCAATGACATACAAGAGATGAGATAAATTTGAATGTCATAAAAGAGATGGTATAAATTTTCAACAGCATACAAAGAATTTTCTCTACGCTTTGAGATCGATTGACAGCCACCCCACTTGCGCTGCCGTGGGCCGTGGGCCCCCTGTTATGAGAGCAGCTTTGTCCCAGGCTCCCAGCAGCATGATCACCTGGGCCAACTTCCCGTCAAGAAATGGCAAGCGTGGATTAACCATGATTGTCTCTTACTTTTGGTAAAGTAAAAAATATTATCCGGACAGCCGGCTGAGATGCGCGTCGGTCCCAAACAAATCGTACGTGGTGTCTGTCGCCTAGTACAGTGTGGTACTGTGGTGTGGTGCACCGACACCCTAGCTCTGCCCCTCTGGGCAGGGTAGATTTGGGGACGAGCAGCTGCGGCTGCCACGGCCACACTAGGGAGCAGTGGTAATTGGCTCGCGGCGCCTGTGGGCTGTGGTAGAGCAGGGAAGTAGGAAGGCAATCTCCAATCCAAGATATTATTATGTAGTTTTTATAGTTGCTATGTTATATAGACACTATCATGAAAACCTACTCTTCCAATACATAGTTTCTTCAAAATAAATAATTATCTAATCTTCACTCTTCTCTGTGATTGTTCCTGTCGCACGCGTCACTGCCCGTCGAAAAATGGGAGGGTGTGGTAAAACGAGCCGATCAACCGACGGTAAAACAAAGCGGAGGACTGGAAGACGAGTGCCCCCAGCGCGGCCACCGATCCGTCCGGACTCCGCAAGTTCGCAGCGCGCCCGGCCGTGACCACAGAGGCGATGGGCGGCGGGCCGGTCGCCAGCGCGCACG
Organism: Alloteropsis semialata; assembly: GCA_004135705.1. Lineage (NCBI taxonomy): Eukaryota > Viridiplantae > Streptophyta > Magnoliopsida > Poales > Poaceae > Alloteropsis > Alloteropsis semialata. The sequence continues at coordinate 27,742,574 of CM014274.1, read as the reverse complement.
GCCGGCGTGGTGGAGCGCACGAAGCGCGGCGGTCCTTGGCCGGTCAACAGCCAAGCGCGATGGATGTTGTGCTACGTGCAGCGCAGCTGGTGGCGTGTTGGACATGGGCACGCGGTGCATTGTCTAATGGGGTTCAGCTGGCCTGTGACGCCGCTGCCTTTGTTGGTCAAAGGGCTCAGGGGCGGGACGACGGATAAGTGAAGATTTTGTGTGTACCATTATTGGGACGTGGTCCGATCGGACCGCGGTCCAATCAATTTTCCAACGTGGTTTGTATGATACGCCGAGCGTAGTGCGCCGAGACTGGCGACGATCAAACGCACACCTTGCCTCATCGCAAAGTTAGCAACGGCAACTGAAGCAAATGTTCGTACCGACCCACACCTACTGTTTTGAGATGTCGTGGTGTGCGATTTGAGCTCCACGAGAGCAGCACGATCCCTGTCCGCTCAGCCAGCTGTTGGCTTTATATGTGGAGTTGACTGGAGCCGTTAATTGCGGTGTTTTTGGTTCTGCAAAGTCAATGTATTTCAGTCTCAGACAGTGCATGGTCATCTATTCCCCTCGTTGAAATAGGAGGGGCCACATATAACTCGCTAAATGTATACTGTATGTCAACAAAAGCAAAGCAAAGGTAGCAAAAGATTCAGAAGTCAGAGCAGCCAGTGAGCACCAACAGTCCACGGACTCCCCAAGTCCCCGGTCTCCACACTTTTTGGTTGTAGCGTGAAATTCGGCTCGCCCAATTATGCCGTATCTATACGGCCCATATAATCTTATGGGGCTACGACCAGCTTCGTTAGGAAGAAGTCCTATTTACCTCCTCGGACGATGGGTCGAGTTCTTGAAATCACCCTGGACTCGAAAATCGTTCGTCCTGACTCCTTGAGCTCCCAATACCAGATACGTAACCTCCTCCGACCGAATCCACCCTGTTTTTGTCCGACGTGGCAGCTGTTTTGAATCGACTTGGCAAGGGCCCTCCACCTCCCCCGTATCTTTGTGAGTAATAAATTCACCAGCGAATCTCATGTCAGCCTAATCGAACTCGCCATGGAGAACTGTCAACGGCGGTGGTGATGGAGCGTGAGCGCCTCATCGAGGCCGCGGCCACCGACCGAGCCCAGCAGCTTTGTCGTCAAGATCCGACGCGCTCCGGGACTTCGCGCGCAACGTCAACCTCAAGTACGTCGTCCGCCTCGGCGAACGCTCTGCGCGGCCTCGCCCTGCACCCTCGTCCAGGGACTCGCTCGCACCGTCGTGCTATTGCTCACCGTGTACTTCCTCAAGCGTACTTCTAAGTTCTAATGCACCGAGCTAACGAACTTCATGCATATTATCTGCTCGATGGAATGCTCAAATGGAGAGTTGAGCTATGGCAGTTTGGCCGGTTGGCAGGGGCTACAAGCTGGTGGTGCCTGTAGGCGTATGAAGGCCTGCGATAGGGAGAAGGTAGTACGAGCAAGTCCAACAGCTAGAGAATATTTCATCGCCAATAGAGAGGTTTTGGGAATGGACAAAATCAAGATATTGGATTATTGGAAAAACTGCTCCATCAGCTTTCCAATAAGTCATTCCCAAAAATGTGGGGATTGAGGATGAGAAAGCTATCTCCACTATAGTGGGGATGGAGAGGTGTTTTTTGTCAATAGAGAAAAAAATGGGGGAGCTATTGGGGATCTGTTGGAGTTGTTTTTTTCTCCTCCATCCCCAATACACTCATTTTTTTGCTATTGGGGATTGAAATGGGGAGCTCTTGGACTTGCTCTAAAGAACCGTTGTGCACGGCCGTTGCGGCATGCGGGGCTACAGCTTGCATCACAGGTGAGTTGAGCCAGCGGCAATTCAGTGCGACTCAGCAGTTCGATGCTGCCCTCCACCCGGGCGTTGTTTCGAGCGTGCGGGGCGTCGGCCAGTGAAGTGCGAATGCCCCATCGTGGGAGAATGCGGGCGGAGAGTGCGGACGCCGCATCGAAGCCTCGAGGGCATGAAGAGGCGGGCGGCGGTGGTACAACGGTCTTTCGCGAAAGCCACCGGCGTTGCACAGTTGGCATCCTGACGTGCTCTGCTTGGACAAGGACGGGCGGATGAGGCTGCCGCGGCGGCGACGGCGACGACCCGACGAGAAGCAGCGAAACCTCAAGGGGAAGATGGCGGCGGCGGCTCAAAGGTGCGCGAGGAATGACAGGCTAGCAGTGCGCCCTTGTTGCCGGAAATTGATGGCATAAAGACGTAGGGAAAGAGTCTGGCTGTGCACCGACGGAGGCGGCCGCCAAATATTCATTTGTTGTCGGCCGGTGGTGGGGCGAAGGCGGCGGTAGGCAAGGAGGCCGACGCGCCGGACGGGAAGCAGATGGCGCGAAGACGGAGGAAGAAAGAGGCCGGTGCACCGACTCAGGCGGCGGCTGCAGTACAGTCGTCGAACGCTGGTGGTGTGGCGACAGCGGCGGTGCCAAGATGGACAGCGAGGCGGTGATGGCCGTGTCTTTAATCCCTCCACCTGACATGTAGGACCAGGCCACGCTGGCACAAGTACGTGTCGACGACGTGGCGCCAGCTCAGACAAAGCAAGCATCGAATCCGACCGGGGAGGAGACGTGTCTGGTATTTACGAGTCTAAGGAGCCAATATAGATGGTTTTCGACTCTAGAGAGATTTTACAAACTCAACCAAGTATCTAGGAGGTAAATATGACTTTTTCCGTTTCGTTATTAGGCTCAATATGAGCCCCAGAGCCCACAATTTTTCTCAACACCTGGACCTTGTCGCGGCCCGGCGCTTGTTTCATCCAAGCCGGCCGAGAATAAAGAAACAGTAGACAGGCTGGGCCGAAGAAGAAACGGTGATTAAGGACTCCGTTCCTGCTAACATCGTCGTCAACCAGGAAGAGAACTGGGCTCTGTATTACCGCAGAGACACAAGCCCACTATTCTTAAACTTGAAGTTTCATTTAAAACTTGAAAAATCCAGGCCCCATTTTTCTGAGAACTGTACACCGAAAAATCCAGGCCCCGTTTTCTGAAAACTGTACACCGAAAAATCCTGGCCTCATCTTCTGAAAACTGTACAACGGTCTCTATTCCAGGACACGAGTGGAATCCGTTTCAAGATCTGAAATATTCCGTTGCAATTTTGGCAGGAAGCTTTAGGATCTTGGCATTTTGTTTGAAGCTGTAATCGAAAAGCTTCCAGAAAAAAATGAGAAAGCTAAGGGCCACTCAGACAAGCCTAACACATATTTGTGCAAGGTTTGGTTCATTTTTTTAGGGCAACTCACTAGAGGTCTATTGATCAACAGCGTGGTTTAGCATTCAGCTACCTCCAAGGCTCCAACAAGCAGTCCGGAGAAGAGTCAAACAACAAATGGCCTAAAGATTGGGGGTAAGAAAATTGTATGTATCCTTTCACATACAATCCGATATAATTACGATGTTGATGCTCCAATTACTGCCTTACAAAAGGAGCAACTTTGATCCAATGTCCATGCAAAGAGAGGGCCAATGTCGAGGAGGTAAAACCTGTGCTCAAACCAGCACGATGCACGGAGGGAACTGTATGTATATATCGAGGCAAAAACTAAACTTAATGGTGTGCTAATTAGAATCTGACAGCATGTGAAGCAGCATGTCGTTCCAGGCGTCGATGGGCCCGGGCAGGCACCAGTGGATGCAGTCGTTGTACAGCGTCCGCTTCTCGTCCGGCCAGTGCCCGTACCGGCTGGGGTGGCCGTCGGGCCGCATCAGCATCGCCGCCGTGGGATCCATGAGCACCAAGTCCAGGCCCCTCGCCTCCGCCGCCTCCCTGAACTCCTCCAGCTGCGACGTGTAGAACTCCAGCTCCACGCCCTCCATGGGCGCCGTCTCGTTGGCCCTGCTCGGCCGCGTGCGCCGGCAGTCCCCGCCGGCATTGTACGGCCCGCCCTCGAAGTGCGACATGGGCGACAGCGTCCGCAGGATCACCTTGCCCCGGAACCGCGCGACGGTGAGCGCCCGGAGCGCCGTCCGGAACGCCATCCGGTGCGAGTACTGGTTGGTGAGGCTGCTGGTGAAGTTGAGCGGGACGTACATGCCGCCGACGAGCTGCTCGCGCTCGTAGAAGTAGGACTCCCGCGTGAACCAGTTGGCCGCCGAGAGGAGCACGTAGTCAAAGCGGGAGGAGACGGACAGCCACTTGCCGTCGGGCTCGTCGAGGTACAGCCTGAACACGCCGGGGCGGTCGGCGACCTCCTCCGACCGCACCAGGAACGGCGACCAGAAGAGGTAGATGGTGAAGTTGTAGCCCTCGTAGTACAGGATCTTGTTCGGGTCCGTCTTCTCCGTCACCGACACGTCCTTGGGCGACGCCACCTGCAACATCGCGCCGTGGCATGAGCCAGCTTCCAACCAAGTTCGTCCATGGTTCCTCTGCTCATCAAGAATTAGCAACTAACTAAAGCTCTATTAGAAACCTTGGAGAGGAGGCAAAGGAGGGACTGCATGTGGTTCCTGGCCAGCGAGTCGCCGACGAAGGCGAGCGTCTTGTTCCCGACGACGCCGAGGAACCTGTGCGGGTCGAAGCGCGGGAGGTCGCAGCCGTGCGGCTTCCAGCGCCACTTGAGGAAGTCGAGGTCGGGGCGGCCGTAGAACATGCAGTTCTGGTGCTCCTGGATGAAGGCGCACGTCTCGTTGGTGTAGTGCGGCGCGTCCGGGTCGGGCACCCACTCGCCCCGGAAGATGTCGCACTTGGGCGGCGGCGCCGGCGCCGCGAAGTAAGAGGCACGGTCGTCGTCGGTGTAGCTCAGCTGCAGGTACGGCACGTTGGTGAAGCAGGAGAGGATGACGACCGCCGAGAGGAAGATGGCCGCCGTGGGGCCGAAGAGGAGCTTGAAGCACAGAACCATGGCTGCCTGCTTAGTGCTCACTCACCAGAGAGGCAGAGACCACACCACCGTGCGGTGTGCAGTGCACTGGAGAGTGTGAGAGCGTTGGGATCTGTGTGGCATTTGGCCTTTGCTTAATACTGAATCAGAGGCCCAATCTTTCAGCTCCAGTGTTTCAACGTTCAACACCGGATCGGAGCTGAGGTTACAGAGAATTCCTAGTGCCTGCAAATGGAGGTGCAGGGGAACTTTCTTCCGATCGATCGGTCACATGCCTAGCAACAATTACATATTTTCTACTACTGCTCAACCTGCATGACTTGTTTTTTTTTAAGTAAACCCCTCTCGGTACTCGATACCAGACTCTACAACAGGCAGCTAATCGCATAATATCCTCTTGATTTTCTATGCAACCAATACGTTCTGGTGTCAGTGCTATTAATGTCCAATGGCCCTATTGTAACCTTTATCTCTTTATAATTACTGGTGGAGATGCACGTGCCCAGACACGTGTTTTAAAAAAACTTGGCACATGAAAATTTATATTCATAAAAATTAGTAAAGAATAATACACATAATAAGGATATATATTTAAAGATAATAAAGCGTACTATTTATCATTTAATTATTTTTATTCACTTCAAGTTAAACTAACAACATATATAGCTCACAAATATGTTAGATACAACAAATCATATAGGTCTAAAGTCTAAACCCTCCGGCGCCGCCCACCTCCTCCCTCCCGTAGAGCCGCGCCGCTCCCTGCCCCCTCCCGCGGCGACGCACCGCCCCCTCCTACCTCCCGCGCTGCCCCCTGCCCCCTCCCCCAGCGCCGTCGAGGAGGCCGCGTGGCTCCTCCTTGCGCCGGTCGGATCCGCAGGAGGCGGGGACACGGTGGCGCGAGGTGCTCCGGCGGAGGAGGTGGGTCGTCGAAGGAGCTCAATCGCGGGGGCCGGTGGAAAATCCCACGCCGCCAAAATCCCCTCCACCCCCAATCTCCCACGCCACCAAAATCCCCTCCACCCCAAATCTCCCATGCCACCAAAATCCCCACCCATGCGGCCACCGAGAGGGCGCGGCGGAGGCCGTGGCGGCCTCCCTCAAGCAGGGGCGTCGGAGGCGTTGAGCCGCTCGCTGTACGCGGTGAAGCCCAACTCCACGGGCGCGCCGAGCGCCGACCGGGGCTCCCACAGAGGCACGGGCGGGAGCGTCATGGCGTTGGCGGCGGACGCGGCCGCCCCGGCCTTCTTCTTGCGTGCGCCGCGCTTCTTGGGCCCGACGCGGGACTTGATCCGCATGATGCGCTCCTCGAAGTCGTCATCCGCGGTGGCCATCTTGGCGCTGGCCGGGGACGGCGGCGTCGGCTCCTGGTCGGCTGCTGCGGTGTTGAGGTATCGGCCCATCTCCCAGAGCTGCCTCTTCTTCTCTACCTCCGCCCGCCGTGTTGAGGTATCGGCCGCCGGCTCTGGTCACGAGAGCCTATGTTGCTCGATGCGTCCTCGCCGTCGTTCGTCGTACGCTGCTTGCCGCGACCGCTCGTTGTGCCACCGAGGAGGTGAATGAAAGGACAAGCATCTTCTTATAGTCCACAAGATCGGTTGTGCCTTTGCTTGCATCGGAAGGAAGGACATGAATCGGTGACGAGATTTTAGGCGGGGAAGAGGGCGGCAATTGCTAGCGAGATTTTAGGCGGGGAAGAGGGCGGCAATTGCCAGCGAGATTTTAGGCGGGGAAGAGGGCGGCAATTGCTAGCGAGATTTTGGGCGGGGAGGAGGGCGGCAATTGCAGTGGACCCGGTGGGTATCGATCTTGGTGGGAAAAAAAGCGACGCGTTTGGGAATTTTCACAGGGAAACCACGCTGAGATGGTTCTCCCCCCCCCCTTTGGTCTTCGTCCTACCTGACGGGTGGGCCCAAAAAGATGATTAGTGAGGTGAGGGTAGGTTTATAGCTGTGTAGATTTTGACATCAAATCTCTCACTCTTTATATTATAGATTTGTAAGTACGAATGTTCAACGATGTCGTTACTCGCAATTTCGCACTGTGTTACGCCTCCGGGATCATGAAATTGATCAGATTTAGTCGTTGTTTCAGAGCTCAGAACTTTCGGGAAAGAGAACAAAAATCCTACGACGCCTTGCCTGCACGTACTTCACACGAAATACTGGCGAGAGGCTGCAAGAAAAACAAGGAGGAGAGAGAGAGACCATCGTTTGAGGCCAACAAGGATTTGAGGTTGTTTAATCTTACCGAGGAGTGGAACTTGTTGGCAACGGAGGAGATCGCCGGCGTTTGCGGCGGGGAGAGATGAGTGGATCGAGGCTCACGCTGAGGAACCCTAGTTTTATCCCCTCGAGAAGTCTGACTGATCGAGTTGGGCGATCACACACACCAGCTGCAATGCAATTGTTTCTTTGTTTGTTCTGTAGTACTAGCATTATCGAAACAAAAGTGTGACCCGGATTTTGTATCCCCCCAGGAGATGTACCCCCCCACCGCTCAAGTCAGGTAAAAGTACAGCGTGGCAACGCAAACACGAAAAGTTACCGACGTGGCGAGGGAGACGGTCAGCACCGACATCGTAAATTACAGGAACTTTTCACACCAGTACAGCAGCGCTGACCGCGTCCAATACGTGAGCTGCAAGCGCCCGCAACCGGCCGTCGCAATGGCTTGAACAACTGGATAGGTGAGTAAATGCGTTTCTCATGCTGCTAATAGAGTCATTTCGATATATTCCCCAAACACCCCGCAGCAAACTGAATCTTTCTGACATCCTGAATTTGTGTGAAATGCGATGGACGGGAAACAAATTCACAGCAGTTATGGTTACAACTTACAAGGCAAAGGACGATGAAGGAAGTACTGATCAGCAACGCACTAGAATGTTGCCTCGTGTGATTACAAATTAGTAAGCGCCCACTTGAACACAGAGATTATGTGCGTTACATTTTCAGTAATTCTCTGACAAATAACCTACGACAGGTGCAGCAAACTTAAACTTGTAAACATTGGGACGTCACGGAAAACTAAAAACATAATGTAATATTGTTTTGACTCTGCTTGTCATGATTGAATTGTAAACATTTTTGTTTCCAAAAAAAAATTGTAACCATTTTTTTCAAATAAAAAATGCCCAACGATCGCACACCATATTCTATTTTTTTTACTTAGTACTTTTACTTGAAATATCTATAGTAGGTTTACAAAAAGTGCCCTAAATCCTAAACCGTAAACCTAAACCATAAACCCTAAAAACCCTAAACCCCTAAACCATAAACCCTAAACCTAAATCCTAAACTCTAAACCATAAACCCTAAACCTAAACCCTAAAACCCAAAATCCGAAACCCCAAAACTCTAAAATCTATAAACCCTAAACCTAAACCCTAAACACTAAACCATAAAACCCTAAACATTAAACCCCAAAACCTAAATCTCTAAACCCTAAAACCCTAAAACCTCAAACCCTAGACCCTAAACCCTAAACCCTAAACCTAAATCCTAAACCCTAAATATCCTAAACACCTAAACCCTAAACCCTAAAATCCCAAACACTAAATCCCAAAACCTAAACCCCTAAACCCTAAAACCCTAAACCATAAACACTAAACCCCTAAACCATAAACCCTAAACCTAAATCCTAAACCCTAAAAATCCTAAACCCCTAAACCCTAAATACTAAACCCTAAAACCCTAAACACTAAACCCAAAACCTAAACCCCTAAACCCTAAAACCCTAAAACCCTAAACCATAAACCCCTAAACCATAAACCCTAAACCTAAATCCTAAACCCTAAAAATCCTAAACCCCTAAACCATAAACCCTAAATCCTAAACCCCTAAAACTCTAAAATCTATAAACCCTAAACCTAAACCCTAAAACCTTGAATCCTAAACCCCAAAAACTCTAAAATCTATAAACCCTAAACCCTAAAACACCTTAAACCCTAAACTCTAAATCCTAAACCCCAAAAACTCTAAAATATACAAACTCTAAACCTAAACCTCAAACCCTAAAATACCCTAAACCCTAAACACTAAAAACCCTAAACCTAAAACCCTAAATCCTAAACCCCAAAACTCTAAAATCTATAAACCTTGAACCCTAAACCCCTAAACCCTAAATCTAAAAAATCTAAACCCTAAACGCTAAAACCCTCAACCGAGAACCGAAAATCGTAAAACCTTGAACCCTTATCCCTTTATGTAAAATAATGCTTTTGAAGCTTTCTTCCACATAAAAAAGAGACAAACATAACCACGCCCAACGAAACACATACTCCTGTATAGACCACAGATTAGCAAAGCAAAGAATCGTGGATACCGAGAACACTATGAACCACCAATGTCAAAAAAGAGCCACCTGCATGCCTCACAATTCTCAAGTATAGTGTTTTTATGCATTGGGTCACGTGCCACAGAGAAGGAAAAGTACATTGGAAAACACGTATTATGCAAAATAGAGGAGAGAGGGGGTGAACTAAACACCCCCTCTGTATTTGGAAGCAATTAAGAATCTGGAAACATATTGCACATTACAAGATATATGCATCCACAGCTTGCTTAAATGATATAAAAAGTTATCAGCCAAATATAAATTAGAAACTCGTTCGGAGGGAAACAGGGGCAGGGAACGGGTCCAGGGGGCAGGACCAGGAACTTTTGAAACTTCACTATTCATCAAAAGGAATCTTACATGCATGGAGTATTAAACGTGTGTTAATGACAAAACCCATTCCATAACCCCCGGTAACTTTTCGAGACGAATCTAATGAGCCTAATTTGGCCATGATTAGACAACGTTGTGCTACAGTAAACAATCTCTAATGACGGATTAATTAGGCTTAATAGATTCGTCTCGCGATTTCCCGTCCAACCATGTATTTAGTTTTATAATTAGATCATGTTTAGTCCTTCTAATCTTCGATTTAGAATTAGAAACTTTCTTTCGCAAACTTTCTTTCCAAACTAAACAAGCCTCGAGTGCAGCAGCTAGATGATGATGACGAACAGTGAAAAGGTGACCTTGTTCCTCGGCAAGCTACTGGAAACATTGACGTGCTTCTTTACTCGAACGGACCCACCGACAGTAAACGGCCCCACCTAACAGCTGCAACCTGAGAAGATAACCCAGTATGCACGTTTGTGTGAACGGGTACGTTCTTATCAGTTAACAACTCGTACACGCTGTGAACTATTGCCAGGTCATGAATCCACTCTGTCCTCCGCACCGAATCTTAAAGCAAAATCCAACTGCTTCCGGGAGGGGGGGTATATCCCCCGGAGGAGACGCCAACATTTTCGCCAGTCGACATCGCCCTGCCTTGGCTCGTACTAGCTGTTGGAAACTTTCAGAGCTTCGTCAGAGACGACGTGCATTTTCAATCCAGAGCGGCAGCGCGGCATTCCCATTGGATCCAAGCAGTAGTACGGTTAACGATGTTTAACACACGGCTTTTTTACCTGATTCGATGATATGATCACCAGCGCATGTGGAATTTTGGGGGGTGCCTATTATATTGGATTTCCATGCATCCAACAAGTTGTAGCATAGTTAAAAGTTTGGTTTTCTCTTATCTGGAAGCAACCGTTAATGTAAATGTAATGCAAAACTGTATTCTCCCTGTCAGTTTATCATCTGCGCGTACATCTCTGATAACTCTATGTGCATCTTGATTGTAAAGTAGTAGACGTATAGTCATATACTCTATACTACTGGTAGCAAAAATAGGATGCGGGCTGCATAGTCACTTGCCTATTACATAGTTTTTTTTTTCTTCACAGGTAAAACCCAAAGCTCATGTAGATATCCACACCTATAAAAATATGCACGTACACTCTATCCCTAAACACTTCCGAAAAACTAGACCGGTAGATCTTATGATTGATGAAGTCACAACAAGCATTTCGTAGTCTGTAAATTCCTGGAATAAATCCTGTGCTTGAACTTGAGCAGCACCATGGAGATGACATCGCACGAGCAAGGCTCGGGATAGAAGCTAGATTAAGATTAATTTCTTAACTGATACTCAACATACAATCTAGGCATATATATAGTCACCTCCTTCAATCTTCTAAGCAACAAACTTATAGCAGTCCTGATCTTAGGCCAAATAAAGAATTAAGACTGTCCAACCGCCAATCTAGATTCTAACTACTGGAACTTGACGTGCCTACTGTGGTTCACTTTACCTTTTCATCATCTGGGATTTAATAGAAACCAAGAAAGCATTTTCTAAATCTCACCTAGTGGTGTCCTTGCCATTGCCCGATTTCTACCGAACTTACATGGCTAAGCGTCATTAAGTACAAAATTATTAAAAATACATAGGCATCCTAATCCAGTGGAGC
>CM014274.1:27718384-27730413 GCA_004135705.1 Alloteropsis semialata | reverse complement strand
CTCATCTGCCTTGCGCTTCATGGTGGCCACTGGAATGTGATAGCGGCGGAACTCTGTAACAAACTCATCCCAGGTGATAGTGGTGGCATCCTGGGCAGCTGCACAGTAGTTCTCCCACCAGGCTAAAGCAGTCCCGGTGAGCTGGTGAGCGGCCAAGAGAACCTTATCACGGTCCTCACAACCAAATGGCTCAAGCTTCCTTTGGATAACCCGCAGCCAATCATCTGCATCCAAGGGGTTATTGGATCCTCCAAAGGTGGGTGGCTTGGTGCGGAGGAAGTCTGTCAACTTCTCATTCAGACCATGTCTGCGGGGCCTTGGCTGAGTGACGGCATTGGCTAAAGCTTCCAACAGAAGGGTCTGATTGTTCATTACTTGGACCAGGTCAATCTGGGGTGGTGGGGGTGGATGCTCTCCTCCCACATGGCTTTCTCCACCGCCTTCAAGCTGTTCTACTTCCTGCGCAGCTGGAAGTGCTGCAGCGAGCGGCGCTTGCCTTGGCCTTTCCGCACTGGGAGTGGTATTGCCCTGGCCTGGGGAGGTTCTGGCGCGCTTGGGAGGCATCTGCAGATTGAGCAGGGTTTCATGAGACTTTGGGCCTTAAAGTGATATTAAAGTTGTTTAAAGCGCATTTTCAAAAGAGCACACAATCAATCAAGCACAAACAAGCACAACGATTTTATTTCTTCCAAAGGGGGGTACAACACTTGGGTAGGACACACACACGTACTACTCGGCCGGGTACAACGCGACACTAGGAAGGGAAACAACTCCAAACTGGCACAACTGGAGGCTAGGGGTACAACTCTGGGCTTCGTACCATCCGGCTTCATTCCTTGGCGATCACTGGCGCTTAGGCGGGTCTTGGGCTTGAGTGGGTTCTTTCTTCAGGAGAGAGCGCACATCCACACTCGGTCCGGGCTGAGTCAATGGCAGTGGCTCCCTTTCTTCTGCATCCTCTGGACCAGAATCCCTGTGGGTAACCTCTGCAGGTGGCATTGCTAGTGAGGCAATGAGGCTCTTCCTCTTGCCGGATCCTCGGGCAACAGGAATGCCATCTAGGATCGGAAGCTCCTCACGATCGGAGGCGTGCATCCTCCACCGGGTAAGTCCAGCAAGGCGGGCCTCCCTTATCTCCTTGGAGTGCCGTTCTTCAGCCTCCTTGAGGGCCTCCATGGCAGTGACCTTGTCAACCTGGGCAGCAGCAGCTTGTGCTTTGGCGGCGGCCAGTTCTGCTTGGAGCCTTCTCACCGCATACTCAGCTTCCTCAGCTCTGCGAACCTGCTGCTTCAGTCTCGCACGCTGGTCATCGCAGTACTCATCCAGGGTGAGGAGATAGGCTGCCATGCTGAGCACCGTGAGGTTGTCCTCATACTGACTGTGTTCCCTCACACTCTTTACCCGGGCCAGCCAAACTGGGCGGTCCTTCTTGGCAAGCGGGTAAAACCTCATGGGTGTGTGGCCGATGTGCTGCCCATACATGTGGCACAGGTGGCGTAGGGCCTTCCGGGCTGCCTTCTGGTAGGTGTCCTTTTGACCAAATCCGACGGTCGTCACACTCCATGGCTCCATACCGATGTAACGGCTGCTCTTGCCAACGGTGATGGTTATCTCGCAGCGGGGGGTTCCACGGTCCTCGTACTCCATGATGGTGTACTCCGGATGCTCATAGATGCCGACTCGGTCCAAACAGGCAAAGAGCAACTTGGGAAAGCCGGGTTCCTCCAAGCAACGGCTGGTGATCCATCCTTCGGTGGCCATCTGTAAGGAAACGGGAGGGGTAAGTCTATTTGTAAAGGAGTATGGAAAGCAAAAAGCTTTTAACTCCTAAACTGGGCTAAAAAGGGCTTTCCGGTTCTAGGGGTCGCGTCCTACAGCCAACTACGGCTCTGATACCACCTGAAGCGCCCCTGCCTATGCAGAGACTAAATGTGTTACAATTATCAGTCCCAGGAGGCTGATACACATTTATTCAACAGATAGTTCAGAACCTTACAGCCCACGAGGGCACCTAATACAAGCTAAGATAACCAAAAGGTTAACAACGATAATGAGCCAAGCTATGAACAGCTCGGGCTCAACAAAAGGATCAGAGCTAGGCGACAGCGAAGACATCTTGGGCGGGACCAAACTCCACAGGCAAAGTCGGGTGCGGGCACGACCACCTACTCGGCGTCCTCAACGACAAAGTCCGGGTCTTCCTCTGAAGCAACAAATACAAGGGTGAGTACAAAAGTACTCAGCAAGTCCAACCACACCCACGGAGGGGTTAACACAGAATTATGCACAGGATAAATCAAGGTGTTGACGCGGAAAATCGGCGGACGTATCTCCCGCGTGCAGCACACGATGACCGGGGAGATCAGCTTCGCTCCAGTGCCAGTCTACACTCCAGTTCAGGTTCGCGGCGTGCCAGTCAATTTGACCTGAAATTGACAAGGGAAATAAACAGTTAAATTGCTCTATGATTGTGCCGGCTCTATTTCAGACGATGGAGTAGCGTCGAATTTTAGCCAAGACCCAATCAGACACGCATTGGCCGATGCCGATCGGACCTCAGAATCGGACCTCAATGATGACGTCAATCGGACCGAGTGATCGGACCTCAATCAGACACCAAATCGGACCTCAGAATCGGACCAATTAGGATCGGACCTTGATTGATATAACAGACCAGCCTTTGAATAATGAAATAAAGCATATAACAAGGCCAATATGTAAAATAATGGATCAGCTGTGTCTTGAAACAAGATATTAAATAATCACAGTGTAAGCCGATACATTGTCCATCTTGTCTAATTGCCAGTTTGACTCATCTTGTCGGACCATCTAACCAGCCGATCGGACTATAGCCTTTTCAGAGAAATCTAGCTCCGACGTAGGGAATCTAGATTTCTCCAACTATGATCAGATTAGATAGCTAGATAATCAGACTCGACTCATCAACCTGTCAATTAAACAAGATGCTCGCACAGGTGTTGATCAGATTAAGCAACATAGGCAAGTAAAACATTAACAGATACGTTCTGATTCTAAGATATGCTACTGAACAATTAAGCAAGATCCAGCTCCGACGTAGGGAATCTACACCATACTTAACGTTCAAATAGCAATAAGGCATAACCAAAGCTTCCTTTAACTAATCAAGATGAACCTAGCTCCGACGTAGGGAATCTAGACCAAACATGACAGTCAAAGATTAATCTAAGCGTATTACAAAGATCCAGCTCCGACGTAGGGAATCTACACCAATGCAATACACAAAGAACAACCAGATTAAACCACAAAGCAAGATCGGACATAGAACGATGCTGTAAGATAAATATTGCTTAAATCGGACCAAGACCTGTGCTCAAAGCCGTCGAAGAAGTAGAATTGATTCACATGGCGTAGATCTAAACCAATCTAGCAACTCCAACAAACCGCAAAGACTACCTTTAGTAACCAAGATTATTCTAGCTCCGACGTAGGGAATCTAGACTAACCTTGATACCTAGCTCCGACGTAGGGAATCTAGGCTTAAAGTATAGTCCGATAAACGACAATCTGTTGAATAATCAATATTGATCTAGCTCCGACGTAGGGAATCTATATCAATCTTGATTATCCAGAGATAAATCGGTTGAACAATATAAACGAGAAAGGGCGATGCGCCTCAATTCAAAGCCTATATTAGTTCGATAAATTGACTAACTTACTGGTAAGCCGGAGATCAGAACTGATGCAGCCCGTCCACCAATGAGCTTCGTCGATAACTACTACTAGGGTTTTGGCGTGAAGCCGGGTTGTATTGAATTGTGAGAATTGGTTTTTACAATGGACGAGGGTTCATATTTATACCCTGGTCATGGAGAGTCCTGATCGGACCAGACTAACTAAATAAAGTAAACTAATCTTAAGATACAATGGGACTCTCATACGCCTTCTGAAAAGGAAATAGTCCCCGGATCTGACACGCTTCCCTCTTAGCCGACACGTCTTTTCTCCTTGTATTCGTCATCGGATCGGACTCCCGCTTCATCGGACTCCTCTTCGGCATCGGCTTCCTTCTCTGTCACCTTTGGCTTTGACCAGTCAACGGGTCCACCGCACAGTCTCATGTCACCATCTGACTCTGTATATCAGGTGCGAAAATCTGGTGTCAACACATGCCCCCCAATTTTGAAATAAAATATTATTTTGTTCCAAAATTCGTATCTGTCATCATAACTCCTTCACCGATTTTTGTGCCGAGACTTTCCATCCCTGTACTGCACGGCTCCTCAATCTTCAGGCCATGACCGTTTTCACCTTATAAAATTACTGCCGGCAGCCACACTGTTCACTTTTCCTTCCTCGCCAAAACCTGTACTACTCATCTTCTTCCTCCTCTCTCTCCCGAGCGGCCATTCACATTCGCCCAAACCTTCATCAAATTGCTCCAAATGGCTCAATCATCCTCCATGGGCGCCCTCCATTCTTCGATATCCGCTTCCACCTCCGCATCTGCTTCAGCGGGTTCTCCATCTGCTATACCCTCCACCATGGCTGCAGTCACAAGCTCAACAATGGCGGCGGTCATGACCTCAACAACGGCGGCAGCAACAAGCTCTTCAACCCCTTCCTCATCAACTTTCTTCGCCTCAGGTTCCTCTTCGACACCCGCAGAATTATCAGTAGGAGAACTACATCATCCAATCCCAGAGGTATCCTACTGATTTCGATTTTACTTCCTGCCTGAAATTCGGCTTTTAAAACTTATCCCCATTTTTCGCAATCTTCTTTTAGGACATTCGTGCCCAAACCTTAATCCCTTCGGGCGAAGCCGATGGGGTTTATTTTCTTGGTCCAATGGGAGATCCGGACCCGGCCGAGATTATCAATCTGGAAACTTTGCGCCTCCCATTCAAAACTTCCGGATTTGACCTCGAAGATTGGAAGAATGCATTTCGCTCCTGGCCGACAGTTCTCCCCGGATGGAAAAACTGGTATCTGAGAGTATCGGCCTCCAAGTCTGCAATCTGGGACAGATTGGATATCGCCCAATGCATCGGCCTCAGCATCGGCCCCATGGCCAAGAATGAGAATCTCTTGATCGCCGCATCACACTTTTGGTCCGATGCTCTGAATGCTTTCCTTTTCGGACATGGTCCGATGACCCCAACACTGCTTGATGTAGTCATGCTTCTCGGCCTCAATGTCACTGGCGACAAGCGTCCTTCTCAGCTTAACATCAAAGTCAGACACCATTTCAAAACCAAGAGCTGCGGTGGCTGGACAGGATATATGGAGAAGAATCATCGGACCGGATCTGTGACCGACCGTGAACATGTGGCCTTTCTGAACATGTGGTTGGACAGATTTTTCTTTTGCGGTACCACCCTTGGTCCAACAGGCAACTTCCAACATCTGGCCGAATTGCTTGTGAGTGACCATGTCATCAGCCTTGGTCAACTTCTCCTGGGAGCAGCATACAATTTGCTTCATCAAGTCGCCAAGCGCCTGAGAGCTGGATCACCCATCTCCAACCTTGGCGGGCCGTGGTGGTTCATCCAGATGTGGCTAATGCTACATCTGAGCAAAGTTGTCAAGGTAGATGTTCGAAGGCTTAAATTCCCAGAGAGCAAGCCTGAATCGGAAGAGATCACCTGGCGCCGGTGTACCTCACTTGGTGAAGCTGCCATGGGCTTTCCTGCTGAGAAATTATCAGGCAAGGAATCTTCCAAGTATTTTGCACTTTTTTACAAAGGCATTGCCGATGAAAAAATGGTCTGGTTTTTATACGATCATTCCGATGAATTTGAGTTGCCCTACAAATTCAAATTCACCATGATTGTAGAGGCAGATTCAGAAGCCTTGACAATTTTCCGGACCTGCATTAGTGCTCGATTTCTTCCGATCGGCCTTAGTCAGGGCAAGTCAGGGCAATCAACCTATGAATTCTATCATCCAAACCTGGCTGCTCGACAATTTGGCATGGGACAGCTTCCTCCCTACCTAACCTTGACCGATCAAATCTTTCCAAGGGGAAAAATCGACACAGGCGTGGAATGGGACCGCCTTTTCAGGCTTGAGCCTCCCATGGACAGAACCAATCTGGATACCTTTGCAATCTGCCTTGTAGTTCATCGGACCTTCAACACATGGTGGGCTGAATGGCATCAACACTTATTCTGCATCGCCCTCAAAACTTATATCCGGAAGTTGCAGCCTACTTTCAAGGGCAAACCAGAGGTAATGTCTGTGAACTTGTTTTCCTCCCTTATATAACTTTATTCTACTGATCAATCTTTTGCCAGGACGTCGATCGTTCTCCTCCAACGATGACTCGATCGGGGAGACAAGTTGTCTACTGTCATATCTCGCCAGATCCGTGGATCGGCTGTGACTCTCCCACCATCGGCAAACTTCTGTCAGTATACGATGACAGCAGGAAAAGGAAGAAGCAGACGTCCTCCAAAATTCCCAAACGCCTGAAGACCACTTCAGTAAGTCCAAGAACTTCATTAACTTGATTTATCTCTTTACTGAAATTAATCCTTCCTATAAATTCAGGTTATCGGAGAATCTTCTGCACGACAGCCCAGTCCGATCAAGTCTTCTAGTCCATCGGCCGAAGAAGTACCAGAATCGGACCCACAAAAATCACCAAGTCCTATTCAAATGCAATCAAGTCCAATTCAGGAACATTCGGGCCATACATCCTCATCTGAAAGGACTATAACTGGGTCGCCTCGTCAATCAAGCCCGCAACCTCAAGCAGAACAAGTACAAATGGATCAGGGCCAAGAAGATCAAACTCTTCTACAGATCCAACTCCCTGATCCAGAAGCAACGGTAATCATCAGCCGATTTATTCAATAATTGATATCCATCTTGTTCTTATTCTCTTTCTTCTAGCAAATCATCCAGAACGTCTTGACGGATCTTGAAATCGCCCAAGTAAACGTCCAGGGCAGTAACATCCCTCTGATCGGACACGAGCAAGAAGTGGCCTGGAAACAAGTAAACTTCCTAGCCTGATATAATTATATTAGTTTTTTGATATTATATCTAATCATTTCCTTTGCAGGCTCAAGACACTCCTCCACCCAGCCAGACCATATCAGTTGATTTTGATCGGCTGCAAGCTGAAGAGGAAGAAATCAGCTCTGGGCAAAGCTTGCTGTCTGATGAAGTGAAAGCAAAATTGCTTGACATATCTGCTCTCCTTCACCAAGACATCATCGATCTTGTCCAGAATGCAAAGCCGATTCGCAAAGTCATCAAAACTCTAAGGGGTCAACTCCCGTCAGATCTAGAAGAAGCACTGATTCCGGCGGCATATATAGAAGGCCATTCCTTTCCAGTGTTGCAAGCCAATCGCCGAATCATCAATCGGACCTCTCAGCAGGATCTAATCAAGGCGAGGGATGAAGAACGCGCCCAGGCTGATAAGTCAACAAAACTGATTGAAGAATTATCGGCTCGTCCTGCCTCTATCCAGTCAAAGCTTGACAATCTTCAAGCCAGAAAACAACAATTAGAGCAGGAACTTGCCCAAGTTCTATCAAGCATCCATGCTGAGACGAAAGAGCTTGATGATCTCCCAGCCATGAAAGCAAAGGCCGAAGAAGATTACAAAATCCACATCAAGGCCGCAAAGGAGATCCATAAGACAATCAAGCCTGTAGAAGGAAATGCTGAAGCTGACGCCAAGATTATTGCTGATGTTGACAAGATCCGTCAGACTGCTCTTGACTTGATAGTTAAATACCTGCAGCCTTGAACATTGAGATTTATCTGTCTTGCCAAACGATCTGATACATTGGTAGCCTGCTCCGCCATCGAGCGGCTTAGCGATATAATACACTCTTTTTGTTGCATATAATCCTTAAGGCGATGCATATCGCATCGGCTCTTATTTTTGTTCTTGAGGCGATTTTTCATCGGCTTTCAAGCCTGACGCGTAGCATCGGCTTTACAAATTTAACTAAATATTGAAGCAATTTCATTGAACAAACAAACTTGAATCTTGCCCCCCAAGGCAAAACAATAATCAGGCCGATTCAATTTATAAGAAGAACTATCAAATATATATTTGAAAGAACTCATTAACCATATCGGCCTTTAAAATCTCCTACATAATCATCCATTCAAAACAAGGTCTCAGAGCCGACTGCTTGGATCGGCTTTAGTCCTTGATCGGACACTTTGAGGAAGTCACCATCCCATGTCTTCCCTGACAGGCACTCAACTCCTTCAAATTCCCAAATTGTTGACTCGGCTGTAGCAATGCTAACCGAATCATCGGCTGGGACAATCTCCACTTTATTACCCTGCCATTGGATCAAACATTGGTGCATAGTGGATAGAATGCAACAGTTGGCGTGAATCCAATCACGTCCGAGGAGCATGCTGTAGGAACCTTGGCCATTAATCACAAAAAAGGTAGTCGGCAATGTCTTGCTGCCGATGGTCAATTCCACATGAATTGCCCCCCGAGGCTCTGAAACGTTCCCGCCAAAGTCCTTGAGCGTCATATTCGTCTTGATCAAATCATCAATCCCTTTCCCCAGCTTACGGAATGTAGAATAGGGCATGAGATTGACAGCAGCTCCTCCATCAACCAGCATCTTGGTCATCGGCTTTCCATCAACGTATCCCTTGATGTATAGAGGCTTCAAGTGCCGATACCCATTTGCATTTGGCTTCTCAAAGACTGCCTTCTCTGAATCCAGAACCAAGCATGCAGCGGCTTCTTCCAGTTCATAATCGACCTCATGGTCGTCTTGTTCATCAGGAGCAGCGAAATCGGACGGCAACATCAAAACCATATTTATTGCGGCCGATGTACTTGCTTCATCATCATTGGCCATCTTGACACGCCACTTCTTCTCTTTTGCCAACTCTTGCTCCTGGATCTGCTCGTTATAGCGCAAGCGTTGCACACGCCTTTTCTTGGACTTAGAAATTCCTGACGGGCACCACTGTCCAGGCCTCATTGGAGGTTCTTCAGTCCGATTCTGAACTGGAGCCTTCTCTTCCATTTTTTCAGGGCCATGAGCATCAGCCCGGCCTTCATTATTTTTGTGGCCATGAGTGTTAACCCGGCCTTCATCTCTCTGATGACGATCATCAATCCTGACGCCGATCCGTTCATGAACTGATCGTCGGCCTCTCTTGGAAGCTCTGTACTCTTCATACTGGAAGCTGCATTCAGGACAATCTGCCTTTGATGGCAGCCTAAGCTTCTCGTTCCAGCAGTACACGAAGAAAGGACACCCCCAATGATCATCATCTTGATCGTACCGGTTATAAGCTTGACGTCCATCTGTATACCAATCGGACCTATAACCGTAGTGATGGCGATCATCAACTCTATCATCATACCAGCGCCGGCCATCGGACCTATCATCATACCGGCGTCGGTCATCAGACCACTCCTCATATTGGCGTCGGCCGTCGGACCTGTAATCACGTCGGCGTCGATCATCAAACTCTTCATCATGGTACCTTGCTTGATATTCATGCCTCCGACGTCGTCGTTCCTCGCGTTCTCTCCACGCTCGGACTGCTGCCTGTTGCCTCTTGTATTTGTTGATCAGCATTTGGGAAGTCACACGTGGCCGATATCCACCAGGAGCATTAGATTCACGTCCAAACGCCTGATGATTCCTGCGTAGCTCTTCAACAGTAACTTAAACCACAGGATCAACGGCACCAGAACTCTTGGCATGGTCCGATGTAAGCACTTTGAACTTCCCCTTCTCATTAGCATCAACCATATTGACAGAAAAGGAGAAATCAGCAAAGTTATTGGGAAAGGGATGACCATCAATCTTCATGGCTTTCTTGCTGTCTTCAAATTTGATCTTGCCTGACTCAATAGCCAATTGGATCTCCCTTCTGAATACTTTGCATTCATTGGTCTCGTGAGACGTTGAGTTGTGCCATTTGCAATATTTTCGTTTCTTCAACTCATCGGCCGATGGAATCGAGTGATTTGGAGAAAGCTGAATAAGCTTCTCACTGAGCAACAAATCAAAGATCTTATCGGCCTTTGTTATATCGAATCCAAACTTCTCAGGATTCTGTTTGATCCACGGGAGCGACACTGGCTTCTTGGATTTAGTCCATTCAGCTATATTGACATCAGCCTCCTCTTCAGTATCAGAGAGATAAGATACTTGTTTAGAAAACTTCATACGCTTCATCTCCTGATATCGGACCTCATGAGCTGACACTTTCTGAACTAATTGCCCCAATGTCTCAAACTCCTGGGCAGAAAACTTTTCGTTAATCGGCGCGAGCAAACCTTGGAATGCAAGCTCGGCCAACTGCATGTCAGATAGCTTCAAACTGTAACATCGATTCTTAGTGTCACGGAATCGTTGGATGTACTCCTTGACGGTCTCATCATTCCTTTGCCTGATGGCAATCAAATCGGAGATCTTCATCTCATTGAAACCAGAAAAGAAGTATTTATGGAACTGCTTTTCCATGTCGGACCACCCTGTGACCGATCCTGCTGGCAACGACGTAAACCAGGTAAACGCCGGCCCTGACAGTGACAGAGGGAAAAATCTGAGCCTGAGTCCCTCCTCAGAAGCAACCTCACCACACTGAGCCAAGAATCGGCTCACATGCTCGATGGTGGTCATATCATCTTGCCCGGAGAATTTGGAAAAATCCGGCACTCTGTAACGTGGAGGAAGTGGCACTCCATCAAAGTAAGATGGATACGGGTGCCGATACAACCTCGCTTCATCTTTAGGCTTCAAGCCGAATTGATTTTGGATCACCTCGGCTATCTTTTGTGACCAATCGGACTGTTGATTTCCATGTGGCGTCCCATCAGCTATGTCCATCACATAGTTATTGTAATCTCCAACCATTCGCTGATGTGAAGGAACTTCTGTACGTAGCCTTGCAGCAACAGGCTGTTTCTCTTGTTCGCTCAGAGTCCTGGCATACTTCTCACCATGTGGGCCGACAATAGTTCCATCGGCCATCAACAGGAAACCGTTGGTCAGTTCAACAGGAGGTGGTGGAGCAATTGGCATCTGTGGAGCAACGGTCATTGTATTATCTGCAGTCTCTTTTCCTCTTCCTGATCCTGATGCTCCTACAGAATCTGCTATAAATACTGGACCCTTCAAGCAAACAGCATCGTCCACCGCCTTCTTGATGAGATTGTCCAAAGAATTCACCAGGGTGCCTGATTGGTTGATCATTGCATGATGAACAGCCTGGTGAATCATCTCTGACATGTTAGCTTGGTGCTCCCGAGCTTCAGTTGTCTTCTTGATCAACTCTGGATCCGGGAGAGGACCTTTGAGTATAGGACCTGAACGATTACGCCCAAACTGACCAAGGCAGAGCTTCTCAAACGCATCTATCTGGGCCTGAACTGCATCCAACTGGGCTTTGGACAGATCGGCCTTTGTAATGGGCATGGTCACCTCAGGTGCCCTGTTCTTGTCGTTCTTCGCTTTCTCAGCAGCTTCTTTCTCAGCAGCAAGTCTTGCTGCGGTTTCTTGTTCAGCATCAGACGACGACATCTTGGATTTGTTTCTCGTGTCCCACTGGGCGTGCCAAAAATGTGTTGACGCGGAAAATCGGCGGACGTATTCCCCGCGTGCAGCACAAGATGACCGGGGAGATCAGCTTCGCTCCAGTGCCAGTCTACACTCCAGTTCTGGTTCGCGGCGTGCCAGTCAATTTGACCTGAAATTGACAAGGGAATAAAACAGTTAAATTGCTCTATGATTGTGCCGGCTCTATTTCAGACGATGGATTAGCGTCGAATTTTAGCCAAGACCCAATCAGACACGCATCGGCCGATACTGATCGGACCTCAGAATCGGACCTCAATGATGACGTCAATCGGACCGAGTGATCGGACCTCAATCAGGCACCAAATCGGACTTCAGGATCGGACCAATCAGGATCGGACCTTGATTGATATAACAGACTAGCCTTTAAATAATGAAATAAAGCATAAACAAGGCCAATATGTAAAATAATGGATCAGCTGTGTCTTGAAACAAGATATTAAATAATCAAAG